>JAKUBB010000044.1:0-95446 GCA_030563085.1 Pichia sp. NRRL Y-27259
GTGCTGTGTTTTTGGTAAACAGTCGCATAACATGTACTTTATTCACTCTTTTTGACTAACGTCAGAGCTTTTGTTTTGCCGAGTTCATTTTTTTTTTTTTTATCCGGCGCGAGCCCCCCCGGAACGGCTCGTGCGCTGCGGGCCTGTGCCGAGACCGGCAGCGGGCTGATAAGAGCTCGGCAAAACACGTCCGGACAAATGTCCTGAATGCGAGAGGGCAAGGGGGAGAGGGGGCATAGGAGGCCAAGGGAGAATAATACAAGGGGAAACAAGAAGAGGCTAGGCAGACAAGGGAGCAGCTGTAACATGGGAGAGGAAGCCCCGCTGGCGCTGGCGCTATCTGCTATCTCCCGTAGGCATCGCGTTTGTCTGCGCTGGGGGGGGGACAATGCTGAATAAGCTTGCCTGCGTGGCCGGGCCTGCCAGCCGTGCCCGACGCTGCGGCCGCTATCTCTGCTCGTAGGAGCCCTGTAGCTGATCGCTTGTATCATGGCCTGCGCTGTTGCTCTTTGCTTGCCGTTTTCTGTCTCCTTGTGCACCGGGGAGCAGAAGAGTTGGAGCTAGCACTGGAGCTAGTGGTCGACACGCTGGACGAGTAGAGCCGAGGCAAGCAGTAGTCAGATCTCACCCACACCTGCGATGTCGACCAATAGCACCTCGCAGAAGAAAAACGGAGGAGGTCCGGCGTCGGCAGACACAAAGAAGCCCAAGAAGACCAAGTCCAGAAACGGGTGTGTTACATGCAAGAAGCGCAGACTCAAATGTGACGAGACAAAGCCCCTGTGTCAGAACTGCATCAAGAAGGGCATTGTCTGCGGCGGCTATGCCATCAACTTCAAGTGGCGGGACTTCTCAGAAACAAACAACCACAAGACCGCACCGCCGGCAGCAGCGTCGGCGGCACTATCAACATCCTCCGACAGCAAACCCCACTCTCACTCCCACTCTCGGCCGGATCAGACACCGGCGCCCCCACACCACGAGCGCAACACACATGATCAGCCGGCACAGAACCCGCTGCAGAGGGCCCTGCAGGAGGCAACTCTCTCCGTCACGGGCAAGTCGGCGCAGGAGATCGCCATTGCCAACGTGCTAATCGCCAACGGGAAAAACCCCGACCTGGCCGCCGCCGTCGCTTCCACCCTCAGCGGCCTCGTCAACAGCGACGACATCCTGCAGCTCGTCTCCAAGAAGGGCTTCGAGACCGCTGGCGACTCCCAGCACGGGACGTCGAAACCCGCGGAAAGAAAGACCTCGAAACCAACCAAGGTCAAGACGGAGCGGGCTAACGCAAGTATCGTGAAACAAGAACCCGAGGAAGAAAAAGAATTCCAAGGAGTAAAGCATGAAGAAGAAGAAGAAGAAGAAGAAGAAGACGAAGATGAAGGGGATGACGACGATGACGACGACGGCGACGCAAGCGAGGACATTAGACACGCCGTCCTCGACATCCAACCAAAGAAACTTGTAAATAATGAGTACAAAAGCAACAGCCTCTTGCATTCCCTGGCAGACATAGCGTCCAAGGTACCCGCCAGCCCCGTCGGACCCCTCTCGCCGTTCGGTGAAACGTTCAATCCGACGAAAGGCATCAAACAACAGAGACCAGACTCGGTCAAATCGCCCCTCCTGGCAACATCAACAAAGTACCTCAAAACCCTGCCGCCCTTGCACCCGGAAATCGTCTCAAAGGCAAAGGGAAACAACCCTCCGCTGAACTTTTTCAAAGATTCGCCACAAATCTCCTCCGCCTTTTCCCCTTCCATTTTCCCCCGGTCCCCAAACAACTCCGGACTGCTATCCTCCTATCCAAACACAAACTTCGATTCTACAACGGGGCCAGCGACAAACTCAAATGTCGCTACCCCGAGGTTTGTGGACGAAATGGACTCATACTCCAACTTGCAGCAATTCGCCAAATTCTCTCCATTGCCATCAGAGTCTTTCCAACAGCAGTATGATCATGACCTCTCCAAGTCCAGTAACGACCAATCCTTGAAAAACAACCTCGGGTTTCGAGCCCCTCATAGCCCCCAGTTCTATTCTTTACACTCGATTCTTAGTGGAGGGGACCCTTCAAATATCCCAATCCCGAATATCGGCTCCCTTTCAGCTATCACAGGTAACGAACAGTTACCGGCCTTCCCCAGTGTAGCGCCATCCCCGCTTTTCGAAATCGAGACGCCAAGGCCAGGTCACTCGAATCCGGCTTCCCCCTACACAACAATGCTGAACTATATTAATGCCACCCAACTCCCTGACAAAATCCGCCCCAAAATCGAGGAGGAAAGAGCTAATAAAGATGTGGTTGAGAATTTCAAAAACGTACCATCAACTTATAACAACTTCACAGTAGATGCAAGCTCCCCAAGATCAGCTGCTTCGGACATGAGCTCTACTCTTGACATTTTTGAGCATCCAAACCGTCCACAGTCGCTGACGCCGCAGAAACCAGTCAATCTTTATTCCTTGCATTTGTCGGACGAAAATCTAACAACGCTAGTGGCCTTTGATCAGTACACATGCGGGATCATGTCAATCAAGAATGGCCCAACAGAAAATCCGTGGCGTACATTTCTGCTACCAATGTCGGTCGATCATCCCGTAGTTCGAAGTGCCTTGTTGGCAATGACTTGCTTCCACGTGGCAAGAGGTGACCCCACGCTGAGAGCAAGAGGAGTTCGATACATGAAGGATGCAATTGTCACTCTGGTTCATAGTTTAAGCTCTGATAACTCGAAGGATAAAACGAAAAAACTGAAAGGTAAATCGTCAGATACATCAACTGAAATAGTGGCTCGTACACCACCTGATGTTGCTCTCGCTACATGTATCGCTTTGGCTATGGGTGAAGCATGGGATAGGCATATTAGTACGGGTATTGCACATTTGAAAGGTGCTAAAAGTATGATTATCAGGGTTCTCAACAAGTTGGAAGGTAAGAAGAAGAGCAAAAAGAGAAGAAGTAGTAGCGTTGGCTCATTTTCAGATGCGGGTTCCGTTCTAATGTCCAATTCAGAAAGCAATCATGGTAATTCATTTGACAAAATCGAAGATTTAGGCTCCGAGACACCAGAGAATGAGTTGCACAAGAAAAAACTCCCTAAGGAGTTGCAATTCTTAGTTAATGCTTGGATGTATTTTGACGTCTTAGCAAGGATGACGAGTGAAAATGATGACAATAACTTCTCAGATAGTGATGATGAAGAGGCATTTGATGATGGTGAATATGAAAACTATGATGCTTTGAAAGACTCTGATGATAGTGAAAGTATTGGTGCTGACGACGAACTGGGAGACAAGCCTATGAAAAGAAAATTCAGCCAGAATTTTGAGCAGCCATCGAAGAAACGTGGGAAGAAAAAGAAGAAACACCATGAAAACAATAGTTCCTCCGTCATTGCTAAGTTCAGAAACTTCAACCTTGAAGATGGTGATACAATTGATCCTCTCTTAGGTATTGCCCAGACTCTTTTTCCCATCATGAGTGACGTTGCAACTCTTATTGAGCAAGTGCGTAGAGCAAAAACAAAAGCCAAGGCCTTCTCCGATAAAAATTCAAAGACCCCTCTTAGATTGATATCGAGAGCTGTTGAGCTGAAAACTGCTATTGAACGTTGGAAAATCCCACCTCTGCCTCAACTCCCCAATAAAGTACAAGCAGAAGATCCTACTTTTGATTTGAATGCAGCAGTGGCGACTGCAGAGGCTTACCGATATGCTACACTTTTGTACCTACACCAGACTGTCCCAGAAGTACCAAGTCAAGGTTCTCACAGTTTGGCAGAGAATGTCATGATGTTATTGGCAAGTGTTCCAGGGAGTTCGAGAACTTTAGTTACACATATGTTCCCCCTTTTCGTGGCTTCATGTGAAGCTAAGCCAGGAGAAGAAAGGGAATGGGCTAGAGAAAGATGGACTGAATTGATTGACAAAATGTGGATCGGTACAATTGAGAGGGCCTGGGAGGTGGTCAAAGAAGTTTGGGCAAGAAAAGACGCCCTTTCAGGGAAAAAACGTAGCAAAATCTTTACAGAGAAAGATCCAAGCCTGGATATAATTCAACATAATGATGATAAAAGTGATCTAGAATATAATAAGGTGAAAAGAAGAATTAGTATGGTGATACACGGTAACGATGAGGATTTGGTTGATGACGAGGATAACATGGTTGGAAGCTGGACTCATTGGACCACTGTTATGAAAGAATGGGGATGGGAGGTCCTGCTTGCATAAATCATCTTCCAAGTTAATTTTACATGTCATTTACCATCAAAGAGAATGTTACTTTTTATGTGTAGGAATTATAGAACTTATACAAAATGGAAAAGTATATATTTAACTGTCAAATACACACTTCTCGTAAAATGATTCCCACAGCTCTATTAGAATCTTCTGGTTTTCAATTAAACTTTCCCAGTATATTTCAACCATATTTTTGAAATCTTTGATTTTACCGAACTCAAATCTTGATAATTCAGACTTGAGAACCTTATCAAACTCCTCCTTGAATAGTAGTTGCTTATCCAATACACTGTTGATCTTTGATAGCTCGTTTTCATACCTCTTGATCTTTTCAGGTTGGTTTTGATTCTTGGCCCTAAACTTTGCCAAACTATGCTCCTTTTTTTCCTGGTGTTGCTTTAATGTAGCTACGCTATTGCAGATCTTTAGTCTGTTCTCAAAACAGTTTCGAATAGAACCAATCAAGCGCACATATTCATCGACTGTGGACCCAAAAGTAAGTACTTGCGACAGATTCCCCCGTTCAAGTATTTCCTTTACTTTAGACTGCAACTCTTCAAAGTTGGATAAAATAGCAGTAATTTCAACATTGACCTCAAGGTCGACCAATTGTTGAATAACTGTCGTGACATCTTGCAATGATAAAGTCAACTCATCACGTTTTTCTAGAATCATGTCAAGACTTTGGGTAAGTTGGCGTAATTGAGTATCAAGACTATCGATGTATGCTTGTTTCTCCAAAATAAAAGGATCTTCCTCAACATACTTTGGCGCATTTAGACCTATCAATGAGCTGAAAAATCCGCCACCAGATGATGACTCAGAAATCCCCAAACTTGCTGTTGCATTCAATATCTGTGCCATAGTGTTCATTGGCCCATCCAAATGAGTGTTTTCATCAACGGAAGCAGGGACTTTAAGATCAGGATCATGACGCACAATCGTTTCTCGCTCCTTTGAATCTTCTATGAAATTTTCTGAATGTAGGAATATGATGAAGTCGGGATCAGTTTGAAGTACTTTTCTTTGTGATATTTTGTTCAACATATTCTCCAATGCAAGCCTCCTGTTTTCGATAAACTTATCATTAAAGCGCCCATACACTTGCTTTTCAGGAGGAGGTGGGATAATATATCCTGGATGATTGTTCAACAGTTGATGGTATAGCCATAGGAAATCTCTATATCTTCTTGTCACAGTAGTATCTTGGCTATCAAATAAATCAGGCTTGGTTTTCGTATTGATGGTGTAAACAACATGAGCATCCGTGATCTCTCCAACTTTGATCGGATCTCCAACAGTGATATCGAATTTTTCAATCTTTTCATCAGCCGGAGTGTATTTTGATGGCGAAAAGGATCCAGAAACGGAAACCGAAGGAATGGGCGAAATGGGATGACGATTATTTTCCAATACTTGATCTCTGTTGACATTGAAAAGCGGAGCTTCCGATTCCGTAATGAATTTTTGTTTCCTCGATCTCGGAGACACTGAACCTATATCAAAATTATTCCCATTCTGGGTATCGTTTTGCAAAGGCGCCGAAAGTGGATCAATAGACGTCAAATTGCCACTGTTTGTAGCCGAAGAAAGATCTTTTACTGACGTTGATGGCTCTGAACGCAATACAGATTTTGTGACTCTTCTGGGCCGTAAAATTTTGATTTTTCTGTTTGGGGAAACAAAACCTTTTGACTTTGATAAATGATCACTAGCAGCTACTGTTGAACTGTTGCTATCATTTACCTCAGCTGCAGTAGAGGAGTTGGCTCCGGCAAGACTCAAAAGATTGTTGAGTGGAGAGTCATCCACGCCGTTACTAAGGCCTACTGCGGTCTTGGCAGGAGATGGTGCAAATAGTTCATCGGTGTTAATTTTGCTATCATCATCATCTTCCAGAAATCCACGAGTATTGGTGTCCTTTGTGAGTGAGCTTATAAGTTCATTTTTTTTCTCCTTCAATAAGTTGATGTCCACATGATTTACAGCATCACCGTCGTTGTTCTTCACAGAAGAGGCTAGGAATGGATTTCCCATATCGGATTTCCTGTGTATATTGTCGACATAATGTACATGATCTGTCTGATCAAAATGACCGTCATCAGCTTGCTCATTGTCGTTGTCAAAGCCTCCGTCGCCCTCAGTGTTCTTCTCTTCATTCAAAAGAATTGACTTCATTGTCTGCGCAAGCTCATTTTGGATCTTAAACTCATCTATGTGACTTGCGTTGTCATATATTGATGAATATGATTTGTAAGGCTGGGCATCCTGCGTGTCGGTGTCCCAAGAATGACCAGTTGTGTGTTCTTCCCTTGCATCACTGTTTCTGTCCTCTTCAGGACTCCCACTATTGTCCACATCGTCTGCTGACCGCTTTGTGTCCATTGTATCGTCTGCTGAAAAAGCATTGTACGGATTAGGATAAGCCGTATCGGCATCTGAAGCAGCAGTGTACAGCACCGATGCAGAATTGGGTTCGGTAGACAGCGGGGATTCGCCCCAGACGTTACTGCCTTCCATGTCTGAGTTCATAGTTGGATACTTGCTGTCCCTGTAGCGAAATGCCGCCCTCTATTGTTGTGCTGGTGCAGCCAAGAGCGTATTCCTGCTTCATCCAAGCAAGAATCAGAGGCGCAACACGGAAGGCCAACGAAGATCTGTGGAGTGGGAAAAATGGAAACGGAAGGTGGAGCGCATTTTGACGTGTGTTGCTTTAAGATTGAGGGGCCTTTGTCTCGGTGATGAAGATGCTGATGATGACGCACTGGACTACCGACACGTTGATCAGAAGTATCCCAGCCGCAAATACCATGGATCAGACGTTGTTTTTCAGACAGTGTGTGGACATTTATACCGACTCGTTGAAGGAGAAAGAGAGCCTGGGGAAGGAGAAACTGACCGAAAGACCTCACAACAAGAAACCACGTGCAGAATACCATATCGCAAGCAGTGTCTTCTACACGAAGGCTACATCAATCCATCATGCATTAGTGTCATTAATAACGCTAATCAACACTGTTCGACCTCAATATCTTCTGGCAAACTCGAGAGTGCTTTCCGAAGAGCAGAAGATCCTGCTCGATACCGAAATCAAGACCAAAATTCAGAGGTTGACGGGAAAGGTGAAAAACCTCCAAGATGTTGAAGCTCGTTTACAAAAGATGAGTGCAGACTCTGAGGAGTTAACTTCTGCACTTGACAAAATAGGCTTTTGCATTTCATCCCAGGGCCAAGATTGGAACAAACTACAGACTTTGACACGGAACTTGATTTCCATGGGAGATTATTCCGACTACATCTCGGTGAGAAATGGAACATTGAGAACGATATTCTGCAACATCATTAGCTCATTGGCTTTGCGCTTACAGACAGTGCTTCTGACATGGAATGACATGCATGACAAACGTGTTGAGCGTCTCGTGGAGTTGAAGAAGTCTGCCTTGAGTACCTCGTCATCGTACAAACCCAGCCAACCTCAGTCGATACAAATGAATTCTAATATGTTCAAGCTGAATGACTCGAGCAGCTTATCCGATTACAGAGAACCAGAGGTAAGGTACGTTACTGATGATTATGAGAAGTTGCAAGACCAGTTGCCAGAACAAGAGCTGGCGCAACTCCAATCCGAACAGGACTCTCTAGCTGAGGAGCTAAAGAAAGGTACCTTAGACACAGTGACACAGATCGAATCGTCTATGCTGGATGTTGCCAGCATGGTGCGTGAGGTTGGAGTTCAGCTTTCCATGCAAAATGAAAACATAACATTGCTCGATCAACACAAGGACGAAATCGTAGGCAACGTGAAGAGTGGTAATACTGTTTTGGTTAAGGCAAATGAAAGAAACAGCAAAAGGAACAGAACACTTGCATGGGCAATATTTTTTGCGGCAGTAGTTTTGTTGATGGTTGATTACATCCTTTAGTTGTCGTAACTCGAGTTTATATAAAGTAACCTGATCTAACACTCCACATCTGGATATATAGGGTAACTACAGCTCATACAGGAGATACTATCTTGCCAGCACCTACAGTCATACCCTCCTTTCTAAGTACTATTCTTTTCAGTTTATCAATACCATGCAAACCGTCCTCATTTTCCGATGCTTTTTCCTCAGCTGATAGTTCTACAATGGGAACAGGCTTCTCTGTTTCGATAATAACTCTTGCCCGCTGAGACGAGCTCAAATGCTTCCTTTTCTTGTTTTTCTTGAGTTTTACGGTTCCGTCATCATTACTGACCTTTGTTTCAACCCATTCAATAGCCGATAACCTTGCAGCATATGAAACATTACCCCGGAAAAGCACGAATGGTGTACCCACTAAAACTGGACGCGTTAGTCCAAACATACGAAGTTCACACTTCAACTTCTGACAGCAACCAACATTGACATCTTTTCCAGAACTAGAAGTGATTTTGGTGGCCACATCGCCAATACATATAGCATCAGGCAATTCTACCTTGCGTAGCTTAATTTCCACAAATTCACCTGCAACAGTGATTTTTTCATTGACACGAGTACTTGTACCAGAAGTGTTCTTTTTAGCTAACGCCGAGATTTGTGAAATGGTGGTGACTACGCTATCTACTTGAGCTGTTTCTCCAGAAGGCCAAAGTTTCACTGATTCACCTGGCTGTAAGACCCCACTGTTAACACGACCATGTACAGCTAGTTGATCAGTTTTCTTGGTAGAATCGGCACTTGAACCACTTGTGACATCAGTAATAGTGAGTACAAATGGATCATTAGCATCTGATGTCATCTGTTCAAAAGTTCGATGTGATTCTTCGTTCATCATTTCTAAACATTGGAAAAGAGTTAATGACTCTTTGTACCATGGACACTGATCACTTTTCTTCACGATATTATCTCCCTTGAATCCCGACGCCGGCACGAAGCTTAACTCATTTTCTGAAAAACTGAGCGTTTCTACTAAGTAGGTTGTTAGGGATTCTTCTATCAATTTGAACCTATCCTGATCCCATCCAATAACATCCATTTTATTTACAACGATCAACACCCGCTGTATACCCAAGTTTCTGGCAATGGTAAGCTGCTCAAACGTTTGCCCTTTCGCTATTTCAGATGGAGAAGCATCCGAAGAAATGGAATGATTGTTGACATTGGAAGCTTCAAAGATCAAATCAGACGATGCATCGATAATGACAACGGCAACATCGGCCTGGGTAATACCGTTGATCATCTGCGGAACGTAATCACGATGCCCAGGTGAATCGATGAGTGCAAATCTCATTTTGGCTGTTTCAAACTGCGTCTGGACGATGTCAACGGTAACACCACGAGATCTTTCTTCTGGAGTTTGATCCATAACCCAGGCCAAGGAAAACGACCCTTTACCTGCGAGTTCAGCATCACGCGTGAGCTTATGTAAGGTACGAGAATCGACAATACCTAAGTCGTACAACAGCCTACCAATAGTCGTCGACTTTCCGCTATCAACATGTCCTATTACAATCAAGGAAAGTAATGGTTTGTCTGCCTTACGTTCAAGTTCCTCCTGTATATTGATTTTCGACTTTGGTTTTGTGGCACTTATTTCTTTCTTCTTAGCAAGCTCCTTTTCTTTTTCTTTATCCAAGTTAACCTTTGAAACCTTCTCTGAAAGCGATTCTACCACTTTCCTTTTATCGTCCGGACTTGGAGTTTTGAAATTTTTTGTGATTTTTTGGGCTAGAAGATCGGGTATCGGTTGAAAGAGGGTTCTGTTAGTATCCTGTAGTGACTGTTTATTTGCATTAAGCTCCGGTAGATCTTCTGACTCAATCTTTCTTCTCTTGGGGTTAGGCAATACCTCTTGGTTTTCGTCTGAGTAAGTATTATTTGAAAAGATTACACGGGGGAGAATATGTGTGGGGGCAAGCTGTATCTTCGAATATTGTCCTTTTCTAGTTCTATCATGCTTGGGGAGATTGTAATTTTTGACTTGCTGTTTATTCTTTGTTTGTTGGGATGCCTCTACCTTCTCAGGACTGGTTAGCTCGTTCTGTGGCGGTTTTTCGATAGAACTATCTTTTTGCCTTTGGATGCTGTTTTCAGTGTTTGGATCCGAGGATTTCACAACCGCATGTAGCTCTCTTTTCTTCGACAGTAGGGAAGACAAAGCTGAGGACTTTTCCGACGCTGCCAACTTCCTTTTCTGCATCAGCTTCGACAACCCGTTGGATGGCGAAGCTGTTAAATCTGCAGTTGGAATGTCGGAGGAAACGCCTGTTGAAGCTGCGGACGCCTGCTGTTTTCGTTTCTGTGCCAACAGCTGTAGTTTTGACATTACGTTTCACTTTCACTTGCCAAGTCCTTTATCTGTGTTCTCTAGCAGAACAGGATGTACTTGATCATGCTTAAGAGAGAAGGGTGTGCTTAAGAGGGTCTGAGATTTATCATGGACGGCGGCGCGTTGATTTTCCGTGGGTCGAAATTTGCCAAAAGAAAGAAAGAAAAAAAGAAATAGAGAAAGAAGTGAAAGTAGTTTAAGGGGAGGGGGTATACGTACGTTTGTGGTTCTCCTGAACAATGACAAAGGCCTCGTCGGGATCGAAATTCGCCTCCCATATGTATTCCTTGAGAAGATCATCTGGAATTCCGGTGTAGCTGCTGTACTGAAGACGCTCTCTGAAGGGAGGAAGCATGTCGTGCAGGAGTTCGTAGTCCTGGTCGTTCAATGCATCCTCATCGAAACCTCCTGAGGCGTAGCCGTCATCGTAGTCGTTGTATTCGTCACTGCTGTTCATGTCGGTGAGTCGTTGAAGGAAAGACGGGGGCTTTGTTGTCCTACACAGGAAATATACAGACTATAGAGAGGTAAAAAAAGTACTTGACATTAAAAAAAATGGAAAAGAAGCGAAATTCGGGTAGTTGTGCTACCTGTGACGCTGTCGGGGGCCACTTTTCACTCCGGCTTTTCACGGTAGAAGTGGGTTTCACAGGTCGTTCTTTCAGTGTGCTTGTTCAAGTACAGCTGGTGGTACGTCTCTGCGTCGTAGAAACTCTTGAAGTCCTCGATTTCGGTGACGATCCGCTTGTTCTTGTACCAATTCTTCTGGAAAGTGTCTTTGACCGCCTCGGCTATTTTCTTCTGCTCGTCATCGGTGGTGAAAATCCCACTTCTGTACTGAGTGCCCATGTCTGGGCCCTGGGAGTTGAGGGTGGTTGGGTCGTGGATTCTGAAGAAAAAGTCAACCAAGTCCTTATAGCTCGCCTGGCTAGGTTCGTAGGAAATGAGAACGGCTTCGGCAAAATCGGTCTCTCCGGAACACACCTGTTTATACGAAGGGTTGGCGATGTTCTCTCTGCCGTTGGCATAGCCGACCTTGATGTCCAGGATTTGCGATGGGAACTGGAAGTACTTTCTGAAGTTGTACTCCACACCCCAGAAACACCCAGCGGCGAACACTGCGAAACGAGAGGTGTCTGTAGTTTTGATGGCTGATACGACACTCATTTTTGATTGTTTTCTGACGCTGTTCAAACTCTGTTCGACTGTTCTCAAAGGTGATTTGCAGTATCAGATCACCGAAAAAGCTGACTTGGGTGGTGAACAAAGTGACTTACTTTACTTATTCCTGGAGAAAAGATCTGAAGGAGAGGAGCCACAGTTTTTCGCATTGCCCTTACGCTTACGTCAGCGCGGGCAATGCTTTGCCTTCTCCAGACCGGCTATCGCTGTATTATCTGCAGCTGCGTGACGTCCCATCACCGGACATTGCTGCTCAAACATCCTGGAACTCCGTGTCGGCTGTTCTGACCAAACACACAACTGACCAATGTCTTCGTCCGTAGTCTCAAAAGAAACTGCGACCTTCTTCGCCTACGTGGCGATAAACAAGTTGCTTAGCAAAGTTAACAATACTCCAAAACTTCCCATCGCCGATATCGCAAAAGCAATTGACTATGCCAATTATCAGGAAAGCATCGAGTCGCCGTTGTTTGTCACGTGGAACATCTTGAGTGTGCAGCAGAGCACAGACAAGCGGATCGAGGGCGAGTTGCGTGGCTGCATTGGCAACTTCTCTAACCTAAAGCTGCCGGAGTACGTGGAGGAGTATGCGTTGGTTTCTGCCATCGAGGACCCCCGCTTTCCGCCGATTGACAAGTATGAGCTTGCAGATATCGAAAAGGACCCCAGACAGGACTTGCAGTGTGCCGTCACCGTCCTTCACAGCTTTGAAGATATTACGAACACCCCGCTGGGGTGGACCGTTGGCGAGCACGGCATCCGGCTCGCCTTCCGCTATCGTAGCAGGTCGTACTCGTCCACCTTTCTCCCCGAGGTCGCCAAGGAGCAGGGCTGGGACCGCAGCCAGACCATGGATGCCCTCATCCGCAAGGCCGGTGTTTCTGGCCACGTCTCCTTCGGTGACACAGAAAAGATCCAGGTGGTGAAGGTAGAGAGGTACAGCGGAGTGAAGGGGGAGGCTCGTCTTTCTGAATTCTCCAAGATCAGCTTGTGATAGCGTGAGCTGCGCCGATCGACGATTTTTCCTTTTTTTATGCATTTTTTATATTTTTTATGTTTTTCCCATTTTTGATTACTCCTCAAAATTTTATTTTTTCCAACTGAAATTTTTTTCAAACCTTACGGACCAATAATGAAGACTTCTTTGCAAAGAAAAAACTCTTTTGGAGCCTGTAAATTTATCGGAAGGAACAGCAAAGAACAGAAAGGAAAGCAAGATGTCCGACGATCTCATTTGGAACGTTATCAACAAACAGTTCTGCTCATTTCAGATTCGTCCCCATCAATCACAGAACAATCAAAACTTTTGCCGTAATGAATACAATGTTACTGGTCTATGTGACCGTAGATCCTGTCCTTTGGCAAATGCACAGTATGCGACAGTCAAGCAGGTTGATGGCAAGCTCTATCTATATATGAAAACAGTGGAACGTGCGCACACGCCAAGGAACTTGTGGCAACGGATACGTCTATCGAAGGAGTATGCCAAAGCATTGCGTCAAATCGACGAACATTTGATGTACTGGACAGAGTTCAACATCAATAAATGTAAACAACGGTTCACCAGACTTAAGCAAGTGCAGATAACAGAGCGTAGAATGGCATTGAGAGAGGAGAGAGGCGAGGTCAGCGAGAGAAACTACGTTGGAGTGAAACACAAGGTGAAGAAGAGAGAAGAAAAGAGAGAGCGTAAGGCCTTGGCTGCTGCTAGAATCGAAAAGGCAATTGAAAAGGAGCTTTTGGACAGGTTGAAGAGTGGGGCATATGGCGATAAGCCATTGAATGTCGATGACAAGATCTGGAAAAAGGTGTTGGGTAAGATCGAGACCAGGAATACCGAGGAAGAGCAAGAAGACGAAGAAGACTACGACAGTGACGAGGACGACGTCCAATTGGAAAGCGAGGACGAGGACGAGGATGAAGGCCAGATCGAATACGTGGAGGACGACGAGAACGACGACGAGGAGATGGTGGATATGGAAGATTTGGAAAAGTGGTTAGGACATGACAGTGACGCAAGTGAGAGTGAGAGCGAGGAAGACGACGACGAGGGGGAAGACGACGACGAAGCCAAGGACACAGCTGCCGGAGCGAAGAGCATGCAACCGAAGAGAAAGAAGATAAAGACGAAGAGAGCAAGAATCGAGGTCGAGTACGAAGAAGAACCATTGACCAACATCGCTACAAGCTGATAACCGCATTCATATCTAATTGTTTACAGCATTTGAAACCATCTGGAACCGAAACCAGTTATATATATAACTTCCATCTTCTTATAGATAACTCTAATAAATTACACAACAAACCAGTCTCGATCGACTTCGAAGCTATTTGCAGAGGTTTTCCCCGGATTGCTCATCAAGCCGACGACGTCATCGAAGCCGTGCTTTTTCACGAGTTCGTGTTCCCAGCGCATCTCAACGGACACCTTTGATCTGTTGAATGCGTCTCTGGCCGTCCCCCACGAATATCGGATATTCAGGTCCCAGCCAAACCAGGGGTCCAGTTTACCATTGATCCAGCTGGAAGTCCGAGGGTCCGAAGGGTAACCGGACCCCCAGTTTTCGCATTCTTCCTCGCAGCCGGTTTCCTTGGCGGCACATTCGAGGAACCAATCTCTCGTTACTTTGGCTACCACACTAGCAGCAGAGACAATTGGGTATGTTGCATCGGCCTTTTTCTCCACCCTGATCTCCTTGACGTCGTCGACAGAGAAAAACTGACGCAGCTTTTTCACATAACTAGCAGGAGGACCCACCGTGTCAATGTACACGCCGGCAATGACGACGTCTTCGCTGACTTCTTCACGTAATCGCTTGATGACTTCCTTGATCAGTTCGATCGTTGCAGTGTGTGCCTGCTCGTTCAAGTTGATTACGAGCGAGGAAGGACGCAGCATCGATGACGAGATATCAAGAGCAGTGAGCGACGTTATGGCATAGCCGAGGTTCCTTGAAAGAGCGTTCTCATCCTCATCGTCGCCGGTTGACTTTGTGCAGACTCTCTTCATGAGCTCCCATCTCTTTGGTTCTGTCAATTTTTTCGAGTCTGCAAACTCGCAGTTGGGCAACACACTTGTACCGAACTCGGAGGAGCAGTATGCAAGGGAATACACCATCGGTCCTATGATCGGGCCCCTTCCGGCCTCGTCTATGCCGATGATGATGCTTGGTGGAGAAGAGCCATTGACGCGTTTTGCTTGAAGCGAGCATGGGACGGGAGAATGGTTTGTGTATGTGTGGATTGGAGTCGGCAACTGCACAGTTGGCGGCCTAAATGAGTCTGTGTCGTGGGATGTCATTGTTGTTCTCCTGCTCTTGTTGGCGTTGAGGCCAATGGGACTGTAATTGCAGACACGTAAAGTGCCAGTCGGAAACGGTGGAAAAACATCACTTTCATGTCGCAGATGGGGTGATTACGTAACAACACTAGGTTGCTCATCCCTACTGGGTTTACTCAGATATAGGTTTCATTAAATAGAAAATACACGATTGTTTGTCCATAACCAGGGCTAATGATGAGGGTAGCAATGGCGATAGCAATGGCGTCTACACTACAGCCCGTGTATTGACCTCACGATCGCGTTGTCAAACTTGGCCACGTCCTCCATGGCCGAGACGACCTCCATCCAGGACTTCCACATCTCGTCGGAGTTTCCATCGACGACAGCCTCTCCCTTCCGGATGGCAGAAATGAGCTCTTTGCCGGCGTCCTGGTTGGAGCCCACGAGCGAATTCGTGATGGTGTCCAGCGAGTCCTGGAACTCGTCGACGGTCTGTGCCAACACGCCGTTGTACGTGCGCTGCTCGTCTAGCATTTGCCTTAGCTGCTCGTTAGAGAGCTTGGAGTCGAACATCAAGCTGTTGTGGTCGTACCTGGCAGCGTCCTCCGTACGGTCCTGGCCGGCCTTCTTCCTCGTGGCGGTGCTCAACGAGTCGATCTTGTCCCACAGGCCCTCCTTTAACTGCTCGTTCTCGGACCTTAAACGCATCAGTGTGTCGACGAGGTCGAAGAGCACCGTCTGGTCGTCCAGATGCACGTCTTCTAGGAGCCGGATGTAGAACTTGTTATTGCTGCTGCCGTGATTGCTTCCGCTGTCGCTACCGTTGAGGTTGGGGATGCCGTTACTATTCTTCCGGCTACTGTTCCCCTTGTTAGAGGTGTTATTGCTGTAGTTATTGCTGCCATTGCTGCCGCTGCTGGCGTGGCCCATCCCGCCTGTTCCGTGGGTCGCCGAGTAGATGCCCTTGTTGGCGACCGAGGTGATGCTGGGCAAAGTGAGACTCAACGGCTGGAGCTGTCTGGGCGGCTTGTCCATAATATTCTTCGTGCCTGTGTTCGTGCCGGAGACGGGGTTCAGGAAAAAGAACTCGGACAGGTTGGCAAACCCGTTCTCCTCCTCCCGGTAGTAGTCTTTCTGCGACGACAGGTCCGTCAGCAGGGCTGGCCGCTTTGGCAGCACGGGCGCCTCTGTGTCCGGTGTGCCCACCTGTTCGTCCGTGTCGTCGTCCGTGTCGTCGTCCGTGCCAGCGTCTGTGCCAGAACCCCCACTGCCGGCAGAGGGCCCTCCCGCCTGCGGAGACAACAGCCGCATTGTCGTTGTTGCTGCCCGGTTCTCTTCACCACCACCATGGAGGACGGGCTCGTGTCCCGGGCCGGGGGCGTCTTCTCTCGGGGACGGCGGCGGCCGCACAGGGAGCCGTGGCGGGCCCTGCGAAGGGAGGGATAACGGTCTCATAGCCTGTGGGGGTCCAACGGGTCTTTGCCGGGTGTCCGGGTCGACTGGGCAGACCTGTCGGCAGCATGAACGGAGGACGGAAAAAAGGCGGCGCCAGCGGAACCAAAAGCGAAACAGTGGGTAAAGTCGAGTTTTGTCTATTAGTGTCTAGTGTCTACAGTTATGTACATTGGGGAAGCCGCCGGACCTACCCGGCAATGAGACGCCGGATGAGGTCGTAGCTGGCCCACTGGACGGCCATGCTGGGCATGATCTTGAACATGTTGGCGGTCCAGCCCTTGTAGAGCCCGCGGACGCCCTCCTGGCGGACAATGCGTGTGAGGGCGTCCCAGGTGCCCGTATAGCGGAACCCGAGGCTGCCGTCGTTCATCGTGGCGACCTGAAACCGCCGCCGGAGGATATCGAATGGGTACACGAGGGACTGAGCGACACCGCCACTGAGGGCGCCCAGAAGAAGCACGACAGCCGTCTCTGCCGCCGGCGAGTGGCTCTTCTGCGTGCCGGGCCACGTCCGGGCAACGGCTTCCTTCATGCGCTCGAAGAGGGCGAAGTTGAGGGCCACGTAGGGCGCCACGCCAAGACTCGTCGGAACAAACCCCCGATAGAGGCCCCGCAGACCGCCCTCATGGCGGTAGATGCTGCGGAGGTTCCCCCACATGGACAAGTCGACGACAGCCCCAGCTCCAGCGGAGCCAACGCCTTTCAAGCTGCGTGCCGTGAGCACGCTCAGTCTCGTCTTGACGAGGTCCATCGGGTACGTGCCCAGCACGCTGGCCAGCCCTCCGGCCATGCCGCACGCCAGCTTCTCGCCCGTCTTCAGCGGCCGCTGCCCGCCTGTGACCACGTCCTTCAAGTCCTCGTACACCGTGTACTGGATCGCAGTGTAGGGCACGATCCGGACACAGTTGATCCCGTTCCCGCGGAAGAGACCCCTGTAGCCCTCCTCCCGGTAGATCTGCGCCACCGTCGCCAGCGTGCCATTGCCATATGACTGGGCTCCACGGCCGCTGCCGCCGCCACCCTGCACCTGGAACAAGACCTTCACTCGTTCGATCGGCGACACGGCCGTCCGGGAGAGGGCGCCGGCGGCGCCGCCGCAGATGAACGATAGGCACGGGTCCCTCTGCAGCACCGTCCAGGGCGCCTCGCTCTCGTCAGCACGCTCCGTCATCGTCATTGCCACGAACAGAGGATCTCTGGGAAGAAAAGAGGCCTACAAACCCAAGGTCGTCCATTCATGTCGAAGACTTTTCCCCGGGAAAATGTCCAAAACTTTTCGCTGGTGCACTTTATTATTTATTTATTTATAAGCATTACAAGCATTTACTGGTATATCCATCCAGAACACGCTCAGGCAACGACCTTGCCGCCGAGAACCTCCTTGCCAGTCTTCTTGATCTTCTCGAGTACCGTCTCGTAGTCAACCTTCGTCGTGTAAACGTCCACGGTCTGCGTCTTAAGGTCCGTCTCGACCTTGTCGATGTCGTCGAGACGGTTCACGGCCTTGCTTACGGCGTTCGAGCAGCCGGAGCAGTTCATCTTCACGTTGTACTGGTAATGCATCTTGTCTTGGTGTCTGCGTCACAGAGAAACCACTCTCTACATCAGCAGCAGCAGCAGAGATGACGAGACGGCGCCCCCTATATATATATAGGCCGCTAGGAGCGAGAATAAAAAGTGTTGCAGACCCGCCACACTAGGGCGGCGACATGTTTCCGGCTTCTCCATCTCCGGTTGGCTGTCCGAAGGCAACAAAATCAGCACACGAGGATGGCCCGGAGTGAGTCTTTACGAGAGCGATTGGCAAGGCTGCAGTCTAAGACGGCGAGGACGGGGACGCCGCAGATGAAGAGCACTGGCGCCCGTAAGGACGCCCGCACCTCGGGGTCGGAGTCGGCGCCACGGAAGAAGAGCTTCTTTGACGACGAGAACAAGGAGACGGGACTCGTAGAGGCGCCCGAGAATGCCCTCCCGAACATGCACTTCCCCGGCGTCGACACAGGGCGTCCACCAACGAGGGCCGCCTTGCTGGCGGTCGCCCGCCGGCTCTCCGGGGCGTACCTCTTCCCACAGCTTGGCGTCGGTGTGGGCACAGGTCTCCTGTCGCAGAACTCGAAGACGGCACGGATCTCCCGCCAGTACCCGCATGTGCTTGTCCAGGACCAGTTCTACGCGGTTTTCGGTGGACACCAGACGCTTGTGGACAGGCTTGTCTCCGAACTCGTGGCGGACGGCGAGCTCCGCGTGCTCGACATGAACTACGAAAACTTCAACTTCACCGTGCTCGTGCCCAACGACGAGTTCCTGCGTACGACAAGAGCAAATTTCCGGGATGCAGAGTCGCCGCTAAGAGAACGTTACGTGGAGCTGCTCTCGGCAGACCCGGCCGCCACGCAGATCGCCGCCTCGGACTTGCTCGACGCAGACATCGGCTTCTCCAAGTTGATATCGAGAGGCCTCATCTGCATCTCTGCCGCCGAGTCCGCCACCGGCGTCTATAACATCACGCTGCCGCACCTCGGCGGCCTGCTCCGGGTCGTCAAGAGCTCCTGCAAGTGGATCGCCGGCCTCACGGAGAAGACGAGGGAGCACATGGTCCTGGCGTCCGTGCTCCGGGAAAAGTGGTTCCGTCCGTACGTGCCGCCCAAGACACAGACGAAAAAGCCGCCGGACACGAACGCCCACACCGCATTCAAGCGGGAGTACTACACGACCGACAGGGTCGGCACGGCCCAGCACAAACCCGACGCCACGGGGCCCGGCGTGAACATCGTCAAGTTCCGCGGGGTTGGCCTCGACTGGGTGCTAGCATTGATGATAGGCGCTGGCCTGCTCGAAGCGTACGAGTCGCCCGTCGGCCTCGTGTACAAGTCCACGGGCAAGGCCCTTGAGTAACCAGTTATATGCATGTATACGTATAGAACAAACCCTCACAGACTGCCCGCTCGTTCGCACCGTTTCGAGGCCTCGAGGGCCGGATGAGCCTGTTTTGCAGAAAACGAGCATTTGCTCTCTGACAACAATGATGTTTACTTCTTCTGCACAGACAGAATCTGGGACGGCTCTGCTCACCACACATCCAGCCCCGGGCGTCACCACACTTATGTCGTTAGTCTGGTTCGAAGGCCCGGGCGCCGCCCCGTTTTTCAACGGGGCCACCTGCAGCATGGATGTAAGAGTGAGGAAGGAAGGAGTTTCCCTTTTTCCTTCTGCGAAGTGTGTATCTCCGGTTGATGAGCAAAGCGCTGACTCTCTCGGTCATGTTCACTTCGACATGTGCGTAGCCTACCTGACCCGTGACCGCTTGAACAGCAGGTCGACGGCCTTGACCCGGTGCGGCCTCTTTGCACTCGGCTCCTTCGTCTCCTTCTTGGCCTTGCCCTTGTCCTTGTGCGTTGCACCCTTTTCCAGGATCTGGCCACACCCGTTCACCCAGACGCCGTTGCCGGTGGGTATCTCCCACGAGCCGGTCGCCGGGTCCTCCTGGACGTCGATTGCAGACATCCACTTGCGTAGCTCGGCCCATTCCTTGCACTCTCCGACAACGACGTACCCGTCTAGCTCGGGGTACTCGCCCCAGGGAACAAACACGATGCACAGCTCGACAGACCTCTTATCGGCTTCGTCTTCGTCTTCGCCGCCCTTAGCAGCCAGACACACTAAGCCACGGCGTCCGCGGATCTTCTCTGCCAACTTGGCCTTACAGTGCTGCAACTCCTCAACGTCGACAAGGGGCCTGATCTTCTGCACGCCAGTTTTCGACCGTCTGACGGGCTTTCCGAACTGCACGAGGTATTCCGGGGCAACCACCCTCGTGATCTGCGACTTCCGGTACGTGATTGTGCCGTCTTTGCCGTCCCCGGAGAAAAGCTGCGCAACGGCACGGGTAGTGTTGGGCAAGGTGTTGGAAAACAATTTCACCGTAGCTATCAATGATATCGGGTGCTCCATTTCAGAGTCTTTCCGGCTATTTTTCCGCTGTAAATTCACAAACTCGACAAAATACCTGGGCATGTCGTTTCCAGACGCTGGACTGAAACAAAAACGCAGGATGCAGCTAGTTTGCTCCTTCCAGAAGACGGATTGTTGTTTGGAAAAGGAGTATTGGAGGAATTTCACCCACTGGCGCGTTTTGATCAATAGATACATTCCATTACACAGATTAAAAATAAGAAGACGAACAAAAGGGACGGAAAAAATATAAGTAGAAGTATAATAGAACCAACGACTGTACTTGGCTGGTTGGCTGGATGAACAGAGACGTCTGCTCAGTTCAAACGGACGTAGTTGCCCGGGAACACTCCCTGGACACCGTTCAACTCCCCTGTCCACCATCCGTTCTGGTCTGGCGTGCGCTGGATCACCTTGATGAGGTCGCCCTGGCGGAAGGTCAAGTCGCCGGCGGCCTGTGCCGTGTAGTCGTACAATGCTGTGCACATCTCCGCTGCAGGCGGCTGAGCGATTCCTGGAGGAGGCTGCATCTGCGGGGTTGGGGACACAGGTGAGAGCGGGCTGACATAGGAGGATGTCTGTGCTTGTTGTGCTCCCATGTAGGAGGGAGGGCCACCCGAGCCGGCCTTCTCGCCGTAACCGCCGTACCCTCCATATGCACCGGCTCCGGCCTTCTCGCCATATCCGCCGTAGGCGCCGGCAGCGGCGGCGGCAGGAGAGCTGTAGCCAGTTGTCGCAGTGGTTGGTGGGGATGCTCCGTAGCCCGTTGCGCCAGCACCGTATGAACTGTAGGTGGAGGCCGTGGAAGGGCTTGCTGGGGTGGCGCCGTATGCGCCGGCTGCTCCATAGCCACCGGCTGCACCGTAACCTCCGACGGCAGCAGCAGTGCCTGGGGCTACGCCGGGGGCGGCGCCGTAGGCCGGGCCGCCGGCGTAAGGTGGTGGCGAGTATGTGGATGCACCTGGAGATCCAGGTGCACCTGGAGAGCCTCCGTTCTGCATCTCGAAACGTCTTCTCGTTTGGTCGAGTTTGCTCTTGGCATGGCCAAGCTTGAAGTGGGTGATGCCAATGGCATCGGCCCGCTCCTCGATGTCACCACGCTTGACCTGGAAAGCCTGGACGATGTCCTGCGAAAGATCGAAGTAGGGTATCTTCATCTCTTCCATGCGGGAGGAAAGGGTGTAGAAGACGTTTAACTGCATGTAGTAGAGGGAGATGAACAGGGGCTTGACCATCTCGGCCTCCAACTGGAACAGGATGGGCAACTCGGTCTTCATCATCTCGTTATAGTAGTCGAACTCCTGCTGGGCGATGGCGACCTCGTTTTCGACCTTGTAGAGTCTCTCCTCGTCCTTGGCGGTGCGCTCCTTCTTGTTCTGGTGCTTTGTGAGCGAGTTCTGATGGCGGTCAAGGTCCAACTGCTTGTGGTTCCGCTTCTGCGACATCTTGCGGATCGCCTGGATGATCTTGAGTAGCTCCTGCGCCGGCTCGATGATCCTGCTCTCAATCAACTCCAAGTCCGGCTTCAAGATCTCCTTTAACTCGTTCACCACGTCCCGGTACTGCTCGCACGCCTCAATTCCCTCCGGGTTCCCCTCTGGTATCGCCGAATTCGGGTCGGACATCCGTCCTGAGATGGGCTTGTAGATCTCCTCGATCGCCTTCGAGAAGCCCAGCTGGTGGTCCAACATGTCGTTCACCGCCTTGTGGTAACGCTTCGATTCTTCCGACAACCGCTTCGTCTCCGTCTCTAACTCCTTGAATCGACGTTCTGCGTCCGAGTACACCGCATCCTCTGTGACAGTGCCCATGTGCATCTTCTGCCGGAAGTTCTGGGGCGCCCGGACAATGGCCTTCTGCAGACCCTTGAAACTCATCTTAATGGGCTTGCTTCGCTTGCTTAGCTTGCTTAATTGTTTGGTTCGTTCGCTCACTCCTCGTCGTGTCCTTCCCGCAGGCCCTCCGCTTCCGTCTCCCGCTACTCCTCCTTGCTCGTGTTCTCTCCTTCTCTTCTGTTGAGCCCACCCCCGGTACTATCGCCAATCCGGACGCAACGCCAATCCTCACCTTCTCCATCCGTTACGTAAGCAAAACATTTGGACGGTGCACGGATGTACCAAATTCCCCTTTTCCCCAAGCGACGCGCCGATCGGCGCGTCGCTTTTTTTTTGCTTTTTTTTTGCTGTTTAATCGACGCGTCGCTCCCCCCCCGCCTTTCCGCCCTTTCTCTGCTCCAGCCAGAAAAAGCGTTTTCCCCCGTGCCCGTTCTCGCGTCATGTTTTCTGCGTGTCTGGCTGGGCTCGTCCCCGACTGAGAGCGTGAGGCGGCAGAGTCAGAGGCAGAGGCAGAGACGGAGGCAGGGCCTGTCGTTATCAGAAGGGGAGGCTTGTGGCCAGAAACAGACTGGTGTGCCTCCTGGGCCGGCAGGCGGGGTCTCGCCGTGTGCCGCTATACTGTCTCCTCTCTGCATGTGTGTGCATGGGTGATCGATCTCCTGGAATCAACAGCCCGCTCACAGACTAGACACAGACACCCGTTCACGCTTACAGACACCCGTTCACGCTTACACTCACACTCAGCAAACGTTTTTGGGGGGATTTCTGCACTCTTCCTTCCTTTCTCTTGCCTCCTGCGTCTCTCAGTGCCCTGCGTCTCTCAGCATCCTCCCGCCTGCCATGGCGTCCTCTCCGCACACAATGTCGCCCTCCCGGAACTCCATCTCCAACTGGCTCAAGCTCCTGAAAAAGTCGGACAGCTCAAACGACGTGACCTCGCCGTCGAACTCGACGTTCAACCCAAGCAACTTGGACTTGACTGAGTCCTCCTTCGCCATGAACGCGTCCGCCTCCGAGCAGAACGGGTCCGACACCTCGGCATCCAACCCAGCTTCGGCCCCGGCCCCGGCCCCGACAAACAGCAAGCTCTATGCACCCACGCCGACCAAACGCACCAACTTGTCCTCCTCTCCGCGGAAGAACAGCAACCCGCTATCGTTGAACCTGCTGTCGCCGCAGAAGTCCGGCACCCCGCAGCCGTTGTCCTCCTCACCAACGCCGTCTAGGCCCTTTCTCGGGTTCAAATCCCGCTCCTCACACTCGTTCCGACCTCTCTCCCAGTTCTTGGACCAGTCCTCCAGCAGCCACCAGGACCACCACAACAGCAGCAGTGGCAACGCCGGCGCCGCCAACGAGGGTTCCGGCGACTCCAACGAACGCTTGAGGTCCCACAGGGACTCCTTCCTTCAGCAGCGCCAGCTGGACGTGATTGGCAACTCCTCCATTTTCGGCTGCGACATAGAAACATCCACAAAATTGGCCCACGGAACCGTCTACATCTCTGCAGACCTGCCGGTTAACACCGCTGATGACACCATCAATACCAACCGCGATACCAATACTGGCACATCAACTTCCCCCTCGACAAAGCACCAACTGAACGTCGCCTACGGCCAAGTCCCTCTTGTAATCGTCTCCTGCGGCTCCTACTTGAAGGCCAACGCTTTGAACGTGGAAGGTGTATTCAGACTCTCGGGCTCCAACAAAAGAATCAAACATCTCCAAATGATCTTCTCCACTCCCCCAGATTACGGCGCAAAGATCGACTGGGACGGATACACAGTGCACGACGCCGCCTCCCTATTGAGGCGCTATCTGGGATCACTTTCTGAGCCCCTCATACCCTTCAGTCTCTATAACTCGTTCAGAGACCCACTCTTGGAAAAGAAAGAGCCTTTTCAGTACCTCAAAGAGAAAGATACCAAGGGAGCTCTTCATGTCAAGCCTGATAAGCAAAAGCGTCGAATAATAGTTGCCCAGCGCCGCGGGCTCTTGAAAGAATACTCTCTTCTTTTCCAGAAACTACCTCCAATCCAACATAGAGTGCTTTTCTACTTGGTGGACATGCTTGCAATGTTCAATTTGAAGTCTGACAAAAACAGAATGCCTGCGAAAAACTTGGCTGCAATCTTCCAGCCGTCAATCTTGTTCCATATGGATCATGACATGAATCCAGAGGAGTATGCGGCAAACAGTTTGGTCATCGAATTCATGATAACTTATTCACATAAAATCTTGGTCAATGTCCAACGTGAAAATCCTAGCCCCCCGCTTGGTTCAGCCACACCAAAGAAAGAAGTTGCCGGCACGTCCAGAATTCCCTCTGACAATTGCGAAAAAATCATAGAAGAAGCAGATGAACTGGACGAGTTGGACGACAGTGCTGAACATGGCGACAGCAATGTTAACCCAGCAGCGCCAAATGAACAAAACGATGAAAATGTTAAAGTCGACAGTGAAACTTATTACCCTAATACAAGCGGTACGTTCATTCTCATTAGACCAGCAATAACTGTTGAAACAAATCCAATACCAGAAATGGCGTCTCCAAACTCGAAAACGCAGACTCAGATCCTTTACCACCCTAACGATAGCAGGTCCTCGCCACTCAAAGGATCTCCATTGAGACAAGTGTTCACGCCTGTGAAGGGTAACCATGATATCGCAGGTTTGGAAAGCTTAGGAGCACCGGTTACGCTATTTTCAAGCCCAAGAGTGACTCGTTCAAGACCACATAGTAAATCATTATCACACGTCCCCCACAGTGAAGTGGTAAGGATACCGGCTTCTTGTTCAACCTCATCAAATTTTAAGGCTTTGGGAAGTACAGATGATAACTTGAGCCGAATAATGTCAAATCAGAGTGGTGTTTCTTCCCTTCTATCATCCAGATTAGGATCTGAAGCGGCAGAAGGCACAACTAATAAAATCGATAATGCTCTGGTGCCCGCAGATGGGAACAACCTTGTCAATGAATTGGGCTTGCATCAACCAGACGCAGTTCATGAAGACCAGGTCATATTTACCGATACCACCAGTGGGGTAAGCTGTTTAACGAAACCTCCTGGATTGCGCAATTCTTCAGAATGCTCCAATTACGATCCGAAAATTCATTCGTTTATTCCTCCAATTTCCCCAACCACGGCTACAATGAGTCGAGACGGTACCCCAGATGTGGAGAACATGTTTAAAAATTCCCAAAATAACGAGTCTACCTGTCTCAATCAACTGGAAAATTTACATTCGAAAAATATGGATGAAGACAGTATCGATGAGTACTACTCTCTTCGTGGTGAAGAAAAACATAGCAATCTGTCTACAGCCAGCGATTATGAGAGTGACAGCATGATTGGTACAAATGAAGATACAGGTAAGTCATCAAATTCTTTGGCCTTTTCGTTCCAGCCATCCCTGTTACAAGGCCACAAAAGCAATGACGACATGCATTTGGTCAGCACTCGAGCACGTAATAACTCAAGAGCAAACTCGAAGAATTTTGAGCATCCCTCACACACTCAGCGAGAGACTTCTCCTTTCCTGGACTACAAGGTTGTTCAATACTCTCATCCTGATATTGTCAATGATCCATCTCTTCTTCGGAAGACTGCAACTACCCCTTCTTTTGGGAGTAATAATGCAAGTCTTAATGACGAGTCGGGTGTGATAAGCAGTAAGAAGAGATCCAACTCGACAAATGCATCCAAAATTAAAGATACTGGTAACTCCGGCACGAATAAACAGTTTGGTATATTTTCAATTGTTGCAACACATATGCCTAACTCAAACACCAATCGCAACATTGTGTCATCTTCAGAAAAAGCAAATTATCCTCCTGGATTTTCCAAGTCCAACTTGAAGGAAAAAGGCAAAAGCAAAAAGGAAACTATAGAAAAAGGTAGGGATATCAAAAGCAAAGAAAGGCTCAGAGAGAAGGAAGAAGAAAAATCGAAAGAGAGAGAGAAAACTAAAGATAAAACTAAAGAAAAGCGGACTTGGTTCGATAAATTGAAAAACAGGTCGAACCCAAAGAGAATGTAGTAACAGTTTGTCAAGTTACGGCAGGTATTCACATATGTCATGTTTTTTTATAATTCTTCTTTCCTTTTTTCAATTCTTTTTACGTATTCTTTTTTATGTAAAGTAGTAACACCACAACATTTTAATAATGCATTAAGCATATTACAAGAGTATACCTTATTTAAGTTTTTGCCTTTTGGCGGCTGGCGCTTCGCCGATGTCACCGTCCTCAAGAACGATAACAGAGCTTCCATTGTGAGTACTACCATTTGATTTTTCGTCTTTCTCGTCTTCAACTACAACCCCATTTTCAACTAATTCATCTTCATTTAGAGCACCTTCTTCATTATCATCTTCTGGCTCTTTGACTCTTTTAGGAGGTATCCTTAAGTTTGGGAGTTCTATGGTAAAAGATGAAGGACTATCGATGATATAGAGCTCTATCATATCCAGATGTTCGTCAGAATCACTGATGAGCAGTATCGTACCATCTTCAAGAAAATCAGACAATGATTTTTCAAGATTTTCTTCAAGGTCAAAGTCATACAACAATCTCGCATCCAACGTCATGATTTCAACGTCATCATCATATTCGTATTTTTCAATCAATGAATCTCTCAAGTCAGACAATTTCAGTTGTTTCAAATTCAATTTTACAGTACCTTTGACAATTGAACATGCACTACATGACGGATTCGGTTTTGCTAGCTTGGAAGAATTCACCACCTTATCTGTGGCGGAAGAATCAAAAAGCATTTTAGATTTAGCAGCTCTTTCTTTATTGGTCTTTTCAAGATAGTAATTGACACTCGAAAGAGCAGAAAAACCAGCCATTATGGCATTCATTGTAGCAACTGCAGGAATGATGTTACCAGCAATTTGCTTGACATCGAATTCAGATTTTGTGGGGATATGGAATATAAGTGATCTAATATTGGACGTAGCCATAACAAATCTCAATGTATCAATATCATCTTTGTCAAACTCTAACTTCTCACCACTGCGAAAACGATCTGCTAATCTCAAGCAGGATGCAATATAAGTCTTAATGACGCTTTTAACACTGGACTGTTCTAAAGTGCCTGAATCGTATGTTCTGTCTTTCGTTGCATCTCCCGAAGATGCTAGATATTGCTTGTAATCCCCCAGCTTAGCAACGGATGGCTTCTCTCTTGATTTCCATAGATCCTCGATTTTCAGGAGACGTTCTATATCAGTGACGAATATTTTATCAAATACTTTGGCTGTAAAATCATGGTCCTCAGCTTTGGAGGAATCGACTAACTTTCTCAAATCAGAAAGCTCATTTATCTCAGTAGCAGAAGCCTCTGCTTCTCCCTTGCTTATGAATTCGGAGTCATCTGGAGTTGGGATATCATCCGGACTTCCTTCCCCGAAAAGCTGTGAGAACAAGAAATCTTTGGCCCAGGTTATGCAATGGACCGGTTTCGAAGGAGTAGATCGAATAGTACAAACCGGGAACGTTTTAGGGGTCTCCTTAGGAACACAGTGAAAGCATTCACTGAGATATGGGTATATAGGTTGCACTTGCCCTTTTAGACCTGTAGTTCCACTTTCGTAAAGTGGTATATTGAGATAAAGACAGATTCGGTTCACGTAAAATCTCGCTTCAAGGTTGTCTAAGGCATTGTATATGACGTTGAACTGTTGGAAAAACGATAACGGGAACATACTTTTATCCAACACACTACCATGATAAGATACGAGCTTGGATGTGTGGTTGAAAAACTCGACGGCCTTTATGGCCGTTTTCGATTTCGATTCTTTGATATCTTTGTGACGGAACAAAAACTGTCTGTTCAAGTTAGACAAGTCGATCGTATCCAAATCCAAAACGTGAATTTCGCCGATGTTCATCATGATTAGGTCTTTGAGAAGTTCACACCCTATTCCACCAGCACCAACAAGTAGAACCTTGGATTGGGTGAAGTTGTCGGCTTCGTGGCCAAACATGCGCTTGATATAACTGTCCACTGCCATGTCTTTGCGTTGATCTATAGATATATGTCTTTGAGCTCTTGTCTAGCATACACCGCACCCAGTGTCGTCTCATTCTCTCTCGATGTATAGCAAAACTTTCCAAGCCTGTGTGTGTCTTCATCTTCAACACCCTCGCGTCGCTAATCTCTTGTTTAAACCTGGTGTATAAGTTACGTGGTCTTTCCTCCCCGTGAGAAACCTTTTCTTGGAAACAGTGTCTTAGTCCCGGCAAAAGACAACTAGAGATATAATTACAAAAGATGGCTGGCGACAAATACTCCGTTATTCTTCCAACATATAACGAGAAGGAGAATCTTCCTATCATCACCTATCTTATTGCGAAGACCTTCATTGAAAACAAGCTCGATTGGGAAGTTGTTATTGTAGACGATGCTTCTCCAGATGGAACCCAGGATGTTGCCAAGCAGCTCATTAATGTTTACGGGGCCGAACATATTCAATTGAGACCACGTGCAGGCAAATTAGGTCTTGGTACCGCATACATGCACGGTTTAAAGTTCGTTACCGGTAACTTTGTCATTATCATGGATGCTGATTTCTCCCATCATCCAGAAGCAATTCCAGAATTCATTAAGAAACAAAAAGAAGGTAACTACGACATTGTCACAGGTACCAGATATGCAGGCAACGGTGGTGTGTATGGTTGGGATTTGAAAAGAAAACTCATTTCCAGAGGTGCAAACTTTTTGGCCACTGTTGTTTTAAGACCTAATGTGTCGGATCTTACAGGTTCATTCAGATTATACAAGAAGGATGTGTTAGCAAAGATCATTGAAGCTACCAAGTCCAAGGGTTATGTTTTCCAGATGGAAATGATGGTCAGAGCAAGAGCTTTAGGGTTTACCATTGCAGAAGTGCCAATTTCCTTTGTTGACAGAATATACGGTGACTCCAAGTTAGGTGGAGACGAAATCGTTGGTTACCTCAATGGTGTCTGGACGTTGTTCACCACTGTTTGAAGAAACCTCCTTTTTCTACTTGTGTTTAAATCTTATTATACATACTAATACAATTATCTAACGTTTTTCAAAAATGCGTACACCTCGTTTCATTATGAATATTCTGGCATTTGACAGAACATACCCGAGCCCTGCATTTTATGCATGAGCTGTAGCTGACGCCACCACATATGGTACATAACTTCTCGATTTGGAAGGCATTTGGTCTGACTTCCAAGGGGCCATCGTTGCTGACTAACTTCAACTCGTTTTTGTTCAACTCATCAGCAAAGTTGGACCAGCCCTTCTTTGATATAAGCAACCGCTTCACAACAGCCCCAGCGTTAGTGCTGCGTTTAACCACTAGTCCTGTGACATTTTTCGGTATTTCTATCCTCACGTTTTCATTATAGTTTTCCCTGTTCAATTCCTCGAATCGCCTCTGAGCTTTCTTCAATTCAGCCATTGAAATATTACTGCGTCTCACCGGAGCATTCTTGTTGCCAGTGAGATCAATCAGCTCAGCCTCTAGTTCTTCTCCTATGGACTTAGACTTGGGACGTGCCGTCAAAAACTGTTCTGCCTGGATCTGCTGTATATTGTAGTTCACCCTTTTACGCTTTACTGAGGAAGGCATCACCGCTTGTCTGGCGGCTATACTCATCTCGCCACCACCACTACCTCCTCCAGATCCTCTAGCTGCTCCATTTCCGCCAACGGTGTCAACTCCTGCTGCTTCTCCAATGGTGTCTCCTCCTGGGGTTCCGCTTCTTGAATCAACAAAATTTGCGTTAGCAACTCCTCTTTGCCCGACTCCGCCACTGGGATTCTGGTGGTAAAGAGAAGAAAAGTACAGTCCAGGGTCACGGCCCTTCGCTATCTCTTCAACACCTCTCATTGCTGTCCTATGTATGCCTGGCGAAGATCGGTCAGCAATGCTTAGAACAGCGGGCAAACTTGTTCACGAAACGGTTTGAATTTTGAATCGCAAATTCATGCCACCGATCCGCCGCGAGATACATTTCAGGCTATTGTTACACAGTGTACACTAGATAAGTACAAAAGGAGAGCAGGGGAGGGTGAAAGCAGGCCTTTTTGACAGTGAGGTAGCTGGTTATTTGTCTATCAAAGCGTACAGACGAGCATGCAAGTCTTCCAACACCATGTGGATACTGTCAAAATCACAGCAAAGCCCGTCTCGCAAAAATACGATATTCCCGTTGTTCAAACTCGTTGGGAAGCCCTCGCCGTTGAAGTACTTCCCTACAACATCCGAAATCTTGCCCGTAAGATCATGTAGAACCTTTCCACTTCCCCCGCAGGCATTGGTGATGGAAGCTGGAGAGGTGATCTTCCCTGTGGTCTCCGTTCTCAAGTCACCGAGAGAAATGAAGAACTTGGAGTGCTTCCTCGAGACATAGGTACTCCTGTGGCGTAGTTCAATCTTGATCTCGAATTTGAAAACATCAGAGACAATCTTGGTATTTTTCTTTTTCCCTGTTGACTGCTGAGTATCCACTTTCACACATTTGAAGTAAATCAAACGCAAGCTTTCGAGGCTGCAAACAAAGGGGAGATACCCATAACTGGGCATATGTTGCAAATCATCAGGCTTGTTTTCGTAGTCAACTGCTTCGTTCTGAAGGTTGAACTTATCGAGCTCAACGTTTGTCCTGGAACGTAAATCATGTATTTTCCTGCAGAATTTAAGTGTGAGCCTCAAATAAAACACAATCTCTTTGATGTTAATGTGATTGACCTGATCGTTTGACAAAATCTCATTCAAGTATGGCAAACAATAGTGATGAGGATTCTTTTCCGGTAATTCAATACTGATATTATCATTACCTTGTCTTGGAATCTTTAAAGTCATGTATTCGTCCTGATTCTCACCATACTTGAAAGTGACGCCATCCGATAAGACCATCATGATACTCAATGCAGGGTTGCTACTGACCATCTTCAATAAATTCAATGACTTTGCAAACTTGTTCAAGAAGGAAAGTATACTTGACAAAATCATTGTGTCCTTACGCATGAAATTGTCTTTTGCTATTGGAACAAACTGATGTGATAGGTCAACCTCCGATTCGATATTGAAAATCTTGGATTGGGAACTGTATTCAAAATGGGTAAAGTTCCCGTCGTTGTATTTAATATCCGGCAAATTTTTCACACCATTATCATTGATCAATTTACCATACATTTTGGCATTCAAATCACTGTTTTTTATCGTTATTAATAGCACTAAAGATTCTTTTGCGCTTTGAATATGGAATAAGGATTTGTTTTTGATCAAAAGAACGGCATTATCAGTCGAAGTTAAGTTCATGTTATCGATCTCAAAATTGTGTTGCAAAAAGTCCTTGACCAATTTATCGTTTGAGTTCAAAACTTTCAATTCACAACCTTGATCCTTGAGTTCTTTGACAATCAAATTAGATATCAATTTCGAACTTGAAATTTTAATCAGATTGATAAGGCAGTTATACGTCAGTGGCCTGGAACCACTAATGTTGCTGTTCACATTAGCTTTTTCACCGGACCCAGAATCATCTTCCTCCACATTTTTATTGTCCGTTTGGGTGGCGTTAACTGAAAATTCCGACGAAGACTCATCACTTAGTTCGTTGATATTTATCTCGCTGCACCAATTGATAACCCACTGGCCTTCGACAGATTGAATTTTGCTACACCAGAGTTGAGCATTTGATTGAAATCCGAAAGTTCCAACTAAAATCGACCAGCCAATCGGCCAATCTTTTCGCCTGTATATGTCTACTGAAGTTAAAATTGGCTCTAGACTTTTGTTTTTCAAATTTGAGTAATCAATGTGGAGCTTTGAAATCTCATCCTGATTGAGTCTAACGGATTTCAAACTTACCCAGCCCGTGGCATTCATCATGGAGGAGAATTCTGATTCCTGGATAAGCATCTTCAATTTGAGAATTTCTATAAAGTCCAGACTATTTCCGGTGTTGATTTTAAATGCACTTCTATTCATAAAATTCGTTGGATTCTCAAAGTAGCATGAACCGCTCAAGGAATCTATGCTGTATATTATTTCTTTTGTTTGTGAGACTCTGAAAATCAATTTTTCAGAATTATTTGATAGTGAGATGGCCTTCTCTACGTCTTCAACACACCCAATAAGTGATTGTTTCAATGTTGAAATGATGCATTGGACATGGTGTCTGATCAAGGATGTCAGAAGCTTCAATAAACTGATGTTTTCGCCGTCATCTACCAATGTCAACCCATGAGAGTCATCAAGGATGCCATCTTTGAACCATTTGAAAGCTAGTTTAGAATCTTGGAATATCCCAATTTGTATAGTTGATGGTTTAGCGTACTTTCGTTGTGCCCAGTAGGTTATAGTGATCAACGAGGCTTCTGCATTGTAGTTATGTGTCAAGTGGCCTCTCCATAGTCCCATTCTCATATTTATCAACTGTTTATGTAAAAGGTATATTTTTGTCGTTAATGAATATGTGTATAGTAGTTCGTAGAATTCTCCCAAGCCTTTCTCGCTATTTAGAAGACTATTTGAGTACTGCTGCATGGTGTGCAGGGTCTTCGGGTCTGATTTCTCAGTGGAGCCTTTTATTTCATTGCCGATTAGGGCAAATCCCAGCTTAAAATCAATCAAATGGAATCTATCATCATTCAAGGTCGATAATACGCATGAAAAGTAGTTTGAAACGTTGAAGAAGACGCATCCGTCTTTGATCTCGTAGCTCCGGAAAGCCTTCGGAAGATTCTTCTGCAAAGACATTTTTATTGATAGCTCAACCTTCAGGTTATGTAGCACCTTCAGCACAAACTGAGCGCTTAGAGGCTCTGCCGGTAGGAAATTATACGTCGGCAAGTTAGGCCTACCCTGAAGCAAGACCTCCAACGAAGTGAGAAGATCAGGCTCGGGCATCTTGGCACTAAGCAAAGATGATTTGATGGCACCAAACGACATGATGCTGTTGGTGATCTCCTCGTTTTGGTCTCTCAACCACACAAACAGATCAATCAGCTTGCTGATCTGTTCGTGGTTCCTCGACCACTTGCAAAGCACATACAACCTGACAAAGTTTTCTCTGAACATCACAAGTAGCTCAAGAAGCTGTTTTTTCTTCACGATCTCAGGCTCCGTGCCCGACTCCAGAAACTTGAAATACTCCTTCAACTTTTTGAATGTGTCCAGTGCCACACGCTCCAGAATGACGTTTAGAGGAGTCATGTTCATCGTTATGTGTGGGATTTTCGGTGGCGACGGTCCCTTTCTGGCCACCGGGCCGTCTTGTGCCGCTGCCGGTGTCATCAGTGCTGTCGGCGTCGTTGTCATCGTCGCCGTGGATGCCGTTGTCGTCGCAGTTGTCGTTGAGCCCTGCACCTGCTGTGTTTCTGGTGGCAACGCCAACGACGACTCCCCGACCATAGCTGCACGGTTGTTTTCCACAGAAGTCATTTTTCTCAACCTTCCGCTTCTCTGTGACCGTTGCTTCGGCGTGCTCGTGCCCTCTGACCCTATTTCTTTCCTCCCTCCATACCAGTTCTGCTCCCGTCTTCACCGTCTCCACCGTCCTTCACGCACATGTGCCTGCTTCTCCCTCCCGGTGCACGAAACAGGCAAACCGCAACATCTCTTTCCCGAGATGTGCTGACGTAAGAAGTGGGTTCCTGCGCAGCGACTACAGCGGCTAGGCTTGTAAATAGGTAAATACATTGCCGATAAACGGGTCTTGGCGCCGGTTGCCAGCGATTGGGGGGTACAGAAGAGGGCGGATGACCTGGTACGTATACGTGTGGATCGGTAGAAGTTCCTGTTGGTTGCGCTGAAGAGAAATTTTACCGAAGAGAAACCCGGCACGGAAGAAAAAACTGACTGTGAGCAGATAAAGAAGGGAAAAAAAGCGGCAGCAGGTTTGCACAACAAGAGATCAAAAAGCCAGTAAAGCTAAAACCAAGAGTCGTCTGCAGCATGGATCACTTACACAACGGTATTGACTTCTCGAAGTCCAACAATGTCCGCAGCCGGAAAACCTCGAGCAGAGATCACACGGCCAATATCGACACAGATCTGGCCGATGCACCACCCTCTCTAAGGAGCCCGGGGCTACACGACTACACAACACCGCCAATGCAGACGCAAATGACGTTCGATATGAACAGCGCCAATGAGAAAAGATACGGCGAGATCCAGAACTTGCCCACTCCGTTGGTGTTCAACAGCTCCCGGGCCAGAATACGCAAGTATTCGTTGGCCAGTCCGACATTCTCAAACGACCAAGTGTTTCCCATCAGCGAGTCGCCCAATGATGCTGATTACGAGAATAACACTAATGCCAGTAGCAACGGTGTCGATGTAAGTAAGGGTGGTGTTTGTTACGATGACCGTAATACCGACAGCAGTGCTAGCATAGATGTGGAGAATGGCTCTCCTTCCTGCTTACACATACCTAAGGCCCGTCAGAAAAGCATGGAGACAAAAAAGGTCCTAGCAGACAAGAACATATCAAATAACCAGAGATATTTCTCTGAGTTCCGGGTAAAGCAGAGAATTCCTTCGAGTGACACATCTCCACCAATCGTGAATACATTTGAGGATCTCACAAAGCAGATGTCACCCTATAGTCCGGAGAAGTCTTCTTTTCTGCCTAATATCAGACCAGTTGATAGGGTCGTTTCTTTACCCTTCCATGATAGTTTCGTGCGACATTCTTCGGATACTGTTGAAAGAAGGTCCAAGAAAATTGACCCTAAACTACCGCAGACGGAGCCCTTGCCGAAATCGATAGCTAAATCGGATTTCTCCACCAATTGCCTGATTCAGTTACACAGTATTGACGAGCCAGTACGACCTCAATTCTGGAAGGTTTCCTGTGAAATCGGCGAAGGCTCTTTCAGCAAAGTGTACCTCGCAGATGACGGAAAAACTGCGATCAAAGTTACAGACATAAAATTCAACAAGGATGGCACCCAGTCAAGCGAGCTACAACTACGAATTCAAAACTCCTTGACAAGGGAGCTGGAAATCTTAAGAGTGCTGGATCACCCCAATATAATAAAGCTCATTGGAACAAACTACGACTCGGATCGGAATGCCCCAATGGGAAAGATTACAATGGCCATTGAATACTGCAAAGGAGGAGACTTATACAGTTTTATTTTGGCCCATAGATCCGAAATGTCATCTCAGCTAATCAGGTGTATTTTCGCCAACATAGTATCTGCAGTTTCTTACATGCACAAGATGGATATCTGTCATCGAGACATCAAACTTGAAAACATTTTGTTGAAACACTCCCAATTGGAAATATTGAATTATGGAACAGTCTTGGCTGTAAAGCATAACCCAATCACAGTTCTGTCAGATTTTGGATTGAGCAAGAAGATTGACCCTCTCAATCCAATGTTAACTACGCGATGTGGGTCTGAGGATTACGTGTCGCCTGAATTACTACTCGGGATGCCTTACGATGGTAAGCAAAACGATTGCTGGTCACTTGGAGTTGTGCTATACACGATGCTTGAAAGTAGATTGCCCTTCGATCCACTGCCGAATGAGCGTGAAAATAGATTGAAAAGAAAGTCTAAGCCTGCACATAGGATAGCGATGATATTATGGGAGTGGTATGTTATGAAGGATTTCAAGCTAACTGAAGAATATGGGCCGGCAAAGCAAATCGTGAAGCGGTTGCTAGCTAAGAGAAACAAACGTGCCACTATCGATGAAATACGGGAAAACCCCTGGTGTGCACCTTACATTATCGAATCAAGCGACGACAACGGAGTCAGCGAATAACTCGCTGCAGAGGTAGAGGTATATGTCAGTTGCTTATAAAAAGTTGGTGATAAAGAAAATGTCCACAAAATACTTAGTTTATAAATCTGTTTATTCGGATTCTAGGTTCTATGTGTAACCATCTTTCTATCCATAGATGGACAACAATGTCGAGGGCCTGAAAAGATATAGTATGTCTCAGTGAAAGAGGAGAAAAGAAAGAGGAAAGTAAAGGAAAGTAGGAAAAACGCAAAGCCAAAAATAGAGGGAATCCTTAAAAACAAAAGTAGAAAAATAATTAAAACAGTTAAAGAGCTAAGGAGCTAAATATGCCAAACAATGGATGATATTCTCCGGGAGAAAAAAGCCGATAAATATTAATGGATCAGTAAAGAGTAAACTGTAAATAAAGCTGATAAGATGTAAAACAATGAAGGAGGGGATGATGGTAGAAAAGGTGTATTTATTGTTTACTGAATCTGCTGCTCTTCTAAGAACCAATACCTATCTTTGAAAACCTCATAGTTAGATATTTCGAACTGGAACATGTTGATCAGATTTGAGAAAATCTTACAGTGAAAGAAAATAGGTTCATCTATCTCACTGAATTGGTAAATTTGATCGGATGAAGGAAAATTGTCATGGACCACATTAGCGTTAGATCTATAAAGTTGTTTATCGTGATTGTTTCTATTGGAATGGCCTTTTGATGAAGTCTGGTCAGTGGAACCGTTGGAGTTCCCGAGTTTCAAATCAATTTTTTCGAGCTCATAATCTAACAAAGGTTTAAAAGTTTTTTCAAGAGGCAGGATTGCACATAGCCAAATTCTAGTTTTGTAGATCTTGAACAATTCTTTGATCAAACCCCTAAAATCTAGACGTTGTAAACAATAGTAGTAGATGATCAACTTCTTCTTATCAAACTGAAATTCCACGTTTTTGATAATCAAATCCAAATTCAATGAAGCGGAGTAGTTCAGACAGATTTTGTACGCCATAGTTTCATCATTGTATTTCAAAATGAGTTGATTCAATTCGTGGGGTTTGGCGAATCTTAAAATCTGTTTGTTTGGAAGGGTGATGAAATTTTCGTCCTCGTTGATAATTGATTTTTGATGGGAGTTATTACCATTATTGTGGTTGCTGCTGTTATGATTCGAGTGGCGTGAGGAAGGTGCTGAAGAAGATGAGGAAGCGGAACTCGGTTGGCTACGACTGTTCGAGCTGTTACCAAACTCCAAGCTCTTCAAATGTAACTTCTTTTTCAAGTAATTGAAAAATAGGGCAAACTTGAACTCAATCACAGGTTTCAAGACCATAACGAGATCTTTCCCCCTATCGCCCTCAATGATAATCAAATCCTTTGGCATGAGCTGCAAGTTGGAACTTTTAGGGAATGATATTATATCGAGCCTACCATTTTTGTTCAATATCAGAGAATAGTTTTTATTATTCAAGTGATTAGGAGATTTCAAGTCTTCATTTTGTTTCAGCAAGAATTCCAAAAGTTTATCGATCCTATGCCTATTTATACCCAGTTGGGCAGTGGAGGCTGGGTCATCCTGTAATTCTCTATTGTTTGACAATCCTAGTAGGTTGTCCAGTTGATTTATGACTTGGGTTGCCGTATTGAAGTCACCAAAATACGCTGAACACTGATCAAACTGGCGTTTTAATTCGGGTGAAATGACGATTGTGTTTGTTGCCTTGTTCAATAAAAGCCCATCATCCAAGGAGATGTAGGTTGAGTCGAATTCCGAGTTGCTTCTAGAGTTCGAATTCGAGTTTGGGCTTGAGTTCGAGTTCGAGTTCGAGTTCGAGTTAGAGTTCGAGTTAGAATTCGGTAAACGAGGAGGAGGGTTGAATGTGGACAAAGGAGAGGAATCTAAGTTTTTACTGTTGTTTCTCAAGTCGTACATTTCATTCCTTTGGTTGTTCAAGTGATTGTACTGTAGCGGAAAAAGTTTCATGCTATTAGCGGAGTTATCTTCAGCAAAGGTATTGCTATGCAAGTCTGCAGCGTAACTGGGTCTTCTGTTGAAGATGTTGTTGACACCGCCTTGGAGTTCGAGGGGTAGGTTGAAATTCGAGTTATATTGGTTTTGATTTAGCGATTGAGTGTGTTGCAAAGTGTTATTGGATAGCAGGGAATCCTTGCTAACCGAGCTAGTCGAAGAATGCGGGGAGATGAACAGTTCGTCATTGCTAGGAGTTGTGAAGGTGAGGTGGGGGTTCAGGTAGAAATCCTTCTCCAAAGAGCCTTTGCTTTTAATGTTGTTAGCAATGCTGGTGGTGGCATTCAGTAAAAGCTGGTGATCATTCAAATCTTGAATTGGATTCTGGTATGAGAATTGCTGTGGCGTTTGTAGGTAGCCTCTCTGTTGCAATTGCTGCTGCTGTTGCTGCTGTTGGATTTGGAACTGCAAAAATTGCTGTTGCTGCTGCAACTGTTGCTGCTGGACTTGTTGTTGTTGCAATTGTTGTTGTTGTTGTTGCTGTCCAAATGTGTTACTTGCGTCGAACGCAAAGTTCGTTGCACCGTTGGTGAATTTCAAGTTTCTTTGGTCGTACGACATGACGAAGTCCTTGCTGTTTTCTATAGTGTATAAAAATGTATAAATAACTGGAAGCGGTCTGTTGAAAAGCTAGGAAACGTTCGGTGTTGAGTAAAGGGTTGGGGCAGCGGTGGGAAGAAAGCCACAGAAGTCGTCGGTGTATGGTTCTATTAACAAAATCTATAATTAATTTTTTGTGAAAATTGATAGCAATGAACTGATGTACGGAGTGAAGGTCAGGTATCAATTCAATTCTTTTCTTCTTTCTATTTCTATTTCTATTCCTTTTTTAGTTGTGGTTGCCTGAACAAAAGCAAAGTCGTCGCTATCGTTGTAAGACTTGCCGGTGGAGAGTGATGATGTTTTGTTGGGGGCTGGGGAAAGGGCGGTTGTAGCAAAGTCTGGTGTTGGTGGGGGGTGGACGCTCTGATCGGATATGGTTCGGTATAGTAAAGAAAGGACCAGAAGTGTGAGGGAGGGAAGAAAACGGTGCTGACAGAGAGTCAGTGGCGGGTGGCTGTTGTGACTAGTAAAAACGCAAATCGGATCGGTGTCTGTATCTAGCGAGGCGATTGCAGCATATAATGAGTATAAACGTGTCTGTGCGTGTGCGTCTATGTGTAGACAGAGGCTCGTCTCAGAGGCAGGGTTGCAAGGCGAGTCGGAAAGAGGGTGCTCGGAACGGTCGACGGCGGCGAATGGCTATTTCGAAAGTGCAAGCAGGAGTCGGTTGGACAACACAAATCGAAGTCTCGTACAGACCTCGCTGGATGGCGTACCAACAGCAAGAGGAAGGTGGGGATGCAGGAGAGACGGAGAGGCCTCGATAGCGGGTTGTCAGCCTTCCGTCAACCGTGTCTCCCAGCAGCGTCCGGCGCCAGCCATCAACACCATCCCCGTCATCAACAACAACAACACCGGCCGCAGCACTGCACCCGCGGCTGCCTGGGCAGGCGGGGCCCTCGCCACCGCCGCCCGCTCGTTTCTTCTTCTTCTGCCGCGTCCCGGCGCGCACGCCCGGGGAGATGACGTAACATCGGGCGGCGGGGGGAGCGACGGCGGTCTAGAACGGCCGGGGCGGGGCCTCCTGCGCCGATTGGCTGGTCCGGTGGGGGTGAGTGGGGGTGTGCAGAGAGGAGAAAGAAAGGGGGAGAGACAGGGACATCGATAGAGCTGTACGGTGCCCCGTGGCCGGACGTGTCGCGGAGAGAGAAAAAGGAGGCAACGATCCAAATGGGAATTTTCTGTATTCATCTATCAATCTTCATCACGTGCGGCTGTGGACAACGGCTGAGCACGCCGCGTGATAGTCCGACGGTCGGGGCATCATGGCGCCAGGGCAATCAGGGCCTAAGCGGCGTGTGCACTGTCTGCCGGCACCGGCACTGCCTCTGCGGTCGTGTACTCCCAGCACCACTTGTGCACGCCGGGCGCAAATCGGGCACGCGATACAACCATCCCGTGGTATGGGTCGGCACTGGCACTGCCGATGGAGCCCTCCCACTGCTCAACGCGGGCCTTGATGGCCTCGTTGAGGTCCTCGAAAAACTTGAAGTCGCCGATGCTGAGCCCGAGGAAGTCCGTGAGCCGATTCTCCCGGATCGTCAGCACCAGCTCGTCCCCCCGCTCGTCGGCAACGACAAACTTCACCCGCTTCACGCCCAGCGCCCACCGGTGCATGTACACGTAACTGTCGAGCTTCTTCCAGATGCGCACCCGCCGCACGAGGATGTACTGCGGAGCGTACTGCGCGGACTCTCGGTCCTCCCACACGTTGTCGTCGGCGAGCTCACTCACAAGAGTGTACTGGATGTCGCCAAACTTCCTTCTGGGGTCCCCCTCCTTTTCCTGCAGTTCCTCCTGTGGTTTCTCCTCGTTCAGGGCCAGTTTCCGGCGCTTCTCCCGCCGCTGCGTCTCCCCTGACGTGGTCGGCTCCTCTACATCGCTGTCGGAAAAGTCCTCGTCAAGCAAGTCCTTGTGGTTGTACACCCGGACAAACTCCTCCCACACCTGCTGCTGGCCGCACGCACGCAGCTCCCGCTGTAAAATGAGCTCCGGAATGACATAGAAGTTGTTCATGCACACGAGCTCCATCTTCTCGTTGTACCGCTTTCCGCGGATCCTCACCTTGATCCAGATGTGGAACTTGTCCAACAACCAGTAGTCGATCCCGAGGTCCTTCCCCGCCAGCTTGTTTTCGATCCCAAGCTTCAAGTACAACACATCCAGGTCCTCCCTGTTCCACTCGTCCTCGTAGTATGGCCTTCCGTTCTGGAACTTGTAATATCGCACCTTCCCACGCAAATCGACTATATCCTTCACGTCCTTGCTGATAGCTTCAAACACAGCGGGGAACGTGACAACGTCGAACGTCTTGTTTTGCAACTCCCTCCTCTTAAAATCCCTCCCATCAAAGTACTCTTGAAAATTGAATCTGGAGTCGCTGAAATCGGTCATGTGTAACGTGTAGGGTGAGTTCGTCACCTTCGAGGGGGGTCTGTTTCTCGAAACCCCTAACAATAAGCCCACAATCGTCTCATCGACTGGATAATCCGGCAACTCGCTTATCCGGGTGACGTCCTTCGATTGATAATTGTTGTTGATGGTAAACTGGTTCTGTTTGTTCTCCATTCTACCTAGCTTGGTGTTGTAACCCTTCAATTGTCCTTCCAGCAGTAGCAGCCGTCCTAATGTAGGTAACAATGAAATTGAGTCGACAAGTGTTGAGTGGAGTGTTTTCCTCAACAGTCCATGAAAAAATAAATAACGCGTATGTTTAGGGAGATCGCTCTCTTTGAAAAGTTTTACTTTTAGTTTTAAGTTTAATAAGTCTATATTATTAACAGAAAGATGCCAGTTGATGACTCAATCCATCATTGAATCTCAAATATATAAATGGGAAAAGGGATTATACACAAAATTGATGGGAGTGTTGGTAAGAAAAAAAAGAGTGGAACGATAAATAAAGTTTCGGAGAAAGGAAAAAGTGATAAACAGCGTGTAAGGAAAAAAGATGAATACATTAGAATTCGTTGACTAATTTTTTAATTCGACGAGTTGAGCGTGGAATTGGATTTGATTATTTTTAAAGAGAAGAAGAACGTTGGAGGGTTACTTATTGTTGTGGATTTGTTTCTTGTCTTCCATTCATTTCTTTATCTTAATTCGAATGACAAAATCGGTAGAAAAGATCTATTCTAGAAGATTAACTTAGTACTTTAATTTCTTTGGTTGTTCCCAGCTGTTTTCTTGGTTAGTGAAGTGATCGTAGGAAGCGGTCTTGAAGTAGATTGGTCTTGCCAAATCTAATTCTCTGACCAAACAACCTGGTCTCAAGTCGAAGTTGTTTCTGACAATGGCAACCAATTCTTCGGATGTCTTGTCGGAGGTACCGTATGTGTCGACATAGATGGATAATGGCTCAGCAACACCAATGGCGTAGGAGAATTGGACCAAGCATCTTCTGCACAAGCCCGCGTTGACCAAGGATTTAGCGACCCATCTTGCAGCGTAAGCAGCAGATCTGTCGACCTTGGAGAAGTCCTTACCGGAGAAAGCACCACCACCGTGAGCACCCCAACCACCGTAGGTGTCGACAATGATCTTTCTACCGGTCAAACCGGCGTCACCTTGTGGACCACCAATGACGAACCTGCCGGAAGGCTGGATGTGGTAGACGGTCTTCTCGTCCAACAAGTGTTCTGGAATGACCTTCTTGATGATGTGCTTGGTCAGCTCGGTTCTGATGTCAGCAGTGGAGATGTCGTCGGAGTGTTGAGCGGAGATCACAACGGTGTCGACTCTCAATGGGACGACAGCACCACCTTCCTTCTTGTATTCGATAGTGACCTGTGTCTTGGTGTCAGGTCTCAACCATGGCAAGGAGCCACTTCTTCTGGCGTCGGCCATGGCGCCGTTCAACTTGTGTGCGAGCAAGAGGGTCAATGGCAGCTTCTCGTCGGTTTCGTCGGTGGCGTAACCGAACATAATACCTTGGTCACCAGCACCTAATTCTTCCAAGGCCTTTTCGTAGTGCAAACCTTGGGCAATATCTGGGGATTGTTGTTCGATAGCAACCAAAACGTTACAGGTCTTGTAGTCGAAACCCTTTTCAGAGTCGTCGTAACCAATGTGCTTGATGGTGTCTCTGATGACCTTCTGGAAGTCAACGTTGGCCTTGGTGGTGATTTCACCAAAAACCATGATCATACCGGTCTTGGAGGCGGTTTCACAACCAACCTTAGACAATGGATCACCAGCCAAACATGCGTCTAAGATGGCGTCTGAGACTTGGTCACAGATCTTATCTGGGTGGCCTTCACCGACAGATTCAGAGCTGTAGTATAAAGCGGGGAGGGGGGTTCAATCATGTTAGTACTCTCTTCTCTTTCGTCAAATCTCCTTTTTCTTCTCCTTCTTTGATTCGTTTTGGGACATACGTAAAAAGGAAAGTTTCAGACATTGTGTGTTCTTCTTCGTGTGTATGAGGTGTAGGCGCTTTTGCTTGTACAAAGGTCGTCTGTTGGGAAAGAAAACGTACGCCGCGTGCCAGGAAAGCAGCAACGGTGGAGGCCCGTCTGCAGGATGCGGGAAATGGGTCTGTCTTTATACATCGGAGCCAAAAAAATTTTCAGATGCAACAACGGCCCCATGGAGACGAGCACCGGAACAGGCCTGGGGCTCTCGTCTCGCCGCCCCCGCTGCATGTGCTCTCTCGCCCGCTCGTACAGCTCGCTACGTTGGCACATGCGCTGCTCATACCGGTGGGCACCACACATGTGAAAACGGCAGGCATGTGCTTGTGGCAGTAGCCATCTTCGGGGGTGGGAAGTCTCTGTATGTTGGTCGATCTTCGGGGTACCCGTGGCACGTTCGGTCTAACTTGCCAGACACCGGGGCTTCTCTCTTGCTGCGCCGGTGGCCTCTTGGGAGGAGGGAAGGGACAGCCTGAGACCCCCCGGAGGCAGCCCGGTAAAGGCAGCGGGAAGGCCCTCAATGCGGCACCAGATGTGCGCGGCGGCACGTGACGCGACTGTATTGCTCCGGAGCCGGCGCGTGGGTGGATCACGCGCAAGTCACGTGAAAAGTTCGATAGTTCTCTTGACCTATACCTATTCTAGCTATATATATCTATCTATACGGGGTCCACTACAGCTTCGGTTTCTTCCAAAAGTACTGCTTGTGTGTCTTTCTGCAGCTTCTCAAGTGCGATGAAGAGCCCTTTAGCTCCTCCACGAGCTGCACGCGGTGTACGTCGGAGTCCTTCTCCGGCACATAGTAGTACTCCTCGTCCAAAGGCTTGCCCGCCGCATCCTTCCCCTGTCTGAAAATGACGCCGATGCATGGTACGGAGTGGATGAGAAGGCACCGGAGCTGCAGCTTCGTGAGATTGTGTTTTTTGATGGAGTTCAGGTCGCGGATGGAGCTGAACGGCGTCTGCAGGATCCGTGAGTAGGCGATGTGGTTCGTCACCAGGTTCGAGATGTTGGCAAGCTGCGGCACCGTCGATAGCACAGCGTCAACCTCTGTCTGCGGCATCGACCTGAGGATGTCCTCCTCGCTGTGCTTTGTCTTCTTCGCCCGCCCCCGCTTTTTCTGCTCCTCGGCAGGCACGTCTGCGCCCTTTGGCTCCGGCGTCTTGCTGCATTCTTCCCTAGCGGCAGGTTTCCCGGTAACAGGCGTGTCTAATGCTGGTGGTAGTGGTGGGTCAATCTCCTTGGCAACAGCAATGGGTGCAACGAGAGCTTGCGGAGCAAGGTTCTTGTTAGGAACACCGGCTGCTTTTTTCTCTTCAATAGGAGCAGCAGCAGCGGTCTTGTTGTGCATGTTTGTGATATCTCCAAGAGGCTTTTTCATCATCTTTGTAGGATCGGACTTGACAGGAGAAACAGCGCTTGCCTTCGGATCCTCGCTGAACTTCTTTGTTGCATGTTCCTCTGCAGGTTGCTGCTCGCATGGAGCTGGACTTGCACGTTTGTAGATGATCGTGTTTGCCAAGTTCTTTCTCACAATCGGTCTTGCTCCGGACAAAGAAGGCGGCAGCACAACACTTTTCTTCTCCTTCAGCTTTCTCAGCTCTGCAAGAGTCGGGTGTGTGGAAAACTGGAGCTTCTTCTCCTCGACAATCTTAAGCAGGTCTCCCGTAGAGAGCTTTCTTTTGTTCGGCTCATCAACAGAACTAGAACGGGCAGCATTCTGCGAAGCAAGATTGAGAGGATCCTTTTTGTACACTAGCAACGCCAGATCACCTCTGAAGTCAAGAACAGTTCCCTCAATGAGAGGCATTTTGATAGACTCGTCCTTGAGCATGTAGAAGTTTGTGAAAGCGGAGGATTTCGTGAGAATCCTGGATTTGGAAGAGTCTGACTCGCTGACATCATCGTTTTCCTCTTCCAGATCTTCTCCGTTGACCTTGATCAAAAACTCCTTGTCTTTGATGTTTTCGACACCTATCAATTTCGGAATGGTGATATTCAAACCATTGAACCCAAGACACTTCAACACAATCATTTGGGTTTCCATGTCGAATTGGATTTCAGCGTGTACCCGGGAAATCAGCTTGTTACTAGAGTTCAATTTGAAACTACACGAAAGCCCAGATCTACCAATCTTAAAAGCATCCCCATTTAGAGGGATGTACATGACGTTTTGGAAATTCTTCGTGCTCAATGGCTGCGACACGTCAATCCCGATCGATTCATCAGGTTTAGCTCTCTTGGCATCCCGCAAGAACTCCGCTTCTGGTGCAACTCTAGATATCTTGGAAGGCGAAGAGTCGGCAGCGATCTTTATCATCGACTCGTCAGCTTCTAAGTTATCACTGGTAATGGAAACATCCCCTAATGAGGAGGATGGGTCAGGGGTCAGATAGGCATCATACTTGTCCTTTTCTCTTTGTTCATCCCTTGTGGTTGACTTAAATAGCTTTGCCTTGGAGAGCGAATCAAACCCGTCTTTGAAAGGAGCATTGTCCAGCTCATTCTCACTATGGAGCAATGGTGACGAAGGTGGAAATTGGCTGTTAATATTCATTCAGTTGTTTCCAATTCAGTGTCTTGTGGCACTTTTCGTCAAAAATTCTACAGAGACGGAATTTTGTATGTTGTGAACAAACTGGTTTAGCAAAAACACACATGGAAACTAACAAGAACATCAAAGCTCGTCACCGGAATAGCTCACCATGACTCCAAACACGCCTAACGCACTCTGCTTACTCGCAAACAATAAAATTTCTAAAGTGTGCCAAACGTAAACAAGAAAAAAAGCAAACGCCAAAAGCGACCGCGTCCGTGTTTTCTGCACGAACTTCCCCTTCTTTTCCAGTTACGGGGTTGCTGAGCAGAGGCTGTTTTTTACAAGTCTTAGTATATACCCTACCCAGATCTCTAAAAGATTATGATCTGGTACGTGCTCACCCATTGTAGACCTGGACACCTGAAAACATTCTGTCACAAGTCAGCTGTACTGTGGACAACAGTAGCGGATATACGCGTAATGTCACGTGCAGTTTACCGGTTCTGCGAGGGTTTTATGATACTACATGTTCTTTCCTAAACTCTCTGACTGTAATCGTATTTTTCATACAGATGTAGCAGATGTAGAATATAAAACTCCTGCGGTTTTTTAGAGGAAGGTTTTCCGTAGTTATGTAAATAGTATACCTCCGTGGTGGAAACCCACCCTTCAGCTTTTTAGAAAAGGGAAAAGGTAAATTATGACGTCTATAGCGTTTGAGACCCGGTCTAAATTGACTGACTTGAAATAGTCGTACTCCAAGCATTGAAATGGTCATCTGGTTAACTGAAAAGTGCTTATCGTAGGCCATCTTCTTCTCCATGTAACCAGAGCCGATCGACTCGGATCAAAAATATTAAAGCCCTCCCGTTTGTATCACGTGCTTATTTTCAGGTCTTGGTTTGCGCTAAAATTTCCTGCTCGCAGTCCCGCCAGCAGACTTTCTCGGTGCAAGAGAAGAGTCTGACGGAGAACACCTCGCACCGCTCTATCTGCAAAAATTGTGAGCGAGCGAGGGGAAGGCGAGAGGGAGAGAGAGGACTGGAAATTTGATATACCTGCATTTCTGTCTATCAAGAACAGTGGTTGACGGGTCATAACATTCTGAAATACTATCACTTTATATAACAAGTAACAATACACAGACAACATGGGTAGTATGTACTACATTTACTGAAACCGTAGATATGCAAGAGAGAATAACGCAAAGATACGATGACTGAAGACATGCAGAGAAAAAATAACGAAAGAATATTCAACACAGTGGAAAATGTTAACAAGACAAGTACAGGCTCCACCAAAGGAAACTGCAATAACTGAGCTACTATAGTTTATCATTCGAAGATGTGACCAAAGTTGAGATGACAGTAAGATATTGAGATTTGGGTAGAATATAACACATTGAGAAAGACTTCCCCTATCTTCGACCACAGCACAAACAACCACGCCGGCAGAGATGAAAGCCACAGGGCGAATCAAAAGTTTGGCGATAGAAAATAGTTGATTTCCATGTCTGAAGACTTGATATACAGCATCGTAATACGCATTCTCCTTCACTGTTTTTGATTAACTCGATGAAGATACTAACGCAAATTTTTTACTATTTCCATTTCAAATTTACTACAGAGGGTACTCCATCTTTAGGTAAGAAACACGTCAAATCCCACACTTTGTGCAAGAGATGTGGTAAGAGATCATTCCACAACCAAAAGAAGACCTGTGCTTCTTGTGGTTACCCAGCTGCCAAGATGAGAAAGTTCAACTGGGCTGCTAAGGCTAAGAGAAGAAGAACTACTGGTTCCGGTAGAATGACCCACTTGAAATACGTTTCCAGAAAGTTCAAGAACGGTTTCCAATCTGAAAACTAATTTTTTTCAAAGTTTATTGTTAATTAAAATCGTATAGTACTTTTAGATATAACTTTAAAAAAATTTGCAAATCTGCTTTTGTGGTATATTACACTTCCATAATGGTGACTAGGCAATTCCCTCGAAGTCGCCTAATTCTGCCATCTCGTAGTCTTCGTCTTCATCGTTCACGTAATTGATACTATCGTGCAATCTATCCGCCTCATCACCTGTGACACACATACCGACTATATCTCTAGCCAAATCTATAGTTTCATCTGAATAACCAAATTCTATCCCATTGTACAGATCAATTTCAATCTGTATTCGATTTTGAGTCACTTTCTTCTGTTCTTCCAAAGGCAGCTTTGTGATCGAAAGTATCGAATTCCAAAGTCCGTATTTGTCTAACTCATTCTTTTCTTGTGCGCCGTTGAACAAAACTCCATTATAATTAGAGTGTCTCAATTTAGTCACGAACTCTATGGATTCATTTTTCATGCTTTTGGAGGAAATTCTAAGTAATACAATTATCATCTCACGTAACGTCAAATTCGATAACTCGTTAATTTTGACACTACTCTCTTGTGCAATTAAATGATGTAAGATTTTTACCGACTTGGATATTAACTCGATTCTCAAATTGTTGTTTGATGAACGTGGTGATCTAATTATCATCTCCTGTTCCTCTCCAATCATTTGGCATAAAATCCTAGTGAGTTTGGAGTTAGTATTAAGCGGCAACGTTATCATTATCAAAGCAGAGTAAAAGGACTCAAAGAGATCCATTATTAGCATCTTTGTACTTAAAATGTAATGCTCTTGCTTTTGAAAATGTTCAAATTTTGTTTTAAGGATCTCCTCATATTGATCAAAGGAATGCGTTTGCGGGTATGATGATAACTTGTTTGAGGGAATCGAGACCATTTCCAATAATTGTAGATGGTGATTGCTTCCTATCAAATGGTTCAATCCAAACGCATTAAAGTGAATTTGAGACGGTGAAATGGTCGTCAAAAATTGCATGATTTGCTCCAGTATCTGGATAGTGATCTCATTAGCCGATTTGGGTTTAGTGATCGAATTTCGTCGAGTATTGCCAAAGGCAAATCTGTCGTCGTCATTGATCGAATTGAGCAAAATTTCAACAGTGCTGTACACAAAATGGATAGGAGTTTTTCTTGACAAGAAGCTATTGACCATATTCTGTTGAGGAATTTTTTTCCAGAAAGTAGAATTTGCATTGGAATTAGCAAATGTGAAGACGTGAAAAGAGGCAACTTTGCTTAGTGTACTGAGGAGATCCATTAAAAAGATTGCAGTAAACACTTCCAAAATTTTAACATGCATTGTTTTTTCGACAAAACTATAGTCCATCAGTCCACTGTTCTCCTTATCCTGCATAGTGACAAAGTTCATCATATGACTTGATCCTGGTAAGGACAAGTAATCAAATTCGGGCTTGAAAATTCCTTGAAAATGCCATAGCATTGATGTAATCTTTTCTGTAGTTTCGCCAATGAATTTTTCGTTGATGGCTTTCGGTCGGTAATTTAAGGCAAAATTGATCAGTGGCAATAAGAAAGGAATAGGCAGCAATTGTGGTTCGGCAAGCTCAAAAGTCCGAACAACATACTCTAGCAAGATCTCTATGAAATTAGTTAGCAAATAATCAATTCGGTTTTTATCCTGGAAATTGATCAAGTACCTCAATATTGCTGATTTGAAACTGTTTTCATTTGCCAAAATCTGAAAGTCATTTGATGAGTAGTCGAACGTAGATGAAATGTTTTCAAGATAATTCAACGCAGGCCTTGGCAATCCTGAAACAACATAATTTGTGACTGCCTCGATGAACAAAGTTTTCTCATCTTGAAAAAACGTGGCTTGATTCACAACTACCACCTTAATATCAGTATGTGCTTTTTTCTCTAGGTTACTTTCTGCTTCAGATCTGCTATTACCCTCTAGATTTATAGCTCGTGTAGTGTTTTGGGTAGATGCAGACATATTGGAAGTATTCTGCGTAGAATTGTCCTGTTGCGACATTGTTGTACCTGTCGAGTTCGGATCAGCTGATCTCAGTTTCCTTTTCCTGCTATTTGTCTGATAGAGGTTTTTGTTCTCGGAGACCAAGAATTCATTCTCCGATTTCATTTTTAATAGAGATTCATTCAATGCTTGGATGTATGATTCTTTATCTTTTAACATTTTGTCAAAATCTTCCTTTAGGCGTTTCTGGGTTTCACTCTGCTCCTTATGAATCTTCTCGATCTGGCCTCTCAAGATCGCATTCTCTCCCTTCATCTGGTAGACATCTTCCGTGGGACCATATGTCTGGGTCTGTCTTAACGGTTGTGTTGACTGAGCATTGTTGTACACTTGGTCTAAGTCAAAATCGTCGTCGTCATCAAAGGTGTCATCATTTTCCGAGGGCATTGTAGCTTGGCATTCCTTGGTTCACTCTCTTTCTTTAGAGAAGACTGGATTTGATCTGTTCGATGTGTTTCGTCATTTGATCACAGCTCTGCAACGCGTACAAGACATTGCCGATACGGTCACGTGCTCCCGGTGTCTGCGGAAAGATTCATGTTTCGCTGCAGATGAAGGTGAAGATTACAAACTAAGAAAATTTTTCAGGGTGCCGTTTTCGGAGGAGTTTAGCATTTGGACGATCCAGGCTTTGTTGCCTTTGCCGTTCGAAGTGTCAGGCAACGGGAAATTGACGTCAGCGGTCAGTCATGGTGAGCGATTCTAAAGAACGAGATGCATTGAATGCGAAAAAGCACGGGGTGAAAAGGGAAGTTCCAAAGGCATCACTTGTTCCGGTGCAGCCCAAGCCGCTAAGTTCCAAAGATAAAACCACAAAGAGACTTATAGTGGTTCTCACACAGGCCTGTCTTGAAACACACAAAGTGAGCAGTAGTAGCGGTCCAGGACATGACAAGTATGTGTTACTCAACTGTGACGACCACCAAGGGTTGCTTAGAAAGATGGGGCGTGATATCTCTGAAGCTAGACCAGACATCACCCACCAGTGTCTTTTGACTCTTTTGGACTCTCCTATAAATAAGGCAGGAAAATTACAAGTTTACATTCTCACATCGAAAAACGTGTTGATTGAAATCAACCCATCTGTGCGTATTCCTAGAACATTCAAGAGATTTTCCGGCTTGATGGTCCAGCTTCTGCATCAGTTATCCATCAGATCTGTCGACTCGGAAGAAAAATTACTCAAGGTGATCAAGAACCCTATAACGGACCATCTTCCTACCAAGTGCTGTAAAGTGACACTTTCCTTCGACTCCGAAGTCGTAAGACCACAAGAGTATATCAGCAAGTTGGATGATGACGAGAGTCTCTGTGTGTTTGTCGGTGCAATGGCCAGAGGAAAGGATAACTTCGCCGATGAGATGATCGACGAGAAGATTGGATTATCTGAATACCCGCTCTCTGCCTCTGTGGCCTGCAGCAAGATGTGTCACGGAGCAGAGGACGCGTGGAACATTCTTTAGTCACATTGTTACAAATCAATCCTCGTATGTATGTGTATGTATGTGTATATTCTTCATAAATAATGCTAATAAATAATATACTATAGAATATAGAGCATAGACTATAGATGGAGAGAAATCTGCCCCTTCCCAAAAAGGAAACTGCTCCGGATATGAAAATGCGTCAAACCCACGACGATGTTTTCCGTCGCAGAGAGGCCTACTATCGAAGAAACTAAGAAAGAGAGAACGGGGAGAGGAGGTTGGGCCCCATGAAGGGCACTGCATATTCCTTGTAGTTGTTTTGAGGGTGGTTTCTAGACTTGTGGCCTTGTGTGGCTCTGTCTCCTTCTTGTTTCCCTAGCTTGGAATTTTTAAGTATTAGCTTGGTAGTTCTTGATAACTTAAATTTTCAAAACTTTTTGCTAACCAAAAACAAGAATTAAAATCTTCCAATCAAGCAACTCAAAGTTTTATAAAAAGACGTAAAAAAACAAGATCCAAACATGCCAATTGTTGAATCTCCTGCTATATATGTACAGAGTGTGTTGACTACTATCGCTACGTACTTTATCCAGCACGCGTACGTCAAGCCTATAATTGATTTGCACTCCACCGATGCAAACTTTATTCCGTTGGACAAGCCAACAAAGGCCCTACATATGAGAAGGGACAACAGCAGTAGACAGACCAAGGTCAATGTGTTTGACAACAAGGGTGACAAGCTTTACACCATCGAAAGAGAGTCTGCCAGTACGCCTACCTGGTCCATGTTTACATATCCTCACAGACACGAGGTTGCTACCATCAGAGCTGGGTTTTTCCTAAAGTCTTTTGATTTCCACAACAAGTTTGGAATGCAACACAGGGTCTTGGAGCGTGAAAACGGGTTATCCGGTAGATTGAGAACCTTCTACTTGAATGATGGATACAAGTACGTGTGGACCAGGGGTTCTAAGTTCTTAGAACGTGTCACCAATCCGGGCGGTAACGAAGAAGAGACCAGAGAGCGTATTGCAAAAGTCAGATTAATGAGACAACGTAAGTTTGATTACGAGTTAGTTGTCGACGAGAATAAGGTCGACCTTGAAGTTGCCATCGTTACCGGCTTCCTCTGTATGATGACGTTCTGGGGTATGGGAGATATCACCGAGACTGTCGGTCCAACGTACATTCCTGAGCCAAAGGCTCCCGAAGTTAAGGCTATCGAACCCGCTGCTGTCAAGCAGGAGCCGATTGTCATTGAAAAGGTGATTGAGAGGATCATCGAGAAGGCCCCTGCTGCGCCAGAAGTCAAGGAGGAATCTGTTCCAAACATCACTTTTGAGGTGCAGGCAGACGATGATGCCGATGTGATTATCGAAAAGGCTTAGTTGGAGAGAATCATCCGATCTCTCCTCCTTTGTTGTTTCTACTGTTTTTCTCTCTCCCTTTTTCGATCTTTTCCTCCTTTCCTCTTTCCCTGAATTCACTTTTTCTACATTTTCCCGAACCGTTCCACACCTATGTAATCCACATCGTCTCTCCCGACGCATGTATGTAGACACGAGTTTCTAAATAGCCATCTAAAGGCCAGACACCCACAGACCCGACCCACTTCCCACTCCCACCTCGCTCTCCGACAGAGCGAGATAAGCGACACGCTCGGAGTTGTCCTGCCTCCTCCCCGCCGCCGCTCATCCCCAGCGGCCATCGCCCGGCCTCTCCCACCCCTACTCTGCCCGCACAGCCCACAGCCGGGCATCACGTCAGCGTGACATGGGGTATTCCTGGCGCCGACGCCGGGCAGGAAGGGCACGCTGCCTTATAAAGAAGGCAGTTCCTCTCTCTGCCGGGATGATCTGCCCTGCTCAACTCAGCGTGCCGTGGCGTTCTCTTCGGACCATTCATTGCACGAAGGATAGCCAGGAACAAATAGACAACGAACAGACACAACAACCATGAGCGAAACACAAGGACCATGCACCACCGCCATCTGCCCCCTGTGCCAGGGCGTCTCCTGGACGGGCGAACCTGTGAAGGGAGACGACATCCAGGACGTGATGGAGAAGTACCCGCAGAAGGACTGGTGCACCTGCGAGCACGTCCTGGACAGCAAGCACTCTGCTGCTCCACCGAAGGCCGGTACGGGCGAGAAGAAGAGCAATTGAGGGTTGGGGCTGAGAATTGAGGACGTTGTTGTCTCTGCCGCCTTCTTTGACTACGGCATATAGCCTTTATGCATGTTATTATATCTCTCCTGTTTTTGTAATACCAACCGAATATACATACACATCTCTTAGTTACGTAAGCCGCGCGGAGAATTTGTCATCTTACTAAGCGGGCTTTCCCCCGAAACGGCTTACGCAATCGCTGACGAATACGTATTTAAGAGCTCGGCAGCGGCAGATGGGAGGGAGACCGGCATATAGATAGCGGCACGGAGATGTGGTTATCTTGAAAGAGACAGAGACACGGAACGAACGAAGACTGGCGGAGGAGAGAGATGAACATATCCTTCACAAGCATAGCCATCGCTGCCGCTGTCGTCTGCATGTCCTTCTTCTACAAGTTTCTCAACACCGTCAACAAGTCCTCTGCCCGAGTCGCCGATCACGTGAAAAACATCGCCATGCCAGAATCTGAACACTTTATCTTCAACAGATCCGCCAAGCCGCTGCCGTTCTTCTTCTTGTCCCACGGCGGCCCCACATTCGTCGACAAGACCGACAAGCTCGGCAGCAACCTCGGTGCATGGAACAAGACGAAGGAGATCGGCGAGTACATCAAGAAGGAGCTCAAGCCGGACTTTATCATCGTTGTCTCTGCGCACTGGCAGACAGACGTGCCGGATGAGATCGAGGTGTCTCTCCCCGGTATCGGCGAGGCGTGGTACACTCAGAACGATGTGCGGTCGAAGAAGCTCCGCCCGGACGAGAACGCCTTGATCTACGACTTCTACGGCTTCCCTCAGCAGTTCTACGAGTCGCAGTTCCACACCATCCCGAACAAGTTCATCGCCAACGACATCGTCAAGACGTTGAAGGCGTCTGACTGGTTCCAGGCCAAGACGCAGGAGAGGGGGATCGACCACGGTGCCTTTGTCCCGCTGAAGGTCGCCTTCACCGACACAAAAGTGCTGGACTCGCACAAGCTCGATGTCGATGTTCCCGTGATCCAGGTCTCCATGGCCGGCACACCAGACATCGAGATCCACTACCACTTGGGCGAGGCGCTCAGCAGGTACAGAGACTACAACGGGTTGCTACTCTTCTCTGGCATGTCCGTGCACAACTTACGGGACATGGGCATCGCCATGGCGATGGACAACGACCCGTTGCCGTACGCAAAGCCATTCAACGACCTCCTCACCAAGATCCTCACAAATGAGGACCCGTCCAAGATCCTTGACGAGCTCAAGCAGATCCCTCGCACCCCAGAACTTAACAAGCTCTACAGATCCGCCCATCCGACCAACGAACACTTCTTGCCGGCCGTGGTGGCCGCAGGAGCCTCCCGGGGTGATGAATGCAAGCTCATCTACAGCGACGTCTCCGGCTCCATGGGCTGGAACCTTTACAGATGGGGCACCACCAACAACAAGGATTTGTAGCCCCTTAATAGACTCTGTATTTATTTACCAACCTCCCTACTGAATAAAGAATTGTGTTAGGAAACCCCATAGAATAATCAGACGAGTCTGAATTAGGCGGAAACAGCTTCACCGACATTAAAGTGTGGCGCCTCGCTGGGGTCCTCAGTTGTCAGGGCTTCCCGGAGTAGTCGAAGAGAGGCATTGGCAGATACCTGGCCTCTGACTGTGGTGCTGCAGTATATAGTTTCTAGTTTCCCTGCCTTCCGTCCCGATAGCAGCAGATATGTGTGCTCGGTGCTCGGTGCTTGAGTTGATTTGATTGCGTTGCCTCACTGTACCGACCATGACAGAGACCAAGCAGTTCGACTTCCACGATTCGAAGCCACAACCCATCTTCTTCATCTCTCACGGCGGACCTACGTTTGCCGACAAGCATGACAAGGTAGGAAGCAACGTGGGCGCCTGGAACAAGACGAAGCAGATCGGTGACTACATCAAAAACGGGCTCAAGCCCGACTATATCATCGTCGTGTCTGCGCACTGGCAGTCTGACGCTCCCAACGTGATCGAAGTCTCTGTTCCAGGACCAGGTGAAGAGAGCTATACCAAGAACGGCATCAAATCGCATAAGCTCACGCCAGAGGAAAATGCCCTCATCTACGCTTCTACGGTTTCCCGCAACAGTTCTATGACTCACAATTCCATACCGTGGCAAACAGTGCTCTGGCAGATGACATTGTCAAAACCATTGAGGAGTCAGACCTATTCAAGGCGAAGACGAGGGAAAGAGGCATCGACCACGGTGTATTTGTGCCATTCAAAATTGCCTTTGCCGATACCGAAGTTCCCGACTCTAGGGAGCTCGACGTCGACGTTCCGGTCATCCAGGTCTCGTTGGCAGGTACCCCTGATATAGAGACCCATTTCAGACTTGGGCAGATTCTGAGCAAGTACAGGGACCAGAACTGTCTTGCGGTACTTTCTGGTGCTTCTGTGCATAACTTGAAGGACCTCAGGTCCCCGGGACCTGACGAGACGTACGGCTATGCGGCTCCTTTCAACCGCCTGTTGACCGACATCTTGACGCACGAAGATCCATCCAGAATATTGCAGCAATTCACAAAAATTCCCGAATCTCCAGAGTTGAACAGGATCTACGTGGGTGCCCACCCAACAAACGAACACTTGCTTCCAGCAGTCGTTGCTGCCGGTGCCTCCAGAGGCGACCAATGTAAACTCCTTTACACCGACCTCGTCGCCTCTTTAGGCTGGAACCTGTACGGATGGGGGCTTACTGAAAGCAGCGGCTTTTGATGTACTTGCTGGTATCTGGACCTTTTTTCGGCCCCTTTGTTTATAACACAATAACCCTAGTATTAGCAGTAAAATAAGCGTCTGAACGAACGAACAACCTGTGAGACAGCTCGAACTCCGAGCATCGAGGAAATAAACTGCGTGTTTACCGCGGGGGAAGATGAAACACGCTTTTGTTTCAGGAACGTTTTGTGCCGTTTGGAAAGTTGCCAAATTCTTGGGGCTTTATTCAACCGTCCAAGCCTCCAGCCACTTGCAAACAATTCCACCAGACAAAAATACCTTTAATAGTATGCCCTTGCTTTTACCTCCCCTTTCCGCCTTACAGAACCTTAGATTATTAGACTTTTGAGAGCATACAGAAGTATATCCACCATGACCGAAGTGTTCACCAACCCATCTACGATAGGAAGCTCCACGTACAGGAGACCATACCTGAACTTTAAAGAAAAGGTTACACAACTCATCATAAATCCATATTCATTCGTTCTTTTTTTATTCATCATAAAGCTCCTATTTTTCCTCAACTCGTTAATTAACACGTTAGAAAATGCAAGAACGCAGACTCTCTTGCTACACTCCTCGCTCGAAGGTTACGCAACAAACCTAGTTTCATTCCCACATTACATGGCTCTTGTATCCAATGTCATAATTGCAAAATCTATTGAGGCTGCAAATAAGGGCTTAGTGAAAACGTTGCAATTGATGATAAGTGCTTCTGAAAACTTGATATACTTCGTAATAGACTTGTCCATCGGAACATACGCATGCTTGCTTACAGCTGCTATCGATGATACCGTTATTTCTGCCTTGAATGCTACCGAAAGCATTATCACGGTTGCAAACGAAACATTGGTCTCATTTGCCACCGATTTGAATGACGGACTTCAGGATTTATCAACTGCGTTGAATGAGCTAGTTGACACTGCTGAAGATACTGGAGATGCATTGAAACGCCTTTTTGGAGATAAATCCTCAAAAAAAAATATAAGTTCCGTTGAACAACACATGAGCCATATAAATTTGACCATATCTTCCATGAAAGACTGGGAGATACCTGGAAGTATAAATGACAAGATAGAAAACTTGAAAGGCGATGTACTCAATTTTACAGATGTGCAATACTACACAAGGAAAATCATCGACAAACCATTTACTGAGCTAAAGCGCCAAGTTTCTTCTCACCTCAACGAAACTTTTGATGCCGACGATATGTTCGTGCCTGAAATGACATCACTTGATTTTAGTGATGGAACCGATCAAATACACAAATTATACTCAGAGCTCATAAGGATTGCTAAAACAACGACACACGTGATTATGGGGTTAGTTCTTTTTGCAATATTGATACTGATATTGTACGAATATTACATAGAGTTGAAGGACTGGAGAAGGGTCAAAGAAGCTTCCAAACATTTAAATTATGCCAACGAGTCATACGTCAACACAACCGGGAAAAGAAAGTACAATATTGAAGTGATAAAGTCAATGCAAGATCGACAGTCTAACTTTATTGGCAATATTATCACTCAAAAAATTCTTAGACTCAAGGGTCCAGTTGCAGTTAATAATACAAGATGGATCATAAACTATGCTGCCTCCCCATTTTTGCTACCTTTTCTATTAATTGGAATTTTAGGAGTGGTTTCTGTTGTTTGCCAGTATATTGTTCTTGCTCTAATATCCAGGATTGATATAGCTACTGCAAGCAAAAATATCTTCAACAGTACGGAAATGGAAGTTTATTCTAAATTTAACAGCTCGATGAATCAATGGACAAATGAAACCAACCTTTATATGAATGACTATGAAAACAATGTCAACGATAACCTCTTTTCGTGGGTTGTTACAGCAGCAACGACTATTAACGACACAGTAAGTGAGTTTGACGAAAAGATGAATAATGCACTTGACTCTCTGTTCAAAGATACTCCACTATATCAGCCTATTGAGCAGATTGTCGGATGTGTTATTGAATCCAAGATAAGGAAGATTGAAAAAGCCATGACATGGCTAGAAGAGAATGCAAAATTTAGCATACCTGAGTTAGATCCCAAGCAAATTATGAGGAAGATGATGGAGATCGAGTCTTCCAATGCTAGTAGTTCTTTAAGCGATGATGCTGAGAAGTTCAAATCTAAAGCAAAAACATTATTACACGATGCAATACGTTTTTATAAGTCCGAATGCCTTACGTTACTTTACTTTTCAATAGGAATTATTGTGGTTTGGTTTCTCTTCTTCTCTGTTGGACTGATTATTTTGTTTTTGAAAGAACGAAATATTCGTAAAAGCGAAAAGAGAGCTTTAGGGGTTGACGATAGGAACAAGGAAAACTTCGATTCAACGATCGAAATCCCGTTTGATGGTAGTACACTGCGATCTATTTACAGCGATGAATTCGGGGAACACGTGTTTAGCGTTTCTCATATTTTGCAGAAGTTCAAGGACAAGTACTTGAAAAAAAAGGAGGATTATTCAAGGACGCCAACAGAACCACAACCGGAGGAAAAAGATGGTAGCCTGTACGACAATTACGATACTTTTTTAAGTCAAGCAGTGACAGAGGTGTCAATGGACTCAACAAACAGCACGGGCAATTCAACAAGCACTTGCAACCCTGCAGATGAGAAAGGGGATAATGAAGATGGAAAAAGTGATCAGGACACATATAATGATGGTACCCTCTCAATTATAGGAGAAAATATTGCATCAGTTGCACATGCAAAGCGATGGTCACCATGAGTTATAGTTTTCTAAATTTTTTTGTTTTATTTTATGTATGAGTAGTAATTATATAAGTGTATAATATACAAGTCCGAATAGAGAATGTTGCATTATTCTTCATCATGAGATGATTTCTTGTCTTTTTTAAACTTTTTATCTTTCTTCTCTTTCTTCTCTTTCTTTTCCTTTTTCACCTTCTTTTCGTCGCCAGATTCGTCATCGTTATAGTCTTCGCTATGTTTTCTCTTCTTTTGCTTTTTCAAAAGAGGATTCTCTCTTACATCTTCATCAGGAGCAACATAATCCTTTGACTTTTCTTCCTGCCTGGCCTCTTTCATGTCCTCTTGTTTCTTCTTCTTCTCTTGCAACTCCTTCACCTTTTTTTCTTTCTTACTCAAGAAGAACTCACCAGATTCAATTTGAAGATCCACCTTACGAGGCATCTGTTGAGGTGGGAATGGCGTGTAAACCTTCTCCTTTTTACCTTTAGCTTCTGCATCCTTGACTTGCTTAGGCTTCTTACGTGCCACAGTTTTCTTCTTGAATTGTGGTAAAAATCTATCCCAGCTTTCGTTTGCCAATTCAGGTCTTTTTGCCAACTCCTTCTTGATCATCAACTCTTTGATATTGTAAATTGGATGAATGTTTTTCATGCAATCTTCAACTACCTTTCTCAACGTTTTCAAACCCTGATGTGGTCCCATGATGGAAACAGTGTTACCCTGTACTAAGATGTAACAGTCGGTCAACAATTCTAAAGCTTTTAAAGTATTACCATTTGGACCAATCAACCTCTGTCTTCTTTTCACGAATCTTTCTTTATTTCTGGTGTAACCGTCAATCTTGATAACTTCACAAGCTATATCATCCTGAAGAATCTTTACTGCTTGAGGAAATGGAACGGATCTTGCCAACAGCTTAATCAGATCTCTTGCATTCAAAATCTGCACCGGGTCAAAAGTTTTTCTTGTGGTTTTCACAGTCATCGAACCTTCGACCAAGTTCAGAGTTGCATCTATACTGTGCTTTTTGAGCGCCTTCACTACTTCTGTCCAAACCTGCTTAAGATACTCTTCTCTATACTTTGGGAAAAGCGTTACAAAAGATGATTCTTCAAGAAATGAAGAACCACTTGCGTTATCTTCTGGCTTGAACTCATCGATCTTCCACTTGTCGATATCTGGGGTATCCCAAGGCTTTTCTTTCTTGTGCGTAGAGACCATTGGTTTATTTTTAGTGCTGGTGCTTCTAATTAGTAACAGCTAAGCTGTTCTTCTTTCTTCATGAAGGTTCCATTATCGTCTAAACAGTTGAAAAGCTTCAAAATTTTTTCTGATTATCCTTTATTTTCTCATTTCTTACTTTTTTCAATTTTTTTTTTCCAGAAGAGACGAAAACAGAAAAAAATTCAAAGAAAATCAGTTTTATAGCTTACCATAAAGAGAGGGCCTGAAGAGTCTCAGGGGAATATCCTAAAGTACGGCAAAGGAAAAAGATTTAGCAGCTAGTACAAGATACTACAAACATGGCAAAAAAACCGGTCAAGACAACAAAAAGGATTAGCAGTGACAGCAGCAGCTCAATAAAAAAGAAACCAGTAAAACCCCTCTCGAAGAAGAGACAACGTGCGTTGGAAAAGAGCACTAAAGTCATGATCGAGAAAATGAACACACACACTACGGAGGATGACATCTTCAACATAATCAAATCGGTCGAAACCCAGAGAGACACCAAGGCTGTGTCCGATAACGAAGGCGATAAAAGATCCTCGCCCGCTAACGGCCTTGGTAGCTTGGAGACGCACCAACTGAGGAGCGATCAGGCAAAGGACGAACGCATACAAGAGAAGGAGAAAAGCGTGCAATCAGACATAGCAGAGCAGCTGAAGTTGATCAACGACTTCACCCTCTAGCATCCGGCGCACCGTCGATGTGCAAGCAAGCAGCCAAACAGCCCCGTAACTTCTTTACTATGTAATTCCAATATATGCTTCACAGTTATTAATTGTGCGCAGTCTTCTTTATCAACACCGTCTCCGCGCCGTACCCAAAGCGGAAAAAGGTAAATATACACAGGCGTCAAACTTTTCTGAACCTTCGACTGCATCTTTTGACTGCATCATTTGTAAACTTCTTGATTACACCGTCCTGTGTTGTTGAGAGAGTGTAGCAATAGGGTGAAATCATCCTGAACTACCCACAAAAAAGCCATGCAAGGGGTGCACTGTGATTATTGGGAGGAGATGTCCGTCCTCAATAGGGAGTCCCGGTCCGTTTTGATGCAGAACGAAAACTTGCAGCAGAGACTGAAAGACTTGAACCAGCAGATGAATGCTAAGGATACGGAACTGTACAGCCTCGAAACACGACTAGAGAATCTGGATATCTTTGAGCAGCATCTGACCTCTTTGAATCTTCGATGCGAATTTTTGGATAAGCAAGTTTCAAACTTGGAGAGCAAGCAAAGAGTTTCTCCACCGCTCATCAACACCAACTTGCATTTGGCCAAAATGACCGCAAACTCCGGATTGAAGGGGTTCAAGGATCGCTCAAGTCTGAATATAGAGTGGAGGACAACCGAAACCACTTTTGAAAACCTCTGTACAGAGTTCAACTATCTCAAAGAACAACTCAGTATTGCTAACAATCAGACCCGGTTGGGTTCTTCTCAAGATGACTCTGTTCTCTCTCATTCCTCAACAAATAGATCTGCTTCTTTATTTTCCGAAACTGAGATACCTTCAATGGATGATGCCTCTAGCTCTATAGTTATTTGTAGCACAAAGGATCATTCTACATCCAAGTATGCAGGCGCTGATCTTAACCTACAGGCTAAGAAGAAAAAACTATTGAAGATGGAAAGTTTCCTGAACTTCACTGATACAAATTCGAATAACAAAGAAAGCAGTACAGAGGAAGAATCTCACACCATAGGCCCTCTGAGAGGGTTCAATATCAACACCATTCATGACAATCCACTATTTGAGGATAACTCTTCGACACACGCAGATGGGCAAGAGTATATACCAAAGCCGGAATTGCATTTGGGAAAGGCGCCTACAAGGCCTATCAAGAAGAAACTCGACCTAGTTAGTTTGCCGTGCATAGCAGAGGAGAATCAGAGTTTCCCTGATGTAAATAATCGTATTGAACGTGAAAATGTAACCTTTGAGCATCACGATCTTGATATCGCTAAAGACAATGATTGTCATCAGATTTCCGGCCTATACGATCAAAAATCTCACCGGCGCTACTCATCACTTCCTGAAACGTCTTCATTAGATGGGAATAATTTAATTCTAGCTTCTGATGAATCAGTAAGGCATTTCACGTCATACGAAACAGGCCTAAACTCAAAATATGCTAGTCATAAAAAGTTCAACATTGGTGACTTTTTTTTTGTGAAACCAAATAAGCTTCGTAATAGATCTGTGCAGAACAGTATGGAACAAATGGAGTTCCGAGATCCATGCATGATATCCTCATCGCCGTTCTCGACTTTCAAAGCGAGCTATATTGATGATGAATCATTTTATGGTGGACCAGACGATAACAATAAATTCAGTACCCAATGCGTGAATTCACTCCACATTGATTCTGATTCTGATTCTGATTCCGATGAAAGCTATGGGAATGAAAATGTTACCCCTTTAATACTGAAAAAAGAATCAAAATTGTCGCTTTACAAGTGCAAGTCCCATGAAAGTATTTTTTCTACAATGGCCATAGATATTAGAGATTTCCCAATGAGGGAACGGAATTTAGACTTAAAAGCTCAAACTATGAAGTGGTTAAAACCAAACAATCCAACAGTATCATTTTCCAACCAACCATTCGTTACTTCAAACAACGTTGCTCTCAATAACAACGCACACGATGATATCATAAATATTCTACATTCTGGTGCTAATATAGACACCGAGTCAGACCCACAAACTCCAATTCGGATTCAACCTGAGTCACCTAAATCTTCCATACCCAGCAACACATTTTCAAACCCGATGCCAATTAAATCAAACGAGTCTCAAGAATTTAACAATGGCAGTGATGGCATTTCATCCTGGTTTTCAAATTTTATTCCAAACTCTGCATTTACAAATCCTGAAGTAGGGAAATTAATAGGCAAGCCATCTGCAAAAGACCTTGAAGTTAAGACTAGTTTGAGTAGATCACGCGGCAAACCAACGTCCTTCACTTTGACCCCAATCAACTTTAGAAAGGTGAGGACGAACTTTAATGGACCTTCATCTTCACTAACAATCAACAAAAATGGGGAAAGAATCATTAGCCATGGTTATGGTTCTAGTTTTAACAACAGCGTCATTAGTTCTCGTATCAGCCATGGCGCATTGAGAGACGCTCTAGAATCTGATATAGTCTAAGAAATCACCCATTTTTACTTCTTCTCATTTTTACATTTATTTTTGGTTATTTGCTTTTTCAATTCGTCTTCTCATTTAATTTTTAGCATTTATAATTTTCACCTTTCCTAATCATCATTACACTTTTACCATGATACAATCGTTAATTATTTCGTGTACATATATTTAAGTAAAATTTGCATTACCGGCCTTTAGTCAACTTTTTTATCCCCAGTTTTCTGCTTCTTGCAAGCATTTTATCCAATCTGTCTACTCCGGAACCCTTTACAACCCGTTTAAATGAACTTTCAGAATCGATTAATTCAGTTGAAGCCAATTTTGTAACTGCAGCTCTTGAGTTAGTGACGGTTTTTGATGAAGTTGTCACATTAACTTCTCTAATGATGTTACCAGTATTAGCACTGATCTTAACTTTCTTTTCCGTGGCCTTTTTGAATGATGCCGTAATTGAGCTGGACGTGCTGGATAATAAACTGAGAGATTCAAGCTCACTAGGCTCATATTCCACGACAGCAGCTCTCGGTGGAGGAATTTTAGAAGCACGCAACTTCCTGTGCAAGTGAACGCTAGTTTTCTTTTTTAATCTCTTCAATTCCTTTGCCCCATCAATATCATCATCTTCGTCATCATCAGAAAGCACATCCCCCCCGAGCACGCTCAAACTCTTGATCTTTGAAAGAGCTGAATCTGATATCATCGTCATCTCCAAATGAATAGATTTTAGATTTTATTTTTCTTTTCTTCGATGGTGGATTTTGGACATCGTAGTCATTTGCTAAGATATTGTTGCTCTGATCATTGATATTTTCTTCAATACTATCAGTCACGCTCGGGGTATTCGGAAAAGAGTCTTTGTAGATGGATATATGAGAAGGGAGATTCACTGCCATTGCATCAAAAAACGGCTTTTTAGGATCATCTTCCGCAATATTCATCTTGTTCTTTTCCAAGAATTCCTTCCTTTCTTTAAGTTTGCGCTTTTTGATGAATTCACGCCATCTATACAGTTGATCATTTTCATCTATTTCATCATCATCAGATAAGTCAACTGCGTAAACACCATCCTTGGCACGTCTCTCTGCCAGTTTATGGGTTTTCACATCCTTATACGTCTTGCTAACTTTTTCTTGATCTTCCTTAAGATCTTTTTCAAGCTGGATACGACGCAACTCGTTTTCATCTATATGTACATTACTTGCATCGTCAATCAACTTTTCATCTTCACTGTTTTCTTCGTCGGATAAATCCCTATCCACACCACCTGTGCCGTGATACTCATCATCGGATTCGACTGCTTCATTTTCCATCATTTGACCCAAACCTTTGGACTTGAACTCTTTTTCTAGTTGACGTCTGAGTTTACGTTCCTTTTTCTTTACTGCTTTTATCATTTCAACACGTTTGAGTCTCATCTCTTGAGTCTCTTCTTTCTCTTCTTCGTCTTCAGCTGCACTTTTGTTATCCAGATCATCTTTCATCTTTGACTTTCTTCCTCTTTTAATTTTCTCATCATCATCATCATCATCATCATCCTCAATATCAGCAACATCGTTACTGCTCTCTCTGATATGAGATTTTGAATCAGTTCCAGTATCATGTTGTGTTAGCAAAAGTTCTTGAGGCGGTGGGACTACGCTGACTTGAGCCGACACTGATACAGCCTGTGTCGAAAGTTCACCTAATGGTGCATCCAGTTGCTGGGTTGACATACCCAAGCTATCTACCTGGGTCTCAAGAACTAAGTTTTGTGAATCAAGGATATCTTTCAAGTGTGCAGGTCGATGGATCTCATTCTTCATATTGATTTCCATAGCATTGTAGTGATAATTTTCGACTTCGTCCTTTTGCAGCTGTTTGGTCAAAAACGAGGTTTCATTCAATAATCTACTATGTTCAATAGTGGAATCGTTTGTTTCTTGGGTTTGTTCGGAAGGCATACTATTGTTATTATCTCTCATTTTCTGGAACTTTTCTAAAGTTGTCAAGCGTCCATCGGTTTGTTGTGCTGGAGAATTATCAAAGAGTTGTGTGAAAGACAAGTTGAATTTTTGTAGTGCATCAGTCTGTGTCAGTTGGAACTCACCACTCTGTGGAATGTTTTGGGTCAGGGGTATTGCGTCATCATTGGTCTGATTTGTTTCGGTAAGAACATCTTTCGCTTCCTTAGATGGTGAATCGATACCCAAATCATAGTTTGCCGAATCATCACTTGATACTTCATAATCGCTCGAATAGTCACTAAATTCAGGATCGTCGTCATGGGATGGGAATTCACCGCTTCGAAGTAAATCTTTCTGTTTATCAGATTTCTTTTCCTCTTTCAGCTGTTTAGTCCGAGATTTTGAGTTTTTCATCTGTTCCTCGAACAACATCTTTGCCAAGGTTTCGTCGGTGAGGTCAGTGTCTTTGCTAGGGCCACCGTCTGTAAGATTTAAAATCTTTCCCTTTAACTGTTTAGCGTTGAATTTCCGGATTTTCTCTGTCAGAGTTGCCTTTTTCTTCTTCTCCAACTTCAGCTTCTTCTTTTTCGAGAAGAATAGTTTCACATCTAACATTTTCGTTTTTTTGTTGATGGAAATGTCACCCCCGTTTTCGTCATCACCATCGTGGTATAGATCGTCAGCATGGTCACTATCGGAGGCTGAACCAAGGTCGATAACCTTATCTGTGGCTGAAGACTTCATCCTCACGATATTCGGAACAAATGCTTTCCTTTCCTCCTTTTGAGGCGAGGTTAGTGGTGTTTTCAAATGCTCAGAATTGTTGTTTGAACTTCGAGCCTCATTATCATTATCGGACTCAGAGTCGGATCCGAGTTTTAAGGAATTCAGTAGCTTGCTTTTCGAAAACTTTGTAGGCTCAATGACAGGATCTGTAGCTATCGATCTTTTCAAAAGCTCATTTTGTCTGAGTAGTTCTTGCTTTTTCAGTACATCCGATTTGTTCTTTTCAATCAGGCCTTTACGCTGTCTGCTCTTGATGAGGTACTTTCTACTGCCGGTGAGATAATTTTCATTTTCAGCGTTCTGTGAGAGAGCCTTGGCAGCTCTCAACTTGGACCTTTCCAGTTTCCTCGCCAAGAAACGTTGTTCTTTGGACATGGTGTGATAGTTTTCGATCTTGGAGCTAAGCTCATCCTCTGAAGGGATGTCGGCATCACGGTCGTTGTCCTCCTCACTTTGGTTTTCATCGACAAACAGCGAGGTTAAGGAAGTTGAGGCTGCGGTTTCTGCAATAGGTTGAGTAGGTTGAGTAGGAGGGTGGGTTAATTCGTCAGAGGATTGCTCTTCATCTTCGGAAAGATGTGCTAGGCCCTTATGTTTCTGCTTTGGCCTCACTATCTCCTCATCATCATCGTCATCGTCATCATCATCATCATCATCATCGATACCCGCTCCAATCTCGGGCTTGGTACTCGCTTCTGTAAGTATAGCTTGTGTTGGAGCGAAATCCTCGTCGACCGGAGCCTGTATTTGGGTCTTTTCTTCACTGAGATTGGTTGGTACACTCAATTCCAACTGTTGTTGCTCCTTCAGCTGTTGTCGCTGCTGTATTCGCTGCCTCACTCGCTGCACAGCAGTTTGGAAGTAGCAGCCCGTGTCCGTGGTGGACGAGGAGGAGCCAGGATTAGTTACACGAGGCTCCTCGTCAACCATATCGAACTGCTCGGCGAGTCTTTTTGATTGGTGCAACTCATATGCGTCGTTTTCGTCCTCCTCATCGTCCTCGTCCTCCCTACTTTCTTCCCGGCCCACTACCTGTGTGGACAGAACCTTGTCCGAAGCTTCGGAGGCAGGGCTAGCGGCGGACAGGAAGTCGATGGTTTTCGGAGCATGCTCCAGATTCTCTTCCAGTGACACAAACGCGTCCATTCTTTGTGGTGATAGTAGCCAGCGGAGGGAATTGTAATGGGACACCAATGGAGACACGGAGGTGGACTTTTGAAGACACATTCTGAGAAGGTAGAAGACCTGTGGAACACTTTTCATGTACGCGTAAGGGGGTCGGCAATCTATCATGAAACACGCGTCTGCTCCAAATAAGAGGAAAAAAAAAAATCCAAAAAAAATATTATCACGTGACATACGCGTCGATCGACCGCAAACGCTGCACTGCCCGAAACGCATGCGGTGGAGTTAGAAAGATAGGCAGTTTCGCAGCGCATGACATCACAGCGAAGCATGCGCCTGGCTCCTTTTCTGCTGTTGCCAATGCCGGCCACGCAATAAGCAGAGGGGGGGGGGGGACCATTTTCACATGCACACGTGCGCGCTTATGAGAAGCCAGCTAATTATACCCGGGGCGTCGTTCCAGCGCCTAAATGGGGCAAAGGCGAGGATTAAAATAGATAGCGCACGTGAAAGTGGGCACGGGCCCTCCCGGCCACGGCCCTGCCGTGCCTCCCTCGTGCCCGTCTGTCTTAGGCCACACCACACGTGCTTGTGGTACACTGCACTGCTCCTTCTCTGCCGGCAGTTCTTCCCTGTCATCCTGTCATCCCGCTGTCACAACGCCCTCCATGCCACAAAACGGTCCAGGAGGGGGGGGACGATGTCTTCCCCTTGGGTCCCCCGTCCTGGGGCCCGCACTATGTCCTCCCACAGTGCCCGCTCCGCGCCGCGGCAAGGTACCGCCCTAGGCCGCTTGCAGAACCGGGCCTGCTCTGCTGCTCGGCGTTATCTAAACGGGCAACTCCTTTCTCCCCGGACGGCAGAACCGAGATAACAAGCACGCCTCTCCCTGCGGGTGATAGTGGTAACTCGTAGATAGAGCAGTGGAAGATGGTCGGGCCGCTGGCGGGCTGCGGCAACGCCTTCGGCCGCTGTGCGTCCGATGACAACGGAAAATACCTACTGTAAACGGTAAACCTAACACGGGGGCCTGTCCTGGAAGGGTCAAAGCCCTCTGTGAGTGACAGAAGGGAGCGGAGTTTTTCCACGCCACGATCTGCGTGTGGGTAGAACACTGGTGTATATTACTTCTCTGGACTTAGTCAGTGGATGAGCCGGCGTGGGCTAGATAAGTTTCAGCGTCAGGCATTGCATTCGTTATGTGCAGCTCGGCCTCGGTTCATCCCCATGCACGGCACGGCACCGCATATGCGAGGTGTTGCTATCCGGCCTGCGGCCCGCTCTCCGCGGAGGGCGCAGCCGCCGCCGTTACATGGGTTATTTACCATGGGGGTGCTCTGCACAGGAGACCCGGAAGAACAATAGGAGAGGATATGCCGCCGGCAGGAGATGCAGAGGAGAGGAGAAACAATGCTGCTTACTGCCAGCCTTCCACTCTGCGGTTTATTACTTTTTCGTGCTTCTTCCGCCGCCGCTGCTGCAAATTGGGTTTTCTGACAGATTCGGACAGATACTACTGCACCGACTGTTCTGCCAGACGTGCCGGCCCGGCACGTCTATCTAGAGCATTCTTCGTCTGAGCTCGATATAAAGCTGCACAGATCCTCCCTCCCCCCGTCCCTCGAGCTTCTTCTCCACCGTCTTGTGTTCACCCATCCCGTTAGCTTGTCGGTTGATTGGCTTCCTCTCTGTTCTTTTCTTTGCCTTTTCCCTTCCCGTCCTCCCCCTGTCTTTATATCCACAGATAGATTGCTCTGCTAAGAACAACTCTGAGTCCACCCGCTTTTCTCCACCCACTGTATTCCTATACGGACCGCTTGCTATTAACTTGACAGCATACACATACACAGACACACACCTTCCACGATGCCGTTCAAATCCCTACCAGGAATCCTTAGAAAGGAGATCACTTGGGGCAGAAACGTCCTCACCGAGGAAGACCACCAGCACTTGGAGGTCACCGACAAGGATGGTAACGTTGTCGAGATCGACGAAGAGGACATTGCCCCAAGCGGCAAGAAGAATTACTGGCCCATCTTCACCGCCGGTGCAGGTTTGTTCTCCGACGGTTACGTGAACAACTCCATCGGTACCGCGTCTACCTGTCTCTCCGTCATCTATGGTGACCAGTACGTTCACTCCCACGCGTTGAGAAACGTGTCCGCCATTGCCTTTGTCGGTACCGTCGTGGGGCAATTGACCTTTGGTGTCTTCTCAGATTACATCTCCAGAAAAGTCGGTATGTTGGTCTCTTCCGGTGGGTTGATCGTCTTCTCGATCCCCGCCGCAGGTTGCTGGGGTGTCGGCACAGAAGCCAAATACGGCGGTAACGCAGGTGGCCTCTTTGCAGCCTTGACCGCCTACAGATTCTTCTTGGGTTACTTCATTGGAGCCGAATACCCAACAGGTTCAGCCGCATGTGCTGAAGCTTCCTCCTTATTGCCAGCAGGTAAAAGAAACAGATATTTCACATGGTTCACCAACTTCATGATCGATTTTGGTTTCGTCGTTTCCGCCTTCGTGCCAATGGTTCTCTTGTGGATTTGCGGTACCAAGCACCTCCAGCCTGTTTGGAGAATCACCTTGGGTATCGGTGCAATCCCACCAATCTCCTTGTTCATCCTAAGAATGTTCTTCAAGGAAGGTAAGCAGTTCCAGAAGTTGAACTTGAAAAACGCTACCATCCCATTCCTCTTGATCATAAAGTACTACTGGTTTAGACTTCTGATTGTCTCTGTCATCTGGTGGATCTACGACTTCTCGGCTTACGCCTTCGGTATCTATTCCACCCCAATCTTGAAACAGATCATCAAGGATAACGATATGTACAAAACTTTCGGTTGGAACGCCGTGCTTAACCTCTTCTACTTGCCTGGTTCCTTCCTGGGAGCCATATCCACAGATTACATTGGCCCAAGATTGACCTTGACTCTCGGTGTCTTTTTACAAGCCATCATCGGTTACATCATGGCCGGCCTTTACCCTAGACTCGAAACCGAAATTGGTGCCTTTGTCACAGTCTACGGTATCTTCTTAACTCTGGGTGAATTCGGTCCTGGTGACAACATCGGGTTGTTGGCTGCAAAGACCTCCGCCACCCCGGTGAGAGGTGTCTACTACGGTATCGCAGCTGCTATCGGTAAAATCGGTGCTTTCGTCGGTACTTACGCCTTCCCATCTTTCCAGAGCCACTACCCAGGTGTCGAAGGCTACCAGGTTCCCTTCTGGTTGGCCTCCTCCTTGGCCATCGTTGCAGGTTTGTTGGCTTTCTTCGGTTTACCAGCCGTCGACCAGGAAGCCATGCAGAGAGAAGATTTCGAATTCTTATCCTACTTGAGTCAAAACGGTTTTGACATCTCCACTTTGGGTGACGGAACTTTGATGAGCGGTGAAAAACACGCTTCTTCAGCCGCCAACTCCGTCGAAGAAGAAGTGGTTGAAATCGATGACGATATGAAGAAAGCCTGATTTCTTCGCATTACCTTTCCTTCCTGTTTTTTATCATCACCTCTAATTTTATAGAATCCTGTTGCTTCTAATTTTTACTTCCCCTTCTGTTTCTGTTTCCGTCCCTCCTTCTACTCCGTTTAATTCATTTTCCCTATTTATACAGTATACAGTAGAAACATTGTTGTGCATAACCCAGACCTTACTTTTCAGGTGCTTACGCCGATCGTCCCCAGACGCTTGTTTCTCAGTTTCTCCCCCCCCCCCCCCCACAACACATCGCAGGGTGAAATTCGCTTCTTCCCTAGCAGCTAATGCGTAGGCACACATATTTATAGTACACCTCCTGCTCACACCCTTTATATGAGTGACTTTATGGCTGTCCAGCTTATTGCACTCTGGCTTTTCTGGCAGCATTTATACGTCAAGAGATAGCTTCCGAACAAGATCGGGCAATCAGTTCCAGGACTAGCAGTCGTCAGCAACGGTGGATTAGCATTTTTGGTTACGCCACCACCCTCTGCCCATCTCTTTACAATTAAACGAAGCCCACCCACTGCCTCCGTTCTCCAGCTGTTAGTTATTCTGGATCAAGCCCTTCTGCTTTCTTCTCCGCTCCCTTTGCGAAACTCCCACGTATCAATTACTACTGACAGTTACTTAGAAAAAATATTAAGCTCTAGCAAACAAACTCACAATTGAAAATGGGATCCTCTAATGTACCACAAGGCATGGATCAATCGTTTTCGTTTGCCAATAGCCCGTCATTACAACCCAACCAGATCGATACCGAGAAGCAGTTACCTTCTCCATCACTTCAGGCAACAGCGGGCCCGGAACTCTCACTACATAAAACAGTATCTGAGGGCTTAACTTCACCAACAATCCCACCACCAAACCCGCTCGGCTCGGTCAATGACAAGATCGAAAATAAGTCTTCCATAGCTTCGTCCCAACTACCGCCGCCACCGCCACCGCCACCTCATCGGACTAGCAATTCCACAAACAACAACAACTCGTACAATCTATACAACAACGGCCAACTGAAAAGGAAAACACCGCCTCCACCTCAGGTTCCAGGTACGGTGCCATTACCGTCGGCTGCTATTCCAAATCTAGCATCTCGTCAGGTATTAAATGGACAAAACATGCCGCAGACACCTCCAGTCTTACCTGTTCAACAAGTTCCACCAATTCCACAAGTTCCACAAGTTCCCCAAGTACCACCACAGGTTCCACAAGTTCCTCAATTCCCTCAAACTCAACATGCACCATCCATGAGAGATGTTGCAGCTCACCAAAATGCCCCTGTCGGCAGACCTCCTAGTTTAGTGAAACTGCCACCAGGAACACAATTGACTGTAGGTAAACACCAAGTGACAATTGTGAAATACTTGAGCGAAGGTGGCTTTGCACACATTTATGTTGTGAAAACTAACCCGATGGAAAGAGGTACAGATGTAGCATGCTTAAAACGTGTGATTGTGCCGAACAAGGAAGGCTTGAACCAATTGAGAGCCGAAGTCGAGGTGATGCAAAGATTGGCAAAAGCAGATAACATTGTTAGATATTATGATTCCAATGCAAGCCGCCTACCAAATGCTCCTGGCTGTTATGAAGTGTTGGTTCTAATGGAACTTTGCCCTAACAAATCTCTATTAGATTTCATGAACAGTCGTTTGAGAACTAAATTGACTGCCAGTGAAATCTTGAAGATTATGCTAGATATCAGTAAAGCAGTCTACAACATGCACCGAATGAAACTGATCCATAGGGATATAAAAATTGAGAATGTTTTACTTGATGAAAACTTCAACTTTAAGCTGGCAGATTTCGGTTCAACTTGTCCGATTTTAAGAGTTCCTAGAAATCACCAGGAATTTCAAATCTTACATAACGATATCTTGTTGCAGACGACACCTCAATATAGATGTCCTGAGATGATTGATTTATATAGGGGGTTACCTATTGACGAAAAATCAGATATCTGGGCTTTAGGTGTTTTCCTTTATAAACTATGCTATTACACTACACCGTTTGAAGTTGCTGGTGAATTGAGTATTCTGCACGCAGCCTATAGTTTTCCAGCACAACCTCATTTCCCATCTGGTATCAGAAACCTTATAAATATCATGTTACAGGAAAACCCAGCTTTCAGACCAAACATTTACCAAGTCTTGATAGAAGTTTGCAAACTCTCTGGATTCAATGCCGAGACAACAGCAAAAGCTACTGAAGGGTACACAGACCTTTACAACGCTGGCCATTATCAATATCCATCGAACGAACAAATACATCCAGCTATAGAGCCTTTCACCCCTAGTGTTGTCCCAATATTCTCTCCATTCAAGGCTGCTCCAAGAGATCCATTAGAGGTCCAAATGGAAATGAAGAAAATGATGCAGCAACAGCAACAGCAACAGCAACAGCAACAGCAACAGCAACAGCAACAGCAACAGCAACAGCAACAGCAACAGCAACAGCAACAGCAACAGCAACAGCAACAGCAACAGCAACAGCAACAACAACAGCAACAACAGCAACAACAACAACAGCAGCAACCACTAGTATCTATGCCTTCCAAATCTAAACTCTCCTCTGATAGTGTTGCAAATTTCAATACGCTTGAAGATGCTGATCCATTTTCGTTGAGAAATCTCAAGAGGTCATCAGGCACCTCCGGTTCTACGAAGAGTGTACCTAAGATAACCCTTACAGGAGTGAAGAGCACAGGAGGCGAAAATCTAACAAGTTCAAACTCAAGGACAGGTATAAGTATTGACAGCCAATTAGGCTTTAACAATGTTGCTACTAGTGTTTCTGCTGATGATTTAAATGAGATTCAACTGCTTGACACGTATGATGAGACCAACAAGAGCACCACTAGCTTGAATAGGACCAAAAACACAGGCGCTTCCGGCAACCAGTTCATTTCTAATATGGATATTCAAGGCGATGATATTTCCTTTCAGAATGTAGAATCGAGATTTCCGGAAATCAGTTTGAATCATGACGATTCTCGACAGGGACAATCATCGGGCTTTAAGAATGATCTCGATACTCCTATTAACGCGACAGGTAATGTTCTACAGGTCAAAACAGGGCACGCTTACACGAATTCGAATAATAACCTTGGCGATGTCCGTAGAAGTAAGAGCATGAAGGCTGATGGAGGTTCCAGAAAGAGGTTCAGTGTGAACAATCCATTTCCGACGTTGAATAAAGTAGAGTCCGAAAGGACAGGTGATAGCATTATCTCATTCGAGGATATCAAAGATAACTTAGTTAAAATCGATACGAATCAGCCATCAATTCAGGAAGGAGATTTATCTCGGATCGAGCCTGTTGGATCGAGACCCGACCATAATACAAATAATAACAAGAGTGAAAGTGGAGGCAATACATTGAATGTTAGCCGAGGCCATACTATTAATGTCAACCCCTCTGCGTCTGCACAAACTTCTAGGAGTGCATTGAACTTGCCTGGTGGGTACCGAAGATTGAGTTCTGAACAGTTGGCTGAACAAATCATTGATTTTAGCGATGAGGATAGCTTATAACGGACACTTCAGCGACTTTGCGATTTTTATACATATACTTTAGTTATTTATTTCTCACTTTTCCATTTTATAAACACTTTTATCTCCGTCCTTTGAACGCACGGTGTAAAGTTACTGATTAAAACTTTTTCTTTTACTCATAAACACATCGAATGTAATGGCATTTAATAAATATAAGATATAAAAAAACGTATATATATCTAAGATCAATAAATAAATAGGTTCCAATAGCGTTTGGCAGAATGGGACATCATGGGTTTTGTGGAAGGATAAAGGCAAGAAGGTGTGCTTCTTGGATCTTTTTTTATTTGACTATTATATTTGTAATGGTTGAAAGGCCAATTAATCACTGGGTCTAAATCAACATATCAAATGCCCAATAACTTAGTGGTGGTGGCCTGGCTCTTCGTCGACTGGGAAGACAAACCAGTCGTCTGGCTTGTATTCTTCGGCAGCACCGTTGACTGGGGCGGAGGCGACGACATCGACGGAAGCAGAGTCGTATTCAGCCAAAGCATCAGCACCTTCAGCTTCCAAAGCTGGGACCTTAGCAGCAGCTGGCAACTTCCATGGCTTGGTTGCTTCTTGGGCGTCTGCAGCTGTAAGTGGAGTTGGCTTGAAGGCCTTCAACTCTCTGACATAAAGGTCAGCAATGAGGTTAGCACGACGTGCGGAGGTTGTGAATTGTCTGGCTGCTTGTCTGAACATTGTTGGTGCCGTAGGTGGTTCTGGTGCTCTGATCCTGTCCTGCCCAATGTCTGCACACACTTGCTCCTTCTAAGTTTGCCTCCTCCGTTTTACCACGTTGTAAACACCAAGCAGCTGGAGACGGCGCCTGAAGCGAGCTGGCGAGCGCTAGGGGGAAGGGTGGGGGGCGAAGAAGCACCGAAGGGAGGCGAGAGCGGGACCTCATTGGCTGGTTTGGCGGAGAAAAGCGCCTCAAAAAAAACGGCGCGCCGATCGACCCAAAAAAGGTCTGGGAAAGGCTGTCGGGAGGAAGGTTTGAAAGTGTGGAGGAGGAGTTCGGTTCAAGTCCCAGGATGGGGAGAAGAAGGGAGGATGACTGGCTGGTTACTAATTGGGGTTATTATTACTATTTTATATTAAATGGACTAGTATAAAATGGAAGATACTAAAGTACAAATGCCTATGAGAAAGGAGCGGGTTTGAAGGGGTGAACCATCATAGACAGATTTTCGTGACGAAGAGAGGGAGTGAACGAAAGAGTGGCTCGGGACTGTTTCCTTTTGTAGGCCAAACCATCTATAAATCAGCGTCATCTTCATCAGGCAATGGCATAGCAGCTGCTTGGTCCATTTCTGCTTGGTATTTAGCCATCAAGTCGGAGTCGACAGTGACCTCTGGAGGAGCCAAGGCTGGGGACTCGACAAACTCCAATTGGTTGTTACCAACCAACTTTCTGGCCAACCACAAGAAAGGCTTTTCGAAGTTGTAGTTGGACTTGGCAGAGATGTCAAAGTATTGTAAGTTTTTCTTTCTGTGGAAAGTGATAGTCTTGGCCTTGACTTTTCTCTCCTTGACATCGACCTTATTACCGCAGAGGACAATTGGGATGTTTTCACAGACTCTGACCAAGTCTCTGTACCAGTTTGGAACGTTCTTGTAGGTGATTCTGGAGGTGACGTCGAACATGATGATACCACATTGGCCGTTGATGTAGTAGCCGTCTCTCAAGCCACCGAACTTCTCTTGGCCGGCAGTGTCCCAGACGTCGAACTTGATCTCACCGAAGTTGGTGTAGAACGACATTGGGTGGACCTCGACACCAGAGGTGGCCATGTATTTTTTTTCAAATTCACCGGTTAAATGTCTCTTGACGAAGGTGGTCTTACCGGTACCACCGTCACCGACAAGGACGAGCTTGAATGTAGGAACTTGTTGTTGTGCCATGCTGTGTTTCTGAAGACTACTTTGCCAGGAGGGGAACGGAACGGACAGACAGAGAAACACACAAGTAGACAAAGCCAGAAGCTGGATCATCCAGCTGGCAAAAAAGCCCAACAGCAACGCAGAGAGGCCAGAAACGAGATCAACGGAAAGGGGCGAGACGTGCGACATTCCCTTCTACAATGTAATTTCCTCCTTTTTTTTTTCGCCACCATGGGAAAAAATTTTTAGCCAGGAAAGCTGCTTTCGGGCAGCGACGCGTCGATTGGAAGGGCGGAGCTGGTGATAGGTCAAGTTTACTTACTTTTACAAGAGGATTGATGGATATACATATGTTGCCCACGTCCGGGAACTAGTAGTAGTCTCGGGAACGGCCCTGCTGGCCTGGATACCGCTGGTAGCCCTGCTTGTAGCGCTGCTGGTAGCCCTGGCGATATCGCTGTTGCGGTTGCTGCTGCTGCTGCTGTTGTTGGGAGGCATCCCCTTGTCCGTACCTGCTCTGGCCGTACCCCTGTCCGCCGGCGGGCCTTGTAGACCGGTCTTTCGAGTCGTATCCGTAGCCATAGCCGTAGCCGTTCTGCGGGCCAGTCCTCACTGGCGTCGACAGCCTTGGATTGCGGTGACCGAAAGCTGTGCTGGAGGCAGCTGCTGCTGCTGCTGCGGCAGGGTTGTGGTTGTGGTTCTGGTGCTCGGCGTTTCCACGTGCGTTCGTATGGCCCGTCGTCCGTGGCGAGGCCTCTCTGTCCCGTGCCCGGAAATTCCTGTTCCCGCCACGGTTGAACCCACCATGACCATACCCGTGTCCGTGGCCGTGGCCGTAGCCATTGCTGTTCCCGTTGCCGTGGTATGGCTTGGTCACCCTGCTCTTCTGCACATAGTTCGAGTAGTTCACAAAAAGCACGTTTGGAGGCGGATTCGGAAGTCCGACACTGGTGCTCGGAACGTGTAGTTTGAAAGCGGACTTTACACCGCTGTCCCGCTGGTGCTGGTCGGCATACTTGTTCGCCAGCCCCGGTATGCCCTTATACACCTCCGAAAGAAGCGTGTTGTCTACTGAAGGGTCCGTGTTCTTCTTGTGGTACTCTGGGTGCTCGTTGGCGACTTTTTCGTAGTACTCGTTGTATAGTCTCAAGTGGTGTTTTCCGTGCAAATGGTTCTTCCGTACACTCAGCGAGTCGTGCGTCAAGTAAGACTGGCAGTAGTCGCAGAAGTATTTACCCATCTGGCGTGTCGGACTGTTTGCTTGACCCTCTTCTCCCTGCTTTTAAAGTCCAGCAGGTTCATCCTTTTAGATATCAGTTGTAATTTCGTTTTATATACAAATCGGGCCAATTCTTCTGATTTTGCTCCCGATCGGCGCGAAAACCCGGATTTCTCCTTTGTCGCCAGATCGAAGTAGCACAGCTGCCACGTAAATTTGGATCCTTGTACATCAGCAATCACCGCAGGGCTCACTTGAGATAAGGCTTTGCTGGAGGAAGACCGGACCCTATCCAGTACACAAAAAATCCGATTTTTAATATGGCCACAACAGTGCTACCGATAACGTATGATTCCACCAGCAAAAAGGTGTCTTTGGAGGAAACCGTGCCCCTAAGTTCTTCCAAGGATCTTCAGCTGGAAATCTCACAAATCAACACCCTATACGCAGATTTCATCAAGGCCAATTCCGAATTCCCTCCTCCACCTTCCAAAGAAGCGTTCACGAAAAACCTATCTATGATGGTGAAAAAGATGCACGAGTCTGCGACCGCCCTGATGCGCCAAAGACAGTTTGCAGACGCAGCCAAGAAGTTCGATATTGCGCTAGGTTTAGCCAGCGCCAGATCCAAGTTCGAGCCATTCCAGCCTACAATGTCGGAACTCATCATTTGCTTGATGGGGAGATGTGACGCGTACACTAACGCAAACATGTTTGTGGAAGCGCTAGAAGACGCAGAAGTCTTGGTTCTACTAGGAAGCCAAATTCCTGACAACCATTTGAGACGTGGCATATGTAACCTCAATCTAGGTGAGTTTTTGAGCGCCAAATCAGACTTTGAGAGAGGATTGGCCTTCAACTCTAAACACCCAATATTGTTGAAGCTCTTAGAAATATGTCTCAAAATTATAGATGAGGAGAACGGGGACGACTGATATTGATCCCTTTCTATTCATGTATAGTACTACTTTATAGTGTTCCTTTTGCTACTTAACATATTAACCGTTTACTCGGAGGTGTAATTTACTCGTTGATCGAGTGACTTGTTTGTTTTTCTTTGATATCGAAACGAAAAGTGGAGGTGGAAGTGGGGGAGGGGGGTCCGGAGTTTGCTAGCCAATAAAGGGCTTTCTCTATTCCCTATTTTGCCTTTTCTTCCGCTACTCTCTTTTAGATTTACACCCGTTCAGCCTGCATAGGTGTCATTGGCGCACCACATTTGCTACTAGCAACTACTTTGTCACCGCCAAGGTTTTCTTCTATATAGAAGCCCTTTGATAACATATTAGTTTGTAGTTTATCCCGAAATCTAGATCAAGCTAAAAAGTGCAAGCATGTCATATAATTTCCAGGTAAATCCAGTTCCTATTATAGTAAATTCAAGTCAGGAATCCAAAATATCCCAACTAAGATCGGTCGCACAGCAAAAACATGATACGTAAAAACAAATAAAACGTGTAGATGGACTAAAGATCAGTCGAAGCTTTGTTGTTATCATAATACAACGTTTCTCACTCTGTGCTTATCCCTTCTTTTCTACAAGCCGAACATGTCTCAGTTTTTGGATACGGATGATACCAAAAACTATTCGCCGACACTGGCTTTCAAGAAGCAGCAAGAAAATAATCTGAGAAACCGCATAATCAATAATTCTCCCCAAACTCAAACTCCTAATTTGGTACAAGCTGACCACAAAAGGAACGGACTCCGTCATGATTCACTGAATTTTAAAATAGATTCCTTGTCATTTTCTCATAAAGCCAATATACTCGGGAATGATATACGACCACCGTCTCATGATAATCAACTTCAGCCCCCGCAGTTCCAAGGCACTCAATATGTGCCGGAGAGAGAGGTATCTAATGATAACAGCGAAACAACTCCAGATTCTCAATCAGAGAGATTTCAAACAAAAACCCTGATACCCCCTGTCGCAAACTTACAAAATCTAAAATCATCCAAAACTACTGAACCCATTCTACACGAGCATGTTCAGGATCAGAATCGTACCCCTAGTTCCACGCATACCTTAAATCCTGGAGTCGGAAGATTAAATAGTATTCTTGATTCTACTTTCAGAAAGAAAATTGCAGTACCAACAGCTTCGAAATTTTTGTTGAGCAAGTCTAGCACTCCCGAATTAAAGGACAGAAAATTTGCATATGATACTGTCCCAAACACCGTGTCTATGGCGTCAATACCGAGAGTTAACAAAGCAGGTTCTCAAGCATCCCAAAACTTAGGGTTTATTGATTTAACGAGTGACGATGGAAGTGATGAAGATATAAGATTTACAAATGTAGCAGGAATGAAGTCTTTGACGGATCTACCTCGAGCTACTTTGGACCCACAACAGCAGAAAACATCTGAATTTATCCCCAACCTAAACATGTCATCTAGCAGCTTTAAAAGCGAACCTCTTTTCGCAAGACCCGGTCGAAAGAATACCGAAGCCGAAATTTCGAAACCACCGTTCAATAAGTTTTCTTACAATGATTCAGATGATAAATCAGGAACCGATGAGGATGATGACATTATAATTACTGGGGTTGGTCATAACCCAACCAATACTTTTGATGACGACGATGTGATCCCCCTTGAGACAAAAAAAATTCTATCAACGGATACGGTAAAAAGGGAACGTCAAATTGAGACAGAAGAGGAGATGGCAAGAAAAAGGCAAGAAATCCTGAGGAATAAAATGAACTTGATACAGAATAACGTTAAAAAAGAAGAAACACTTCAGAATGAGCTGACAGAAAGAGCAAATCTTCAAAAGGAAAAAGCTGAAAAAGACAGAATAAACAAGCTTCTTGAAAAGTACCCGCCAATCAAAGCTTTACCACAGAAATACCAGATTCAATTTCCTACAGAGTCTAATTTTACAACTGAATCAATGCCAATACTTCCCGATTCGATTTTAGCCCATGAAATAACTCAAGATGGTGTAACACATTTACCACCTGAACTTAGAGTAACGAAATTCAGAGATGAGAATTTGAATGCGATGCATTCAGTTATCCACAGATTGAATAAATTCAGTGATTTGCATAGCAGATTGGATGTCTTCTTGAAAAAAGCAGCCGAAATGAGAAATGAAATACAGGAAAAGGCCACTAAAAATTCAGGTATAAAAAAGGCTGATATCAGGTATAATCAAATTTTACGGTTCCTTGACAGTAAGATCAAAACATTATCCAAATATTATGGCGAGGTAGGCTCTGGAATTTTCAGACTAAAATCTTACAGAATGAAAATAATCGAGCGGTCTAGACTAATGGAGGAGCTAAGGAAGGCTTATATATTTAATGGATTTACTAAGAGTGATATTACAAATATCGGGACCTATATGAAAGTTCTACCAGAGTTGAATTTGGTAATAAATACGATTACCGAGATGTATAAACTTACTGGATCATCTCCTGCCGAAACCTTGAAGACAGTCCGTGAGTTCTCATTGACTCCCCAACCCATTCCACCAATTCAGGTTCCAGCTCATTCTGACGCAATTGCTCCTCGGATTGAGAATCCACTGATACCAAACAATATGCAAGTAATCGATGTTGATGACGATGAAGAATATAGTACGAATGGTTATGACAATATATTCACGCAGATGGATCAGTATGTGAATGGAAGAAATCCATCTTTTATGCCCTTTTCAAATGTTTATGATGATAATATGAGTCATCTCAATCCATACAGAACAAATCTTAATGATAGTGACGGTATTAGAAACTTAATGGAATCGATCAAAATTACTGAGTTCAAAGAAGAAGGTCTTGCTAACACTCCAAAAGAACTATGCATCTCACTTTTAAAACGTCAGAGAATAGGTGTATCTTGGATGCTTAAGATTGAAGAAGGATCTAACAAAGGTGGCATTCTTGCTGATGATATGGGTTTAGGTAAAACTATCCAAGCGATTGCACTTATTTTGGCTAATCCTTCAGAAAGGGAAGATGTTAAGACTAATTTGATTATCGGCCCAGTCTCTTTACTGCATCAATGGCAGCAGGAAATAGGAATGAAAATCAAAAACGAAAATAAACTCAGTACGTACCTATTCCATTCAACCAATAAGTTGTCCACTTTTGAGGAACTCTCACAGTACGATATAGTATTAATCAGTTATCAAACTTTGGGTTCAGAGTGGAAAAAGCATTATGCAAGAGAGCTGGAGGAAGCGAAGAAGAATAATGCTCCAAGAGTTCGAGGACGTGATTATAAGTCTCCTTTTTTCACCGGCAACGCAATATTTCATCGTATCATTCTGGATGAAGCTCAATTTATTAAAAATAAAAATACTATTGCATCCAAAGCTGTTGCATCTTTGAGTAGTACGTACAGATGGTGCTTATCTGGAACTCCTATTCAGAATAGAATTGATGAGTTGTATCCATTGATTCGGTTTTTGGGAATTAAACCATATAATGACTGGACAAAATTCAATCAACAGATTGCCTTATCTGTCAAGAGCAGAAGTTCAAGTGCAAATAGAAAGATTCATGCTCTCTTGAGTGCAATTCTTTTGAGACGTACCAAGGATAGTGAAATTGATGGTAAACCTATTTTGACGTTACCAGAAAAGCATATTATTGAAGAGAAAGTTGAGATGGAGGAGAAGGAGAAAGAGTTTTACAGCTCTCTCGAACACTCCTCTAAGAAAACTGCAGACAAGTTACTAAGATCTCAAAATAAAACCTATTCTTCGATTTTGACTTTGTTGCTTCGTATGAGACAGGCAGCAGATCATGAGTATTTGGTTCGTTTAGGTGATGACGGAGACAGAGTTTCAAAATTGGACAGGTTCAAAAAAGGTTTTGATGCCGTTAAAGACTACCCTAATAATGTTATTAGAAGAATTGAAGATGAACGTGAAAACGGGTTCACTTGTCTCCATTGTATGGAAGAGCTAGCGGAAGGCCAAGTTCTACTATTAAGTAAGTGTGGCCACCCCTTGTGTTATGATTGTCATACCGAATACTTTGAACAGCACTCTGAAGCGTCGTGGGAGGGAGATGTTTCTGCCAAATGCATATCCTGTGGGGTTACCAATTTATCAAGCATGTCAGTTGATCTCAGAGTCTATGAATCATATCGAGCAGGTCTTACTTGGCAAGAGATTCGTAAAAGATACAACCTTGACTCTCGGGCCTCGGACAAGAATTGGAGACTTGCCACAATAAAGAAATTTATGGAGGAAGATGGGAAGTTGATGATAAGTGCCAAAGCTAAAAAGACGGTTGAGATAGCTGAAAGTATCTTGAACACCAAACCAGGGGAAAAGGTTATTGTTTTCTCCCAATTTATTGGCTTTTTCGACATCCTTCAGATAACACTCCGTGAGAGAAAAATAGATTTCTTACAATATGATGGTTCGATGGATATGACTACAAAAAATGACTGCATCAGCGCATTCTATAAAGATCCGTCGAAAAGGGTTCTCTTACTGTCATTGAAAGCTGGTAATGTTGGTCTAACACTAACGTGTGCAAACCACGTCATTATTGTCGAGCCATTCTGGAATCCCTATGTTGAGAAGCAAGCGCAAGACAGGGTGCACAGAATTTCACAAACTCGGGAAGTTTACGTGCACAGACTTCTAATTGCTGGAACGATTGAAGATCGAATCATGGAGTTGCAAAAAGAGAAGGAGGAGCTTGTTGAGAGTGCCCTTGACCCAACAGCACGTAACAAGATTGGTAAATTGAGTAGGAGAGAGTTGGGGTTCTTATTCGGCCTGAACGGTTTAGCCGAGCTAGAAGACGAGTGAGAGGGGAAGAAGTGCTATGCTTCTTCTGGATAGATAGATACATGTAGTTTTATGTAATTTTAGTGAGCACTAGCTGTAAAACAAGAGATACGCCAAAATCGAGCACTCTTTACCGAGTGACATCGCACCAAGGGGGAGATTTTTCCCTAGCCTGGTTTGTTCTTCGTGTTGATAGAATAGATACTGGGGGGGGGTATGAACGGTTGATATAGGGAATGGTCAATTGAACGGAAGATAGCCAAAGAACACTTGTTGACTAGAAGGTGCTTTTATATCACGCCATGAGTCTTTTGTATAACCAAACGAGCAAGCAGATGCAACAACTGCGTCGAGACTTGAACTCTTTACGGTCGAGTGTTACCAGTGACAAAGAGAATGAGATCGGGTCATCATTGTCATTGATTGGGGCTATTTCAACTACAATTACATCAGTTGGACGACTACTTGGTGACTTTGAAGCGTACGTTGCGAACCAAACGGATAAAGAAGCTCAGGCGAAGAACCAAACGAGACTGGACAAACTTAGAAGCGAGTATGAAGACTCGAGAGTCGAGTTTGGAGACTTACGTACCCGAAGGGAAGAGAAGGTTAGAGAAAGCGAAAGGATCAAGAGTGAGAATGAAAGGAACAGCTTGTTTACGCAGAATATAGAAGATAGAGCAGGAATTGCCAGTGGGATCAGTGACAATCCCTATTCGATTGAGTTTCGTTCGAACCGGAAACACGGTGCATTAAATCAGGAAGGCAGTAGCGATGCTAACGGGATGATGATGGACCAACATATGAAGCTTGATCGTAGCAATGCAAAGCTCGACGAGATTTTGGAGCTTGGACGACATGCATTTGAAGATATTGTCGAGCAGAACGAGACCATTCTCAGGGTGAAGGACAAGATGAGCCAGGGATTGACTACGTTGGGGGTGAGTCGTGAGACTGTGGGACACATTGAGAAGGTTTTATGGGAAGATAAGATTATTTTCTACGTTGCTGGCTCCTTGACGTTGTTTATCATGTGGTTAATATGGAAGTATCTTGGATAGTGCGGGGCTGTCACTCTCAATGGAGAATTTGGACTAGTATCAATTACGCCAATCCATCTGTGGATACCCCGCAGAGCAAGATAGAAAGAAGAATATAGATATATTTACACGATGTTTTAATAATGGACCATGTTAAGTCACTTTACTATAGCTGAGAAAAAGAATACAGATAAATCGAGATAAAAAAATGAAACATTTCGAATTAAAAGACAAGACGCTGCTAGTAGAGATCAAGGACTAGACGATTCTTCCCTCACCGGAGGCCAGGGCCACGATTGGGCTGAACTCGTCTTCTTCGAGGATTTTTTCTGGCTCTTCTTCGGTGTGATCGGAAACCATGAAGAAGACGAGAGGAATTGCGACAACCATGGAGCCCTGCACCAAGGCCCAGGAACTGGCCAACATGCTCATGTAGGCGGTACCGTAAGCATCGAGTCTCCAGGCGACGGCGGCGCCGGCAGATTGGACACCTTTATAGAAGCCGGCGTAGTAAGCGGTTTTTTCACTGTCGTTGGAGAGGGCACCCATGAGCCACAAGCAGTAACTCTGGTACATGGCGTCGAAGATCCCGTAAAAGATGTAGAGGAACATTGGGCCGATATATGCGCCGTCCTTGAAGTCCATTGTTGCGATCTTGATGGTGCCGTTTGCGTCCGCGGTGACGTCGGCTCTTGTGAAACTTTTCTGGAACTTGTAACCTCCACCCCAGATGGCCATGGAGATGCAGAAGAGGAATCCCCAACCGACTCTGGCACGGATGCTTCTTCTGAACCACTTGAGGTCCAAGATGGTACCCATGATGACGGCACCAAACATCTGGAAAAACCAGTAGAGCAAGGAGTTCAAGGATCTGGTTCTGATGTTGAAACGGCCGGCGTTGAACTCGTTAAATTGGTAGGTGTAGAACCAGTTGGAGGCAAAGAACATAGGGAACATGATCAGGATCTTTGGTTCTTTAATTAGCAACTTGAAGGAGCCCAAGATCTCTGATTTCCAGTTAGGAAAGGCCTGGTCGACGACTCTGGTGCCGTCGTCTCTCCAGACTTTTTCCTTTGGCAACATGAAGAAGGCGATAACACTACCGCAACCCATGAGGACCATGAAGGCGATGTAGGTGCCGTCCTGGACGGTGGAGGAGTCGGAGTGCATGTTATTGGCCAATGGGATGATGGCACCGATGACGGCACCGAGGTTGAAGATGATCCAGAAGATCATGATTCCTCGGCCTTTTTTGTCCTCAGTTGGATACGACATGATGATGGAACCCTGGGCGGCCCATAGACAGGCTCCGCAGAGACCCAAGTATGCGCCGGCGAAGATGACAAAGCCTGAGTTCTGGTTGTGGTTGTAGCTCAAGAGGGACCCTGCATAGATGAGGTAACCCGTTCCGCCAAACATTAAGCAGTAGCGGGGGCCCAGCAAGTTGCAGAAGGTTCCGGCAAAGAAGCCAAGGCCGGCAAAGGTACAGTAGAGAGCGACGGTGGAATTGTCCTGCGTCTTGACACCGTCGGGCCCGCCAATGGAGGCACCAATACCGGTCAAGGCGTTGTACATGCCCGGCGTCATGAACACGACGAAGGCAAGCATCACGATCTGGATCGTTGCGTTCGAGTAGGCCGGCAAGTATGGGATGTATCTCTTGTCGTAGAATTTGCCACTGCTCTCGATCTCACTGGGTGTGTAGTGCTTCACCTCCTGGAGGGTTGTGGCGCCGGCGCCGCCGGCGTCCTTCTCGAGGCCCTCGTCGAACGAGTTCGACGAGCCCTTGCTCACGTTGACCTGGAGGTTGGTTGACTTTTCCTGTTCAGACATGGTATAACTCGGCAAGTCTTTGGGTGTGCAAAGAAGGGAATGAGAGGGACTGCTCTTTCCGGGGTGTGCCGGTGGGTATCTGCAGAGGGCGGACGGCTGCTCCTCTTTATACAAGAGGCCCCTGTCCGTGCCTGTGCCCGTAACCCCGGTAGATGTCCTCTCGGACGGCCCTCTTGTGCTCGAGGTGACGGCGACGCTGGCCTTATCTGCGAGGAGACCCTTCTTATCGTGTGCGGGCCTTATCAACGGTGCCATCTGGCGGCACAATGCTACACTAGACTGGCACCCCCGGCGAGCGTTCCGTCGGATGCGACATTACGCGAGAGGAGGGGGGCCAAGCTTGTGCCCAAGACAGCGATGGGATGAGACAGCGGACAGATGGCGATGACACATCATGTCACGGGCTGATGCGATGGGGGGGCCTGATGTGGTGCCCCAGGGAGGCCAGGGTTCCGGCCGCCGGAGAGAGACATCCCCGGCCGACGGCACGCTGCCGCCTAGAGTTACACTGAGCGGGCGGGTGCAACATGCGGGGCCGCGGGAATGCAACACTAGGACGGGGGGCCGTTGGAGCCGTCGCAGACGACTTGACTGTGTTGCTGTTGCGATGTGCCCGGCTGCTGCTGCTGGGTTGTATTGGGGACAGAGGGGTGGCAGTGGTGGTGACAGCGGCCAGGTGCCGTGTGCCGTGTGGCTGCTACAGCGTGTGTTCTATGCAGCCCCGCAGAAGGTAGTGCAGGGGCAGGAGATTATATGGTGGTAGTTGTAGTTGTGGTCCTAATTGTGATACAAGCTACACGGGGTCGTGTCCCCACTCCGCGAGGATCGGGCCAAACACCTGTGGCAGCGTCTGCGCACAGTCACCGACAAACTGCCAGACAGGCGTTGCTGGCGCCATGCGGTCGATCTCTGTGTCCCGGACGGTGTTGAAGACCGCGATACGGCCGCCCTGGTTCTTCACGAGGTCGAGGTACGCCGCGGTAGGCCAGACGCTGTGCGACGTCCCGACGACGAGGAGCACGTCGACACAGTGGTCGACAATAAACTCGTCAGCTTGGTCGAGGAGCTGCAGCGGGAGCGCCTCGCCGAACCAGAGTACGCCCGGTCAGAGTAGAGACATGCAGCGGGGGCACGTCGGGAGCTGTGCGAGGTCGGTGACCGCCGGTAGAGGTGTCGCAGCGGTAGCGTATTTCGACACGTCGAGCGCCGGCGTCAATGGGTCCTCGAAGGACACGCTGCGGTAGTTGCAGAGGAAGCTCGTGCAGCGGAGCTCGAAGAGCGAGCCGTGGAACTCGAGCAGCTGTTCCGCGGCATGGCCAGCCCGCTGGTGGAGGCCGTCCATGTTCTGCGTGATCGTGAGGAAATTGACTTGCTGGGACAGCCGGCTCAATCTCGCAAGCAGCTCGTGTCCGCCGTTGGGCGCCGCCGCCAGAGCCAGGTGGCGCCGGTACGCGTAGAACATCCACACGAGCGCAGGGTTCGTCTCAAAGGCGTCTGGCGTCGCGAGATCAATCGCCGTGTAGTTTCGCCAGGCGACAGCACCCACATCTTTGTCATCTCCGTCGTCATCTCCTCCCCCGTTCCCGTACGGACGAAGCCCGGACGCCACCGAGAGCCCGGACCCAACCAACGCCAGCACTGTGATCCGGCCGTCCCCGCGGGTTTTCTCTCTGAAAAATTCCCTGAACGTGTCTGCGTCATCCATGTAGCACGCACTGCCTCGACTATGCCCGTAAGCTCCCGTATGCTGTTCTCTGCTTCTCTTTCCTCCCTTTTCCTTCTAACCTTCCATCGCTTCTCCAACAGATCCGGGAAACATGTCGGCCGCTGACGTAAACGCCCGTCGCGCGATTTCTGTCGCGCCACCCTGTTTTTCTCGCCCTTTTTTTTCTCCGGTGGCAAGAGAACGAGGAAAAACAGTGGGTGAGAAAGAGAGAGTGCAAGAACACAACAACGCAGCAGCTGAGCACGTTCGTGTCGTGGAAAGGAAAAAGGGCCTGCTCCCATAGACCAGTTTCAGATACCGGTGTCCGTGCGTGTGTTGATCTGTCTGTCTGCCCGCGTGCCCGAGCAACCAATGGTGTCGAAGACCATCACAGAGAAGGAGAAGGTGTACATGAACGACAAGTTCTTCCACTTTCTCGATGATATCTACAACTTGAAGGACGCCAGCGGGAACGAGTTTTCCTATGCCTTCCACGCGTTGCCCCTCCGGGCAAATATCGAGTACTACAAGGTCATCAAGGTGCCCATGTCCTACTCTAAAATCAAAATGGCCTCCAAGCACAAGCGCTACACGCACCCGCAGGCGTTCATCAACGACTTGGTACAGATCTCCTGGAACGCCCGATTCTTCAATGAGGAGACATCGGACTACTACAAGTTCGCCATGATCTTGGACAACTTCATCCGCGAGACCGTTATTCCAACCCTGGTCGCCGACAAGAACATCTACAAGCACGACGAGATCTTCTACCCGAACCTTGGTCTCCTTCCAAATGACACACACAGCAACGGGAGCAAAGCCGAAGCAGCAAGCCAGGCTGCGGCTGCCCCTGCTGCATCTATCACCGCAGCAGCCTCCACGAACGCTACATCCACTCCTGCCGCAGACGACGAAGAGGACGAGGAATACAAGGAAGAAGAGGTGAAACAGGAAGAACGGCGCTACACCCATGAACCAGAACCCGACTACAGAACCATAACGAATCAGTCATACAACCCAAACACATACGTTGCCACCATCGAAGACACGGGCAAGTCCCACATCTACACGCCGCCAAAACCCATCACCAATCCGTCGCCAAACAGACAGGTTTTGGAACAGTGGGTCAAGCGTGGAAGACCGCCAATAGTCGACAAGCCCCACGAGCAGAGAATTAAGTCCATCATGAGAGGTCTCAAGAAGATCAAGGTCGGAAACAAGACGATAGTGTCCTTTTGGGATAAGTTGCCAAGCCAGCAGGAACACCCAGACTACTTGCGGATTGTCAAGGACCCAATCTCCATGTTGGACATCAAGAGCTTGATCAAACAGAGATATTACAAGACGGTGGATGCCTACGTTTCCGACGTGTTTAAGCTAATCAATAACAATAGAAACTACTTTGTCCACGACGAGTTCATCAAGAACAACTTGAACATTTTGGAAACAAACATATCCCGGTTGTACCAGATCGAAATGTCGAAGCCCGACGTCGAATACATGTCTGGTCAACAGACCAGCAGATTCCCACTATCCCAAGTAGTATTCAATAATAGAACTTACAAGGTCGGTAATTGGGTCTTGATCGCCAATCCAAACGATTCAATGCGTCCGACCGTGGGGCAGATTTTCAGACTATGGCAGCAAGAAGATGGAGAGATGTGCATGAACGTGTGTTGGTACTATCGTCCTGAATGGACTGTCCACAGAGTTGATAGGTTGTTCCTTGACAATGAGGTTGTTAAGACCGGACAGTACAGAGACCACCTTGTTTCTGAGATCCTTGGGCCCTGCTATGTTGCCTACTTTACAAGATGGCTTAAGGGAGACCCAGGTATCCCTTTCGAAGGCCCACTCTTTGTGTGTGAGTTCCGATATAACGATCGGGAAAACACATTTGCGAAAATCAGAACGTGGAAAGCGTGCTTACCAGATGAAGTTCGACATCTCGAGGATCCTATCAAGCCATTGACCTCCAATAGAGTCTTGAAGAAGTATCCATCACCTATCAAAAACTTGTTAGCCCCAGGCTCTACACCAAATAGTCCAATTCCGCAACCAATTATCTTGAACCTGAACTCTCCTCCTCTGGTCGGTGCGGTATATGTGCCAAGACCAAACGATGAAGTCGATCCTCACTATTTCGACGGTACCTTATCTGAAACGCAGTGTAAGAGTTATGTTCCGCCAACTACCAATATCCGTATCCCATCTTCGGCATTGATTGACAATTACAACAGTGCAGATGGTCACGAGTCCACTCCGGAAACACAGCTAGGAGGCGACTTCAATGGTAACGGGATGGGCATGATGGGCCACGGCCATAACTATAATGGAAACCACAACAGTCTGAATACCGGTATCAACGCCAACAACCCAGTTAACAAACTGATGGGCAACCCATCGTTCATGACCATTCCTGCCAACCCAATGGCCGGCAGTTTGAAAAGAACAAACAACTCGATGTCCAGTATGACTTCGTTCAAGGCATATACAAAACCGACGATGAACTTGAACGTGTCCCATGTTTATCCTGGGTCGCACAAGATCATCAAATCGCCATATAATTTGGGTACTTACTCGTTCTCACAATACCATTCGCCATCTCCTTCATTTACTTATGTTAGATACAGCGGACAGGAGGAGAATCTGCAGGACATGGTGAAGGCTTCGTATGCCGGGGTCGACAGGCACAACTTCGAGAGGATCAACAACATTGTGAAGCAGCAGCAGCACAATATGGGCTCTTACAATGATGCTTTGGCTGGCGGTAGCCCGCTTGCTGGTAACGCAGGAAAGGGTGGCACCGTCGATAAGCATGCGTTGCTCTGGTTCAGAGGTCCACCGTTGAAGATTGTGGATCGGATTTTGGGGGACGAGGTTTACGATAGTAACAAAAAATCTGTTGGAGTGAAAAGAGTTAGATGTGGCCATAGTGCTGAATACATTGCGTGGAAGCTGAAGAAGCAGAAGCAATGAATTGGTGTGTTACGATCTTTTCTTGTTGTTTTTATAGTTGTTGTATTACAGTGTATATGTAGTTTTAAGTTGAAAGAAAAAGAAAAAGAAAGCAAAAGCTTTTTATCTGTAAAGGGTATCTTTGTTGGTGATTATAAACTATTATAACAGTGGTTCCTGATGAAGAGAATTGTAGAAAATAGAATCAAGTAAAGTAAGGTAAAATAAAAGAAAGTAAATGAACGCGTCGGATAATGAATATCCATATACAGAGGAAACAACTAAATGTAGCGAAATGTAATGTAATGCAAAGCAGCTTAGTCAAACAGTCCCCAGTATTGTTCAACACCGTAAGCACCAGGTTGCTTCCAAGGATCGTTGAAAGTTGTGAAAAAGATGACATCCTCACCGACTGCTTCTGCTATACTCTTGACGGCAGCCAATTGTTGTGAGGTACCTGGGACACCTTGGGATCCGTAGGTGCTGCCCTGCGTTGGCCAGCCAGTTTCGCAGATCAGAACATCCTTGTTGCATAAGGACTTCATGGAGGAAATAGAGTTTTGGATGAAGGAACCGGAGTCCTCAGGAGCGGTGTTACCATTCCAGAACGCATGTTGGTTGACAGCGGCAAAGTCGGAAGCTTCACAAAGGGAAGGGTTGGATTGGTAAGCTGGAACAGTGTCCACAGTGACGACTTTACCGTTAAAGCCCTGAGAAGATAGTAGGGAACGACCTTTAGACACGGCAGATGCAACGGTTCCGGCATCGTATGCACCGGAGTTGACCCATTCGTTACCAACAGCGACTGCGTAGATAGCATCCCAGCCACGGGATGAAGAGGTCACTTGTTCAGCTAAGGTCTGGACGTCTGTCTCGAGAGATTCCATGTAGTACAGACCGGCAAAGATCTGCTGGTTGGAACCGATGCTGGACAGCATGGCCGAGACAACCGAGCAGTCTGGGGCGTAGATTCTAATCACACTGAAGGAGGACAGGGTGGCCATGTCGGATTGGATCTCCGAGGACGACTTGCATGCTCCGTTGTTGCTGTATGGGGAGTATGAGATACCCTTACCCTGTTGAGCGTAGGATCCAACGGATCCGTCGCCAGGGCTAGGGGTCGAAGAAGAGGAAGGAGCCGAAGAGAACTGGGCAGTGGTGGCTGAGGATGCGCTCTGGTACCCGTTGTTTCCTGCAGAAGCCCCAGAGCTGTAGACAGGACCGTATGCTGCTGAGCTGGAGGCTGCCTGTGGTTGGTATTGGTACTGGTCGTAGACAGCGGACGAAGGAGCTACCACAGGGTCGGAGGAGGACTGCTCGTAGACGTAGTTCTGGTTTTGCTGCACGGTGACCGTGACGACGTCTACGTCAGCGTCTCTCTTGGCGTGCCTGAAGTGCTTGTGGTGTTCGAAGGGAGCAGCTAACGCGAGGGAGAGCAACGACAGTATGGGGAAGACGGCGGTTTGTTTCAGAAGCATGATCTAGTGTATTGTGCTTGTGTGAATGAGTGAGTGATGGAAGCGTACGCGTCGAAGGAAGACTGGAAAAGAGCTAAAGAACGAATGCAGAGTACTTGACTGCACGACGAAGTGAGTGAGTGGGTAGAGGGGTAGAAGGGTACGTGGGTACGGGGGTATCTGACTGCTTGGGGCCAGAGGAAATAGAAAGCAGCACAATACGTTACAATAGGGTCCAACACCACCCACAACTCGGTAGAGCATGGGAGCATGGTGGTATATATACGACGGGCTCCCAGATCAGCTTCAGATACGTACCGCAGTACCGTCAGGGCAGTAGCAGGCTTAGAGCGGGGCCTGTTTCATGGCGTCGCCATTGTTGCAGCGCCGAGCGCGTCTGTTGACAGAAAAGGGGACGAAAAAGGGGTCGACACGGGCGAAAAGAAACGAGAGCGCGTCGAGGAAAAGGAGGGCCGGAAAGGGGAGGAAGGGGGGGGGGGGATCGAGGCTAGCAGAGAGGCCGAGGCGTGTTTCAGACGTGCCAGGGAGGCCAGGGGGTGGGGCTCTGCTGCTAGGGAACCCGTGGGAGGACTAAAGACTAAAGAAGGCAGAGTAATGATGAAGATGCAGCATGGTTGTCGGGGCATGCTAATGCGGGCCTCGAAGGGTGTGTTTGCGGCTGGCTCGAGGCGGTACGTGAGCAGGTACGACGGGACGCCGAGGTCATTGGGCCACTCGGACCTCGGAGAAGCGGCGCTGGACGGCAGGATCGAGACTGTGGAGTTGGTGTTTGACAAGCATGTTCCGCCGGCGAACACACCGGCGCCGTTGGCGCCGCTGCCGCCGATTGTGTTTCTGCACGGGCTCTTTGGCTCGAGGGCGAACAACCGGTCAGTGTCGAGACAACTGGCGAAGCGGCTCAACACGGACGTGTACTGTCTCGACCTGCGCAACCACGGCGACTCACCACACAACGCCCGCCACGACTACCCGGCAATGGCGGCGGACGTGGAGCGGTTCATCACGGCGCAGGGTCTGCGGCGGCCCGTGCTTATAGGACACTCGATGGGCGCCAAGTGCGCCATGGCGGTGACGTTGCGGCGGCCCGAGCTGTGTGCCGGTCTTGTGGCCGTCGACAACGCGCCGGTCAACTTCACCGGCGGGGCAACGGGCTTCAGTAAGTTCGGACAGTACATCCGGCAGCTGCAGAAGATCGAGCGGGACCGCACACACATGCACACGATGAAGGACTGCGACCGCGTGCTCGCGGAGGTTGAGGACAAGCTCCCGGTCAGACAGTTTCTCGAGACAAACCTCAAGAAGCGGGCCGGCGGCCACGCCGGGTACTACTCCCGCGTGCCGCTCGACATCATGGCGGCCCAGATCGACAACGTGAGCTCGTGGCCGTTCAACAGCGACAAGACGCGCTGGAACGGTCCCACGCTCGTCGTGCGGGGGCTCAAGAGCGCCTACGTTGCCGACGAGTTCCTGCACGCCGTCGCCCTCTTCTTCCCGCGGTTCACCGCCGTGGACATCGACGCCGGCCACTGGCTCATCAGCGAGAAGCCGAAGGAGTTCATGGACTGCGTCGCCCGCTGGATCGACACGACATTCGAGGATCCATAGACGTCGTAGACTTCACAGGCGTCGTAGACGTCTTTTCCCCTATGTAACGGACGATAATGTGTAGCAACGACATGCTCGAGCCAATAGTTTCCCGATTCGGCGACCGCCTATTCCAATTCATGTTGGGGCCGGTGGGCGCGGCCCGTCTTTTTCCGCTTTTTTCGTATGCCCACTCCGGGCAGCCTGGCACTGCCGCCGCCGGCCGTGTCGCGCCCGCTTTTTTTGAGGAGAGTGGGAGAGCGAGAGGGCAGGAGGAGGCAGGTGGTGAAGAGCAGAAGAAGAAGCCGGATTCTTTGCTCAGCTGAGCTCAGCTGGAGGGCCGGCTCTGGCGGCGCTGTTTGGCTGGTGTTCCCTTCTGCAGCACAAGCAAGCCTAACACACACGACAATGCTCAGACACACACAAACTAGATTCTTTTCTTCTGCGGCCAGACTGCTCTCGGCCACCAAAAAGCACGACGTTGTTGTCATTGGGGGAGGACCAGGTGGTTACGTTGCCGCCATCAGAGCCGCCCAGCTCGGTCTCGACACCGCGTGTATCGAGAAGAGAGGCTCGCTTGGAGGCACCTGTCTTAACGTCGGGTGTATTCCTTCGAAGGCGTTGTTAAACAACTCGCACCTTTACCACGAAATCAAGACGGAGTCCTCCAAGAGAGGTATTGACATTGAGGGCGAGGTCAAGCCTAACTTGGCGAATTTGATGAAGGCGAAGGACACTGCGGTGAAGCAGTTGACGGGCGGTATCGAGATGCTATTCAAGAAGAACGGCGTCACGTACTACAAGGGTACCGGTTCCTTTGTCGACGAGCACAACGTGAAGGTCGATCCGATCGAGGGCGCCGAAGAGGCCACTCTTGAGGCGAAGAACATTATCATTGCCACCGGATCCGAACCTACTCCTTTCCCAGGCATCGAGATCGACCAGGAGAGAATCGTCGACTCCACCGGGGCACTCTCGCTCAAGGAAATTCCAAAGAAGATGGCCATCATTGGGGGTGGTATCATTGGTCTTGAGATGGGTTCTGTGTGGTCAAGACTGGGCGCCGAGGTGACCATCTTGGAGTTCCAGACCGCCATCGGCGGTGCCGGCATGGATGCCGAGGTCGCCAAGGCGACCCAGAAGTTCTTGAAGAAGCAGGGTCTGAAGTTCCAGTTGGGCGCCAAGGTCAACAAGGCCACCAGAAACGGCTACGAGGTCGACATCGAGTTTGAGGACGCCAAGACGGGCGAGGTCCAGACCATTAAATCCGACGTTTTGTTGGTTGCCGTTGGCAGAAGACCTTACTCTGCCGGCCTGAACGCCGAGACCATTGGCTTGGAGTTCGACAAGAAGAAGAGAGTCGTCATCGACTCCGAGTACAAGACCAAGTACCCACACATCCAATGTATCGGTGATGTCACCTTCGGCGCCATGTTGGCCCACAAGGCCGAGGAGGAAGGAATTGCCGCCGCAGAGTACATCAAGCTCGGCCACGGCCACGTCAACTACGGTAACATCCCAGCCGTCATGTACAGTCACCCAGAGGTCGCCTGGACCGGTAAGAACGAGGAGGAGCTTAAGGCTGCCGGCATCAAGTACAAAACCGGCAAATTCCCATTCGTCGCCAACTCCAGAGCCAAGACCAACATGGATACCGAGGGGTTTGTCAAGTTCATCGCCGACGCAGAGACCCAGAGAGTTCTAGGTGTCCACATTATTGGGCCCAACGCCGGCGAGATGATCGCTGAGGCTGGCTTGGCCATCGAGTACGGCGCCTCCTGCGAAGACATCTACAGAACCTGCCACGCCCACCCAACCTTGTCCGAAGCGTTCAAGGAGGCCGCCATGACCGTCTTCGACAAGCCTATCAACTACTAGGCCTGTCCGTTTCACCCATTCTTTCGTATCGACCGTATAAACAAACCCCCCAGCCCTATCTTATATACACGTATACTCCGACAACACTTATTTATTAGCCTGTCTGCCTAAGTCCGCTTCCCCGGGTCGGTATGCTCTCCCGAGGCCCGCGCTCCGTGCCCGTTTGCGGGGCCAGTGGCCTGTTGGAGAGGGGGAGACAGAGAGGTAGGGAGGCAGGGAGACAGGGAGGGAGGCACGAGAGAGAAGGGCCACGAGAGAGCCACGACGATATCACGGGACATGGGGGCCTGCCCGCCAAAGAGTACCGCCGACGGCCATCCCGAGAGTGCCACCGGAACGTGAACCATA
>JAKUBB010000045.1:0-92862 GCA_030563085.1 Pichia sp. NRRL Y-27259
TCTCTTGTCAATACCACCACACTTGTAAATCAAGTGACCGGTGGTAGTAGACTTACCGGAATCGACGTGACCAATAACGACGACGTTAACGTGTTGCTTCTCTTTACCCATTTTGTATTTATTAGTTTTGTTCTACTGAAAAGAAAGAGAGAAAAAATAGAAAGAGAAGAAGAAGCCAGAGGCAAAGGAAAGAAGAAAGAGGGAAGAAGAAGAGAAAAGGAGGAAATTAAAAGGAAAAGAAACAGAAAGAAACCAGACAAGGAGAGAAAAGAAGCACTTATTTAATACCGAAAGCCTAAAAGAAAAGACGGGAGAAAAAAGGACTGAAAAATTTTTCCATTTTTTTTCTGTGCGGGAACAAGAAAAAAAAAGGGGCAAAATAAAAAACTTTGCGGGTCACAGAAGTGTAAGCCGGGTAACAGCGACGCGCCGGCGACGCGTCGGCGGCTCGGCTTTTCTTCATTCCTCTGGCGTCCATGTAACGAGGACCCCCTTTTCCCGTTGGGAAGTGTACATGTGGACAATCTTGACCTTGATCTTGACCTTAGCTCCGGAGTTGCAGGGCTCGGGCCGGTGCTGTAGATACGCCGCCCGCGTGGCGGCAACGAGTTGTTGGGTGTCGATATTTTTCGGGAGGAAGAGGCACACAAACTCGCTGTACCTACGGAGAACGAGGAGCATTTTGGTGAGGTCGAAAGGCTGGAGGCAGTCGAGGTCGTACTTGTCTGCCTTGATGTACTCGGGGCCTCCCCACGGCGGCGAGCCAAAGACGCAGTCGAAGCGGACGTCGGCGAGCTCCCCCAGCGACTCGAGAGACTGTTTGCGTGTGGCATAGATTCCGTCTTCGTCTTCGTCTTCTTCGGTTTCAGCTTCAGCTTCGTCGGCATTGTCTGCATTTGGGTCGGCATAAGTCCAGTCCATCGGTAATAGCTTTAAGCGCTCGTCGACGCTCTCGCTGCCGCAGTAGACCAGCGCGTTGTTCTTTGTGCACTCGAGGTGGCGGTGGTTGTTATCGACCGCATACACGACGCTATCCGGGTACCGCAGGAACTGTGTGATGTTCCCGCCGCCGCCGCAGAACCCGTCGAGGATCTTGAACGACGTGGTCGTGTCCGAGTGGCCCGACCGAGTCGTCAACTCGTCGTTGATGCAACGGGCCACGTACTTGGAGATCCGCTCCGGAGTGACGCTGAACCAGAGCTCCTTGGTGAGAAGAATCCCGTTGTCGTACTGGCGGAAGAGGTTGTGGCGCTGCGCCCAGTACTTCCTCATCACCCCCTGGAACTGTCTCGGGTTGTTGTAGATCGTGTTCATCTCGTCCTCGTTGTAGGAGTCGTCGACTTTCCTCTGTTTCCTCTCGGCGGCATCGTCCCCCTGCTTCTTTCTTTTCCGTGACATTGGCGACAGACTCCGATGGCACCCTCCTTGCCGCCAGACGAGACCAGGCCAGATCTGCACGGGAACATCGGGGTTGTGATAGACGTGGAAATATTTCAACATGTCTTGAAAGGAGCAGAGGATCAAAAAAGAGGCCGATCGGCGCATCTTGGTAGAAGAAAAATGGACCACTTATCTGCTACGTTTGAGAACTGGGAGCATCCAAGAGGGCAGCAGTAGCTGCTTGTGGTTACTGTAGAGCTGTAGAGGGAATATATATATTTGATACTAATCGAAAGGAGACACAGTAAGAAAAGATTTTAGCAACTGTGGAATGAGATCTAGAACTTGGGAGAAATGTGGCCATGGATGTAGGTCTTAATATGACAGGTTGTGATAATGACAGTGTAAACAGAAGAAGAAGACGGTATCAGGTTAAAAATTACAAGGACAAAGAGGGGTAACATGTAAACGGCTACACCACGTTATGCTCCTTCTTCACTGAGCGTTCGTAGTGCTTCTGGATCATCCGATACATGAAGCCGGCGAAGAAGTAGACGCCAGCGGCGGAGAATATGATCAGCAGGAAGATCCCCCAGATGGCGTTATCGTTCTCGTCATTGGCGGTGGCGCAAGCGTGCACCGTGCGCACCTCGAAGAGGTAGGAGCAGTTGTTCATGGAGCCCAAGTAGTTGACACGGGCCTTGCTCATCATCTCCCGGTCGCACTTGAACGTGAGTAAGGTCGACTTGGAGAGATTGGGCGAGTCCTCGCACTGGTCGCCGTTCGTGTACTCGAGCACCATGTTGAGGCCCCGAAACTTCAAGTGCGTCGAGTACTCGCCAATCGACACCTTCTGGCCGTCTCGGTCTGTGTAGTAGCCGCCAACCATGGACTTGTTGTGCGAGTCGACAAAGTCGGAGTCCTTCAACGCCTTGAGCTGTCTCAGCGGCGTCGAACACACGCCGATCGAGAAGTTCTTGCCGTAGTCGAATCCCTTCGAATTCCACGTCTGTATCTCCCCGTCGTTCCCGAGCGACGACAACGGTCTGAGGTCGTAGAACTGGTTCGTGAGCGGGTTCACTACCGTGCACGGCTCCGCAATCTCCTTCTCCTTCTCCTTCTCCGTCTCCTCCTTCTGTGCCGCCTCCTGTCCATCTCCTCCGCTGCCTCCCTCCAGGCCTTTCTGTATCGCCGCCTCCTTGAGGTGTGCCAGCTCGCTCATAATCTCCTGCGACAGCGTTCTGTCAGGGGCGTTCGTCCTCTGCATCATCACCAGCAGTAGTACAGCCAGGATGCACAGCACGTGGAAAACGCGTTTTCTGTAGAAGAACACAACCATGCTGTTCCTTCGTCGTAGTCCGTCCTGTGCTGAGCGGTGCTGTGTCGTGTCCTGTTGAGCGGTGCTGCTCTTCTCTGCTTTCCTCTGTCCTTCGTTTTGTTCCCATCCCAGCAGCCCTCCAGCCCTCCTCGAGCTGAGCATCAGACAAGGCTCAGGCTCATGGGCAGAGAATCGCCAGAGAGGCACCAGGGGCCCTCGCGACGGGCCACGCGCTAGGCTGCGAGGCTTGGCCGGGGCAGCTGGCAGACGGATGCAAAGACGGCTCAGAAGAGACTACGAGGACGGGGAGGAGCAGAGAGACCAGTAAACGGGCTGGGGATGGAAGAGCCCTGGAGGCATGTCTTTGCTAGCAGACCACGGCGACGAGAACAGGGACGAGAGAGAGCGGAGCGTGCCGCCGCCGGCCGTGTACCCCCAGCTCGTGTTGGGTCTGAGTGGGCACGGGAATGTAAACGCAAATGGGCACGGGAACGGGAATCCCAATGGGAATCCCAACTACAAGTACAGCATCGAGTTGGCGAGCCCGGCAAAGCTCTCTCCGATCTCTGCCAGCGGCGTGTTCTCGAGGTACAACGTGTTCAGTCCGTTGAACAACAGTAACAGCAACAGTAAGAATAGTAAGAGCATCAGTAAGCACGGACGCAGTCTCGCCCGGATCGTTGGTGAAAAGGACGGCGGCGACAGCAGCAGTAACGACCACGACAGGGGCAATAAGAGCTACAGTATTCCCCCAACGGCGTCTGCTGCCAGCAGCAACACGGTCGAGGAGATCGGCAACGGGCACGAAGACGAGGAAGGGTCGGCAGCGTCGTTCAAGAAGTTCAAGAACCCCTTCGCAAGCTCCGTCGTATCATCGTTCGGGACCTTGGAACTCTCTGGGGTAAACGAGGGGTCCTTCACCACCATCAGCATCTCCACGATCGACACCGCCAAGGAGAACGTCGATAAGTGCAGCAACACCGTCAGGGCCAACGACGCCCAAGACGAACGAATCGACCGCATCCTCCGCATCGCCAAGAAGATGATGGGCGACGAGTTGATCGAGGATCTCATCGCCTCCAGCACACCCACCGTCCGGGTACAGACGCACAGACAGCGCCGCTTCGGATTCCCGGCCGTTGCCACGTGCAACAGCGGCGGTAACGACAATAAGATAGAGAGCGTCGGCGAGTTTGTCGAAACAGTCATCGAGAAGGAGCTCACGTTTTGCTCGTGGAACTGCGAGTTAACCATCCGAGAGGACTTTGCCGGTATCGACGGCGTCAGTCTCGACGGCGTCAGTCTCAATGGTGGCCTCCACGGCTTCAGCCTTGGCTCCTTCGGCACAGGCGTCTCCACAGGTACCGTCGTCCGCTACCTCCATCGCCACGACCCCCGCCAGCAGCACGACCGCCAGCACCAGCTCTCGCTAGTCGATGTGCTCAAGCCCCGCAAGCGAGATTGGTTCCTTCGGCTCTTCCACTGGCACCACCCCCACCACCAGCGGGTGCAGCAAGTGTAGCTGTAGCACATCGTAGGTGTTTGCACGCCTATGTAAAACTAGATAGAACCAAGATGTCTCATCTGTCGATGGAGTGACTCACCATTTTTCGCTATCCGGCCCCTCGAGAAAATCGACGGATTCTCTTTTTTCAGTCCTGGAACGTCTGTTGAAGTATCCGCCGTCTGCTTCTTGCCTGGATTATCGTGGAGCTCTGCTCTCCTCTCCGCAGCACTCTTTGACTCGATCTTCCAGAGCAACAGAACAGATACAATGGCAATCAAAAAGGCAGGTGTTCTCGGCGCCACAGGCTCCGTTGGACAGCGTTTCATCCTCCTCCTCTCCGAGCACCCACAGTTCGACCTCGTGGCAATTGGAGCATCCGCCCGGTCGGCCGGGAAGAAGTACGTGGATGCGTGCACGTGGAAGCAGACGGACTTGATGCCTGAGCAAGTCGAGGGCCTCGTGGTGTCCGAGTGCAAAGCAGATGCTTTCAAGGACTGTGACGTGGTCTTCTCCGGCCTCGACGCCGACGTGGCCGGGCCGATCGAAAAGGAGCTTGTGGAGAGCGGCCTCGTGGTCATCTCCAACGCCAAGAACTACAGAAGAGACCCGAATGTCCCCTTGATCGTGCCGATCGCCAACTCGGACCACCTCAAGATGATTGAAAACAGAGTCGCCAAGGCAGACGGCAAGCAGGGGTTCCTCATCTGCATCTCCAACTGCTCCACTGCGGGCCTTGTGGCTCCTTTGAAGCCGCTTGTCGACCAGTTCGGCCCGCTCGAGTTCGTCTCCACCACCACTTTACAAGCCATCTCCGGCGCAGGCTTCTCCCCGGGCGTCCCAGGCATTGACATCTTAGACAACATCGTTCCCTACATTTCCGGCGAGGAAGACAAGATCGAATGGGAAGCCAAGAAGATTCTTGGCGGCCTCAATGACGACGCTACCGAGTTCCAGCTTGACGACGACCTCCTTGTCTCCGCACAGTGCAACAGGGTCGCCGTCTCCGACGGCCACACCGAGTGTGTCTCCTTCAAGTTCAGAAACAGACCAGAGCCTTCCCTCGAGCAGGTCAAGCAGTGTCTCCGTGACTACGTCTGCGAGGCCAAGCTCCTGGGCTGCCACTCGGCCCCGGAACATGCCATCCATGTCCTTGAACAGCCAGACAGACCTCAGCCTCGTTTGGACAGAAACAGAGACGCCGGCTACGGCGTCTCCGTCGGCAGAATCAGACCAGACCCGATCTTCGACTACAAAATGGTCATCCTCTCCCACAACACCATCATCGGTGCTGCCGGTTCCGGTGTCTTGATTGCCGAGCTCCTTGTCGCCAAGAACTTGATCTAGTCTCTTCTCCGTATACAGCCATCTTATCTAATTGACTATCTAAATCTGTCTACAATCCATGCTTTGCATTTCCATACCAACACCACATGCTGCTCGCTCGTCCCGTAGCCACTCTAGAACTCTCTGAAGAGCAGCATTTCTCATCTCTTGACCACGCACAAACTACACCGTGCAGAACCAGGCACTTCTCCAAACCTGGACTCCCCTGGCCGACAACTCCGCTCTTTCAGCTCTCTGTCGCCACCTCTTGTCTTGCCTACCCCCCACCCCTTCCTCCCTGTCCCCTTCTGTGCTACCCTTCTTCCTCCTTCCAACCCTTTTCTCTCTTTGTCCCGGTGATCTTCACCGTTTTCTCCACCCAAGCTCCGATCCCTGTTACGTAAGCGACGGCCCAATTACGCAATGCTTTTTTTTTCTCTCCTGTTTTCCTTTCTGCTCTGCTGCCGGGAGAGCAAAGAGCCCAACACAGCAGGAGACGATATAGGCTTCGATAGTGGGGATCGATCGGCTCTGCTGTTGCTCTGTCGGCGACTAAACACCAGTGTGTCCCTACTGCCAGACGCTAGTGCTACCTGCTTGAGATGCCGTATACCCCGCCCTCTCGCAGCGTCTCCAAAAACTCTAGCAATTCCGTGCTAACACCCACAAAGAAGAATACAGCAGACTCGGCAGCGGCAACACCCTACAACAGCACCAATGACAGCGGTTGTGCCAGCAACGACGAGATTGGTGGCGGCAGTGACAGTGGTGCTGGTGGTTTCAGCAAGTTGGAGGCGAACAGCACCGGCACTCACAGCAGAGCGTCGTCCGTGAGCTCGCTGCGTCAGAGTGCATTCCACAATTTCATGAACCACCAGAACGACTCGTTCCACAACCTCAGCAGCAACTCGAGAAGCAAGTTCTACCTGTTGGACAACAACTCTGACTCCTGCAACAGTTTGGAGAACACGGGATCGGAGTCAAACGCTGCGTCGATGTCCGACATCGTCCCTATCCAGCACTCAGACTCTCTCCCTGCGAGAAACCCGATCGCTCATCCGGCTCTCCATATGACGATACTACCATCGAAAGCCGCTTCAAGCCCTTCCATCCCGACCAAGGACTGCAGTGTCCAGCTCCCAACAAATGCCTCCCTGGAAGACGATCTTATGAAATTCACCACAGAATCGACACTATCCTATTCGTATACCCCGGTGTCAATCAATTCGCTAACTATGCGCTTGAACGTCCTCAAAAGATCGTTGGAAATCCTTTTGGAAAATCCGGATTGGTTGAACACCTCCCTTGAGTCGTTCCCGGACTACAACATCCATATCGACAACCAAAATTCTCTAGCTAACGCAAATCTAGATGCATCGAAATTCAAAGACTATATGAGGATTGAGAAAAACGTTTCCAGCTCAACGTTGCAGACGTTGATTCAAAGTGCCATCTCCGCGGAAAATAGCAGTAGCATCATCAGTAACAGCAGTAATAGCAAAGCATCACTTGCAGCTCCATTGTCGACATCGGTAGATTCTGTGAAATCGAACTTAACAGACTCCTTGGTCATAACACCCATCAATCCTCCTTTCGTTAACGCCAACACTAGATCGAATTCAGTTTCATCCACCACTTCAACTACATCCATCAGTCTGAATACTATGATTATGAAAGACTTGCATGAAATACTAAAATTATTGGATAGTTTCGAAAAACATGGGTTAGAGCTTTCAAGCGATCTCAAAGATAAAGTGCTAAATCTACATAATCTCTCACTATTTAATTCAACGGATGACAATAGTAGGAAAAACATCCTCAAAATCAAAATCTTGCATGCTCTTGCCACTCCTTTCATAGAACAAAACTCGACTCAAACGCTGGCAGGCCTTCCAATTATGAAATCATCCAACAGCACTTTGGGGCTATCTGGTATGTCGAATGCAAATATACCAAACCTCGAGCCAGCCAAAAGTATCATAAACAACTCATCCCGTCAGTTTCACGCTTCCTCAAATGCAAAGACAAAATCCCCGAAGGCAGTCTTCACTGTTTCCACAGAATCACCTTGGGATCTTTTAAATGCAAATGATCTCGGGTTATTGATGTTCGGTTTTTCCAAATCTTCTTTAAGGAAGATGAAGTTGCTAGATCTGATTGCGCCGAGATCAAGAGATCTAGTTATCAATAGACTTTACAGAAACACTCCTCTGGTGTTTTCTGGTGAGATCATTGCTGTCAAAAGAGATAACAAAAGTCTAGCATGGACCTCTGTCTGGGCTAAAAGGAAAAGCAATTTGATAATCTTGATTTTCGAGCAGGTTGTTTGTGAGACAATTGATATGGTGATTGAGAGACGGAATAGTCTCAGTTCAGATTTCATAATAGGAGATGTCTCAAAGCAAAATAAATCTTTATATGAGAAAGACTTAAATGCTACTGAACTGTCTTCGATTTTACCATCACTTGCCTCAGTATTGGAAAATAGTTCAGAAGGGTTTTTCAAAGATGAAGATATCACAAGCTCTCAAGATTCAACAACAATTAATAAAATCAGATACTTTACTCTCAAACGAGAGGACGGTAACTTCGTTCCTTGCGCCATCACAAGTGAATCGCTGGATATGGATGGTGCAAATGAAGAAACCAACGATCTTAGGTCCCTAGTGAGACTTAATTTGCACTCTCTGCCATATATTGCGGGGTCAATAGTAATCTCCTCAAAAAATTATCAAATAGAAAGCTTCAACGAAGCAATTGCTAAAAACTTATTTGGTACTGCCGATTTGAAAAATCAATCCATAGACATCATTTTACCTGATTTCACAAATCTCATAAAACTTGCATTAAGGGAAAATCCGAATTTGAACTATCAAGAAGGGTTGGTTTTACCAGAACATTATTTTAGGAAATTATATTCATGGTCTCAATGTTCGACTGAAGAGGAAAAAGAATTGATGTTTCTACGGTGTGCAGGCATTAGAGGGTGTCATAATGATGGTAATATCATCACTGTTGATATTCAACTTCACGTCGCCAATACCAACATGTATGTAATTTGGATTACATTCGGTAGATCATATTCCACAAAGGCAAACGACACCACCACACCAGCCGCAACCATAACCGCTCCGCTAATCACTGATAGCCATACCGGAGCTGCTGGAACTAATCACAGTAACGATGACTCCATGGATTCAAATGGTATTCCTTCACAGCTAAAATTATTGGATACACATTATCATTTAGATACGGATTCTCAAGGCTCTAACTCCACAAATATGAGTAGGTCCAGTAGTGCGCACACAATCAATCAATCCGGTTCACTATCTCCTAGTACCCCGAAAGCAAATAAGCTGAAGTCATTAACTAAGATTGCTCAAGATTCATCCAGCGTGAGCAGCAATTCTTCTGAAAATTCTCCAGTAAACCATTCCACTATTCTATCGCCGGATAGCGTCAAACCAGTGACATTCGGCATGTCATCCCAGATGACATGTGCCGAACATCTTTTACAGGAGGAAGAAGAATTGGCGTACTTGAAGAAAAACTCTCCGTATTTCCCGAAAGTTATTGGAGCTGAAAAAAGGGTGAAAAAATATAGTGACTTCAGGATCTTGAAGAATTTGGGTCAAGGCGCCTACGGTAAGGTTGTGTTCGCCCAATATAAGAAAGATCACTTATACAAAGACTGCTTGAAAGCGATTTTTAAAGAGCGTATCTTAGTTGATACTTGGGTTCGTGATAGACAGCTGGGTACAGTTCCAAGTGAGATTCAGATTCTCTATGCATTGAATAAACACCCACATGCCAACATCATGCGTATAGTTGACTATTTCGAGGATGATAATTGCTATTATCTGGAAACCTTACAACACGGATCGCAGGGTTCTGGTGCTGTTGATTTATACGACATAATCGAAGTGAAAAAAGACATGACGGAATACGAAGCCAAATACATTTACTTTCAGGTGGTTGCAGCCCTCACCCATATGCACTCTAGAGGGATTGTACATAGGGACATCAAAGACGAGAATATAATTGTCGACAAAGATTACTTTGTCAAATTGATAGACTTTGGCAGTGCTGCCTGGGTGAAGGACGGGCCATTCGGGGTCTTCGTCGGTACCATTGATTATGCTGCACCGGAAGTGTTGAATGGTCAGCCGTATGAGGGGAAATCTCAGGACGTGTGGGCAATGGGGATTCTCTTATACACGTTAATCTTCAAGGAGAACCCTTTCTGCAGCGTCGACGAGATTCTCGACGGTGAAGTGAAGTTCCCACAGTACTCCGACGTCAGTCCTGCTTGTCTTGAGTTGATCCGCAAAATCCTTGTCACAGATATCAGCAAAAGGCCAACAATGCAGGATATTATGAATGATCCTTGGCTGTACGGGTTCAGCTGACTCGATTGCGCCAGCGGCTATGTTTATGTATAAATGAAACTAAACTAGAGATACACGATATGAAACCAAACAGTTAATATCGCCATGCTGGGAGCCATTCCGGATTTCCCCTTTCCGCGCCGATCGGCCCCCTAGACATCGGCCGTCGGGCTCGGATAGTACATTGTAGTCGTTTTCCTGTGTACGTTCACTTCAGTAGCAGGCGGATCAGCAACGGGACAAAAGGAGGGTCCGCTTGGTGAATCACCAGTCGAAGCTTGTATAAGATCCATTGTAGTGCAAAGTTGAAATGGCTGATTTGAACAGAAGGTTTTCCAGAAGTCAATGGAATAAAAACGGTGTCGGTGCCGGTGCATTGCAGAATGGACTACCCGGAAACGGAAATGGAAACGGAAGTTTATACGGGAATGGACAATACCCAGCAGGCGGCTACAACTCCTCCGGCCCCAACTACAGCTACAACGCAACAAACAGCTCGTTGAATGTCAACGATTATGGGAATAGGAGTAACAACACCACAGTGCTGCACCCAAACATGATGACCAGCGCTGAATCGATACACTCAACTGCCACGAACGGAACAACCATTACAACCAGACGCAGGTTTTCGATGAAGTTATCCCAGCCTCCTTTAGATGCATACACTTCCTACGGTGCTCCTGCATTGCCCTACAATGCGCAATCACAGATACTTCAGTCGTCTTTCACTAATGCGTCAGAAGCATTTTCTGCAGCTTCCAATGACGACGGGCATAATCCTCCATTGTCTGCCATTCAACAAAACAACTACAGCCAAATATCTAACATCGACAACGGCCGTAGTCCCCAAAAAGTTCATCATGAGCTGTTGAACGAACTGACCACCGACAACTTCGACGCTTCTAGATACGTTCAAATAAAGTTGGGCGACGCCAATGCTACTAGAATTGATGATTTCTCAACGTATATGGAGACTCTGAACGTTGCAAATGATGATGCTGTCAAGTATTCTCTCTCTGAGTCTACAAACCAAGTACTGGCGGTGAGCGAGGCGTTTAAACAGACCCATGAGGTGTTACTTTCTTTAAAGCCTAAGGTCAGCGACTTGACAGACATATTATCGCAACAGCTAGAAGAAGCACACGAATATCAAGATAAAACAGGTACAAGCAGTGCTGGATCTTCAGAAGACAACAACCAGCTGGACGTTCCAAACTCGAAATTAAATCGCCAATCTATCATGCTGCTCCAAAACAAGTGGTCAAATGCTATGAAAAAGCTTTACGCCAATATAGATCGTGCCCATGACCTATTGCCTCCTCTCCCAAGCAGACACATCATCATTGAATCACGTCGCTGGGGGGAGTTGAATTCAATCACGTGTAACCCTGTTCGTCCGGTTCACATAGTTGTTATGAACGATTCCATTCTTGTCGCTTCTCGTGTTAGAGACTCTTCCAAATACCTGAATGGTGGCAAATCTGGCTCCGACAGCAAAAAATCAAAAACTAGCAGGAATATCGCCACACATTTGTGGATGATTGACAAGATTATGGTTCAGAAATGCTCCGAGATCAAGGAGTTAAATGAAGTGTTGTCTCACAACTCTTCAAACTCCTTCACAAATGGTGCCCATCCAAGCTCTAGTGATTCTGAATCAGCTGCAGATTCTACCTTGTGTATCAAAACAATAGATGGCAATCAAACATTTTTATTCCAAACTGATTTATCCACCGAATTCACCCGTGTTTTTAGCGCTGTTCAGCAGGCTAGAGCAGAATTGTCATCGATGAAAAGAAGAAGCATGAGAGACTCGATGTCTAAACTTAATCTGGTTGGCTTGAACAATAAACCAGATTCAAGACATGTAAGTATTGCGGGAATATCACAGAATTCAAACTCTCTATTGGAAAAACAGGCTGAGCCTGAGGTTAATGCTTGCGTCTCGACAATCGACGATTTATTGACATCGGCTTCTTTAGAGCTAGGACTACAAAGATATGATGAGTGTGTTGGATATCTAACGAGATTGGATGATGAGCTACGACATCTGGCGCAAATTGCCGCAACGGTCGGAATTCCAAAGTCGTTGCTAAATTCAAAAACTTTGACCACAAATAATAAAAACGGCTCGCAGGTGAGTGTTTTAACTCAGCAGATTCACTTCACTTATAACTTAAAAATGTCAAATCTAAAAACTATCACAGATCAACTAGTTGATGCCCTACTAGATGAAATATCTTCTTCTTCTTCTAGTTTAGAATCGTTGAAAGAGTACATTGACATTTTCAGAATCTTGAAAAGAGAGAAAGAGGCGGCGGAGATTTATTTAGAATCACGGGGAAGAGAATTAGTGGATTGCGTCGGAATGGTTAGAGTGGGGGGAGGCTATAGTGGCAACAGTTCCCATGAAATATCTAACTCGAAGCCAAAGGGCTTACTCGGCAATGACAGAGGCTTGCGTAGATCAAGTAGTTCCCGAGCAATAACTGGCTTAACGAGTCGTCCAACAAGTATGAGCAATACACCAGATCCTGATACTGAAAATGAGACCGAGGACGTCGGCAATGTTAACCTGGACTCTATTGGCGGAGTTACTGGTGAACTCATTACGGCATATGTTCGTGAGTTATCCTTGGTGTATATGGGTTTCGTATCAAGGGTATGGGATGAATGGAATGTGCTATTCACGTCCCAAAAGAACGACCCGGCTGATAAAAAGGGATCAAATACTGGTATCTCTAGCGTCAGGATCATCGAGTGGGTCAACGAATATATGGCAGAACTCAAACGATCTGTCGAATTGGCGTTGGTCGACTACGAAAGAAATGGTGAAGTCTTCACCTCTAGTCTTAAAACAATGAAAGTTGTTTTCGAAGGTTTGAAGCAGAGAGAGCTAAATGTTGATTATTTACTAGAAGTATAAGAAAATTGTAGAATCTATATTTAACGTTGTACGAAACTTTTATGATTACCTCTAATCACACTACTGTTTACTTGGTCGTCTCTGTGTTATTTTCAGCTTTCTGGCCCTCTAGATCGCCAAATATATCAATATCTAGTGATTTGATTTTTTGTATGTTGTCTCTAATGGTGTTCAGATTGTCTGTAATAGTATCAGAATACACCTCGGAATCATTCGGTCTTAGTAGATCTCCTAGAACGTTATTTATCTTGATCAGTTCGTAATAGTTGTTGTATATCGTAGATTTTATTTCACTTTTGGCCGAGTTAAGTTTATCCAACACTCTGTTCTCAACCTTCAGGATGTTCATATACGATTCATTGGCAATGAACTCGTCCATATCGTCGATGGATGATGGATCAATCCCTCCTATGGAGAAGGAGGACGAGTTTTTATGTATCAGCGGTATTTTCGATCCACCAAGTTCCCCATCGCTATCGGCTTGTTTGACCTCCTTTTCATTATCTTCCTTCAACTTGTAGAAGTTCTTCAGGGCTGCCCTTTGCTCCTTGATTGTTTCCAGGGCAGACTTTCTCTGTTCAGTTTTACCTTGCTCTTCCATTGTTGTCCGACGATGTCCGGCGTTGCCTGTCGAAGTCGCCAGTAACGAATAGCTAAAGAATTGAGGAGCTTCAGGTAAGCCCTCCGGGATGGAAGGCTTCAGTACATCTCGGAAAGCGTGTATCGCACAGAGCGGTCTTCTGCCGGCCATCAATTTTCTTCGTGAGTTCTTTTCAACATGTTTTCTCCACTCTCCCTGCCTGGCCTGTCTTCACTTCCTATAGCCATAGACTGAGCGATACTACATTCAACACACTTCAACAATGGACTTTGGGCCTTCAAGGACTACGGTGGAGATCCCACCTTTTAATGAGTGGAGAGTGGAGACCCCAAAAAACTCCTCCATGTCTTTAAAATTAGAGTCGGGGAAGGCTGAGATATTTGGAACAGAATTATCACCCAACATTACATACATATTCAAGGATTCCTTGAAATTTGCGGTTTCAACATTTCAGGGTTGTACCTTATCTTATACTGCCTCTTCTCCTCCGGACTCGGAGTATATTTCTGAAGAAACTATCCTAAAGCAAGTTTTAAACCTCCATCTAGCTATTGAAAATTTCTCACAAAAAGGTAAGGTACCATGTATATTAATAGTGGGGCCTAAAGATGCAGGGAAGACCACATTAGCTCGGACCTTGGCTTCTTATGCATTGAAAACATCAGAAAAATTACCCCTATTAGTCAATCTTGACACACGTTTGCCACATTTTGCAATATCATCACAGTTAACAGCTGCAAAAGTGTATGACTTCCTTGACGTGGAAACCTTCACCTTTGGTGAGAGCTCAACAACAGGCCCAGGTACTGGTATATACAGATCACAGATACCACTTGTCAAGAACTTTGGACTTGAAAGTTTCACTGAAAATTTAGAACTTTATAAATGTTTAATCTCTGAACTTTCAGCTGAAGTGGACTTAAAGGTTTCAGCTTCGCCTTCTGACTCTGGTACTGTGATAATTGACACACCACCACTGAACGTTTCCGATTGGAAGCTCATCCAGCATATCGTAGACTCGTTTCAGGTAAACTTGCTGTTGGTTGTTGGTAATGAACGTTTGCTTGTTGATTTACGTAAAAAGTTAACACTAAGTAGTGATAATTTTAACATGATTAAGATTCCACGTTCAAGTGGGTGTGTTGATAAGGAACCAAAATATGAACGTGATTTGCAGCAGAGATCAATAAAGCAATATTTCTATGGTGTGGAACGTGCACAACTCAATCCATATACATTCCATGGCTCAATCAAAGATTTCATTTTCATACGACCAAATGAGCAAGAAAATGAGATGGCATTTTTAGACTTTATGGCTGGCGATGCTGACGATGATGCCGATGATAATTACACACCATCGTTAGTTGAAAACGATGAAGACTACGATCCTACCTCACAGGCTACAAAAAAGTCGGTCAGAGCTCCAACTAAAAGAAACTGGAAATATCATAATATGTTCAAATTGGTAAAAGAGCCAAAGGAAACTGACCTTATGAATGTTGTACTTGCAATCATTGATAGTAAGGACGTAGACTTTGGAAAAATGCTTTCAAACAAAATCGACGACAGTGAAAAATTAGTATATTTGAGTAAGCAAGTCACTTCTAAAAGTGTGCTAGGGTATTGTTATGTTTCTGGCTGTGACGATGCAACAGGCAAGCTTAAGCTGCTAATTCCATCACCTGTTACTTCGATTCCTGGACAAATATTAGTCATAACACAGATGAGATATCATGAGTGATTGGACCATACATATATATACACTGTATAATTATACTTAATAAAAAATTTTACAAACTAGATCTTCTAGATATTCTACTATGCAAGAACTTTAATTATCTTCATTGTAGTTAACTCTTCTCCCACGCCTACTTCTAATCTTGGTAGTAACTATATTTTTTTTTCTCCAGTTCGTCTTCGGACCCTCATACTCATCACTCGAGTTGCTGTCTTCCTGTAATTGGTTTCTCGTCCTCTTCGAAGATTTTTTACCGATGCTTCTGGGTTCTGGGTTCTCTGGTTCAGGAGAAGTGATTCTAGCAACATCTTTCTTTTTAGATTTTCTGAAGTTGTTGGTTCCTTGTTCGTTTTTCCACCTGTTTCGAATGATTTCAGTTACAGTATCTGAGAATCCGTCTAAGATATAAGTTGTTTTGATAATTTTGTTGGCACTTTCATTGTCGAGTTTCGTAAAAAGGTCAACAGGCAAGATCAATCTACCAGGCCAAATGGAGATATTCCAGTTTCTTAATTTACCGATACAATTAATAGCGGCCTGTGATAATTCAGAAATCAGGTAAAGACTATCGGGGTATGATTCAATGCCCTCATTTTTGCTATTCGCTTCAAACTGCTTTATCCTTTGACTCAAGTAATATAATAACGAGATGTTGTCAGAGGTCATAATTAAAGATAGTGAGAAAACAATGTATGTCAAAGCAAAGGTTGAAACTTCTTTGAATTTCTTGAGGACTTCAGTCTCATTTTCACTATTGGCTTCACCTTCTAACACGGTATTTCCTATAGTTGCATTACCTTCTATATATATGTAGGCCATATAGAGTTCCCTAAATTCTGGATGAGTAGATAGCATGTAAAGCAACCTAATATAAGATTTCTCAAACACTAATGAGTTTTTACCATTTGCTTTTGTGTATTGTTTAGCAAATGATGCTCTGATCCATGTTAATGTATCTGACCGTAAAGATGAATCTGGTTCGTGTGCAATAAAGAAAATGAGTGCTAGAAATCTTCTCGATATTTTATTTTGTGCTAGCCGTTTCTTCAGTTTGTTCAAAAAGAGATATCTTACTTGAATTTCTACGTCTTGTATCAGAAGTATCAATCTGTTTATTCTACGTTGATCAATAAAAGCATCATACGCAGGAATTTGATCAATCTTTAACAGTTGAATCCCAGCATGTAGCCGTAGTCGTGAGCAAAAGCCCATAGGTGTATCTTTGGTTGTTACAATTTCTCCTCCTCTATTGATGTACGAGGATAGCATACTTAGGATTGGTCTAGAAATCGATTCAATGTCATCCGAGACGCTATCCTTGATATTAATAAGCCAGTTGGTTAATAGTTTCATTGCTAATATTTTAGAAAGACATTCTGCAGATTCCTTGCTGTAATATAATTCTTCATCAGTTATCCAGGTTTTGCTTTCATCGATTTCAGAGTTTACTTCAGAAGCTGGTCCAGGAATATTCCTATTATGGTTCTTGAGTAAGACTTCACTTGCCAAAAACTTACTCAAATCTTCCTTAATGTGGTCAACAGATATAGAATCACATGAAAATAATGTAGCTAAGGTCGACAAATGGGTATTGAAGTTAGGAGAATTTTTTTTTAATGGCCATATCTTATGTACTAGTCCAGTAAAAAGCCTCCCTTTGATGCTACCAGATGCGTTGTTTATTATCTTGATTGAGTACTTGGCTTCTAGAACAGTTCCTCGCAATGACAAGTCATACAAGGTATCATAGAATTTTGAGCTAAACTTCGTCTCTATTTTGTTCTGAGAAGTGAAATTGAAGATTATTTTCAAATCTTTCCAACAATCATTGGTTAATCTTGATTCATCTAAACTTATCATACCTATTCTAGAAACAAATGCATCAATAAGTGAGAGGACGTGTGATTCCAAAACGTTTGAGCAAACCTCAGAGATTCCATTGATTGCCACCTTGGACATCTGATTTAAATCATTTGATTGATCGTTGTTAATATCAACCAAACAGGTAAGGTTGCTAACATTATAGAAAATATTAGAACATCTCAATAATAAAAGTTTCATTGTATCATACATATCGCTCAAATTCAACGCACTTTTATCAATTGCGTTATCAAAGAATTTAGGATCTTTTATTCTGTTCAGTAACTCTTTCATACTGTTCACAATTGTATCGTAGTCAGAAGTCTCTGTTGAGCATAATCCTATTAACCGCAAAAATCTTTTATTTTTTAGTTCAATAAAATGATGAAGACAAAACTCAGAATTGTATGACGCAGGGAAAGATTTCGATAGCCATTTAACAGCATTATTTATCTGTTCTTCTTCTTCTTCTTCGTCGGTTTCATCCTCTAACAAAACAAGTACCTGTTGTATAACCTGTGAGAATTGTGTCTGTCTTTTAATAATAGCAAAAAATGCTGCTTTGGATTTTTCGGACAATAAGGAAAGCATTAATAATAGTCGGTTCACGCGAGCTGAAGGATCTGAACTAAATGGTACTAGCTTCTCAAAAAGGGCCAAATCTGCCTCAGCGTTGATTAAATTATCATTGATGTAGACTAGTTTCAGTATATTATCAGGAATCTTGCGTATAAACTCAATTTTAATGTAATTGTCATAATTGTCATAACCTGTTGAATAATTATACAATGCTGCTAGTAGCCGTATTACTTCGTCCCTAATAGCAACACTCTTTTCTCGCAATAACTTGAATAATGTGTCGGTCAAAGTTCCGTTAAGAACACTTTGTAGAAATGTTGAAGGTTTGAGTTTCGATAGACTTACTATGGTATTTAGCCTAACTTTATCATTTGAATCGATCATGGTTTTCAGTAGGCCACTTACGACATCCAAAATGATATCAGTTCGAGATTCTAAGATATCAACTAGTCCACCCAACCAAGAGATACGAATTTCGACAGATATATCCAAAGGTTTTTTCAGCCAGTTCATGTAGGTTGAAAGATAAACAGTAGGAAAATTAACTCTCGATGGCTGAATTGCTAATATTTTACTCACAGTGTTTGTTGCTATCATTCTAATCCTCACATCATCGGCTTCTAATTCGTTGTCCAGCAACCCCAACACAGAAGTCAAGGTTTCAGGAACATATCTCCACAACTCTATGGCAAGGTTGTGAACTTTTGTCATCTGAACCGTATCAAAGTTAGCCAACTTTCTGCTTGAGGGGCCATCGGAATCATTGCCTTCACTGTCGGAATCCAAGTCACTTTCATTATCCTTTGTGGCTTCAAGTATCATTTCAGAAAAAAAGTAAGTGACAAATCTCGACAGCTTGTCTGAGTTGATCTCACATAGTGCAAGGCTGATTTCAAATCCAGGCACTTTGATATTTGATTGGTTCTTCAAATTTTTCGAATTGGCCAAAAACTTATTCAAAATTAGCTTGAGAACCTTCAGATTAAGCTGGCTTACTTCGCTTATAACTTCATTCAAAATATCTATCAAAATCTGTTGCAACGAATCGTTATCGAAGGATTTATTGGCTGATAAGGAGTAAAACTTTTCAAAGACCTGCGTTATCAGTTTGTCCTTACTTGACAAGTCAGTCATCAAAGCAATCAACTTCACTTCTGCCACTCGTTCTATTAGATATACATAATCCTCATAAAATGGAGATTCAGGGTCATCTAAATTGGAAAATTGTAAAAGAAACAACTTGAAAATGCTCGTAAGACTTGCTTCATCATAAGGGGCATCAGGCGCATATAGTCTCAAAATATCCGCCAAACAGCAGGAAACATATATCTGTATCCCTTTGTTTGTGTTTTTCAGTAGCTTCTTGTTGATCAGGTCATCCTTGACTCGCTCCAAAGATATTAAAGCGACGTGATCTTGCTCCAAAATAGAAAGTTCTTTGTGCAAATCATTTAAACGTGTTAGTAGCTCTTTGGTAGGAATGGGCTGCGCAGCTGTGGAGACAATTTCCTCCGTAAAAGCCAACCGCTGTGACATTTGAGTTGCTGAGTAGTTAGATTTTCTTATCTATGCCAATTTACCAACCCCCAGCAGTTGCAATGTACAGGAGTGAAACCAAAACTGCAGAGCCAACTAGGAGAAATAATCTTTGACAATCAAAACAGAAAGAGACGCGTTTCTATTATGGTTACGTAATCACTTTTCTTATGGGTCGGTGTAGTAAATCCTCAACATGTATTCACTCCTTGTCTTAGATCTCAACACGAGCATCCCTTCTTACAGCTACAATCTTAGAAATGTTCAGCGGGAAAGGGAAAAGTGCCGCTAACAAGAATCAATATGGCTTGGCTCTCCTCATTGCACTCAAGGTATACGAGTCTTTCGGGCACGGATTCCTCCTCCTCCTTTAGTCTCACATTCAAGCTTGCGGCCCAGATAATACTGTTACAGATATTCTACTATTTTACTGCACTGATAGTTTTCTTCATAACGGCCAAGTTATTGGGATGGGATTTCCATGTTGACTGGATATATACGTGGTCGCACATTTCGGCGGAAAACAGCTTTGGACTAACTTTGATGTTTCTCTGGCTGTTGAATACCCTATTTTCGGTAATCTTGATAACATTCTTCATAGGGCGTTCGAAGCTGGTGTGGGATTTTGCTCTAACTATTCATTTTATCAACTTCCTGGTTGTGTGTCTTGCATCTGGTTTCCCGAAAAGCATCTACTGGTGGCTGTTACAGTTGGTGAGCGTGAGCGTGATGATGATTCTAGGCACCTATATGGCGAGATGGATCGAGTTACGGGACACATTTTTCGATCAGGCCGAAGATATTGAACTAGGAGGTAAATAGGTTTGGTATATTCGAATAAATTATATAAAATGTTATACAGGTCAAAATTCACGAAGAAAAGTTCAAAAATCTCATTAATTTCTCTTTGCCCTTCTGTCGAATCAACCGTTTGATAATCAGAAACTCCTTGATTTCTTCATTAGTGAAATCTTTCTTTTCAACCTTGAGCTCGTCATCTGAAACTTTCAAAAGGTTTTGCAAGTTCAGCAACCTGAACTCGTTGTCGAGAAGAGATTTCTTACTCAACTGGCTCAAACTTAAAACATAATCTTTCAAATTGGGCTGCAAATTCATTAGTGTCTGGAAGTTTTCATCATTCTCGCTGAGTTTCCGTATTTTGTTTGCGTTTATGAAGTTAAGTATTATGTCTTCTTCGTTGATTTGGAAGGTCAAATTGCTGAACTTCAAACTAGAGTTGTGACTGTTATGCAGGGATTTCATCTGATCCTTCAATGCTTGGAGTTTGTCTTCGATATTTACAATTTCTATATTTGAGTTCACAGGTAGTTTTCCTGAGTTTTCAAAATTCTTGATGTTGGATATTTGGACGATCTGTTGATCCTTGAACTTCCTGATGGGTTTTTCGAGATCGTCCACGTGGTTCGGGCACTTCCACTTGGACCCCAGTTTTTTCACGCTCGTGATAGGCGGATCCAAGCAATCTAGATGCCATGACAATGGACAGTAGTCGCAATTTATTAGCTCTTTCTTGACACCACTTTCGCCACAGTAGTAGCAAAACAGCGGGTTGTTGTTCTTGTCGTATATGCCATGCAGCGGATCATCAAACTCTTTCACGAGCTGCTTGTACGTTTTCGTTGGCTTGAACGATTCGTCGTTGTAGTCACATAATCGGTCTATCGATATGCCCTGGAAGGACTCGATGATCTCTTTCGGCAACTGGAAAGAAATTGGGTCCTGAAGCACTATGTTGTCGAACAATTTGGAGTAGACGCCCACGTTGAGCATTATCGATTTGGTGCTGCCGTCTTCGAGAACCTTCTTCTTCGTGCACTCTCGACAGAACCAGGAGTCGGGTAGGTTGTTGGAGTCGACCGGTGGATTGATGCACTGGAAATGGTATGACTTGGGACATGACTCGCAGCATAAAAACATCCCCGTCATGCCGCAGCAGGAACAGTAATCGTTATTCAGAGCCGGAGAGTCCAGTTGTACTGGCGGCGTAATCTCTGAATCTGCATCACTGCCACTCTCCTTCCCCACTTTGACATGCTTGGGTACCGAAAGAAATGATTTCGTCTTGGTGGTGTTGACGTCGCCATTCCTTCCAGATTTCTTCTCCACCTTTGTCGAATTCTTCCGGATTTTCTTTGAGTCATAGGGCTCATCAGTGTTCTCTTCGTGCTCCCTCTTCAAGCTTGTTCGGATTTCGCTCAAGTAGGTTGAATTTTCAAGCTCCTTGGACGATTTCAGACCGTTCCTGTAATGGACCATGCGTTCGACCACTGCAGGGGTCTCTGCAACGTGTTTGGTTCCTCTTTTGAATGCACCCAGCTCCTTCTTCACTTTCACAGAGGGCGGGTCCTCCATTTTTTGCCCCGTGACAATATTCGACTCGGCCAATGCAGGCTCGACAAACCCTCCCCTAGTTTCAGCATCGGAATTTCCCTCCTCCTTTCCTGAATCACTCTTGCTCTTGGACCGGCTTCTTCTTCCCGTCAGCATAATAAACACACGGGAAATGACCTCTTCAGTAGAGTCTTTTTTTTGTCGCCACTGCCTGCTCTCCTTCCCATCCGGGGACCAACTCCCAAGCATTTGCTCCCAAAGCCTGGTCTCTTCTCCTTCTCTTGTGAGAAAGTCGCCAAAACATGCGAGAGACGGGACGCCAGAAAGAGGGCCGCGACATGCTCTCCTGTCGTGGCTTCCTAATGCGGTAACCGCGCTTAGCTTCTGGCTAGAGTCATTTTCGAAGTTGTTGAAAAAAGTGAGAAGGCTAGAAAGGAGAGCTGTATAAAAGGGTTTGCCAGTCTGCGTGTCCGGGGGGGGGGGGGGGGGGGGGGGGGGGTGTCACCGGCAGTGTCAGCATCAGAGGTTGTGTTGTGCTACTACTATTACGAGGAAGGCATTTGAGAACAGCGAGAAATGCTCAGAGTTGCAAAAAGATTCTACGGATCGATGGAGATTCCTAAATCGAAACTGAAGTATATCCCAACGTCGGGGACCTACCCTAAGGGGTTCCAGGTGGGCTCCGTGGCGTCGAATGTAAAAAAGAACGGGATGCCAGATCTGGCTATGATCTACTCGAGCAAGCCGTGCAGTGCTGCCGGCGTGTTCACGACGAACAAATTCAAAGCTGCTCCGGTCCTAGTGGACAGGGAGAACTTGCAGCTGAAGCACAACCAAGACTTTCACTCAATTTTGATCAACTCCGGCTGCGCCAACGCCGTCACCGGGGAGGGTGGCCTCAGCGACGCCAAGGAACTCATCCAGCATGCGGACAAGGCGCTGCATGGCGGGAAGACTTTTGACGTGTCCAAGACGTTGACGATGTCGACCGGTGTCATTGGCCAGAGACTCCAGATGAACAAGATCAGGGCCGGGATCGACGACGTCACTGGCAAACTCGGCTCTGACCACAAGCACTGGCTCGCCTGCGCCAAGGGGATCATGACGACGGACACGTTCCCAAAACTCATCTCCCGCAGCTTCGAGCACAACGGAGTGACGTACTCGATCTCCGGTCTCGTCAAGGGCGCCGGCATGATCTGTCCCAACATGGCTACGCTTCTTGGCCTCATCATCACCGATGCGCCGATCGAGGCGCAGACCCTCGACAGGTTGCTCAAGGCCTCCGTCGACAAGTCCTTCAACTGCATCTCCGTGGACGGCGACATGTCGACAAACGACACGATTCTCTCGCTGGCCAACGGTGAGAGCGGCGGTGAGGTCATCACCGAGAGCTCCGGCGATCTCTTCGACCTCTTCCAGAAGAACTTCAAGGAGCTTGCGATCGAGCTCGCCAAGCTCGTCGTTAGGGACGGAGAGGGCGCCACCAAGTTCATCACCATCAACGTCCACAACGCCAAGGACGACGCCGAGGCCAAAAAGGCCGCCAACTCCATCTCAAACTCGGCCCTCGTCAAGACAGCCATGTTCGGCAAGGATGCCAACTGGGGCCGGATCCTCTGCGCCATCGGCTACGCCGACGTCGCCGTCGACCCGAAGAAGACCAACGTCTCGTTCGTCCCTGCCGACGGCAGTCCGGAGCTGAAGCTACTCGTCGACGGCGAACCGCAGCAGGTCGACGAGGCCCGGGCCAGCGAGATCTTGGAGCTCCCTGACCTCCAGATCGAGGTCGACCTCGGCCAGGCCGCCGACGGCAGCTGCCAGTTTTGGACTTGTGACCTCTCCCACGAGTACGTTACCATTAACGGCGACTACAGAAGCTGAGCGCGTAGCGGCGGGCCCTTGGCATGTACAGAAGACACGCAGAGACCCCAGCACGCAGTAGACCATGTATATCGTACCTCAACAGTACAAGTACCAGTAAGTAAATGTACAGCAACAGAACCTCTTTTTTTTTAACGGGCCGCATGCTCCACGACTCGCCTTGACACGTTTGGGAAAAGGTTTTCGAGACGTGGCCATAGACGTGGCCGTGGCCGCGGAGGACGTTTGCGTTGCTGTTTGTTTTCCTTTGCTGTGTCGTGTTCTTCTCTGTTCTGCCGGTGTTCTTCTTTCTTGTGCTCTCGTGCTCTCTTCTGTTTCCCCTGCGATCTTTGAAGCACTGTAAAGCGAGTCGTTTACCCTACACAAAATGTCCTTCGCCGATAGAGAACAACCAAAAACCATCTGTCTTTTCGACGTCGACGGAACCCTTACCCCAGCAAGATTGACCGTCTCGCCAGAGATGAAGCAAGTATTGAAGGATTTGCGTAAGAAGTGCGCCATTGGTTTTGTCGGTGGCTCGGACTTCGCCAAGCAGTTGGAGCAGTTGGGTCCCACTGTCTTGCAGGACTTCGACTACTGTTTCTCCGAAAACGGGTTGACCGCATACAAGTTTGGCAAGCCTCTGCCAGCACAATCGTTCATCAACTGGATCGGCGAGGAGAAGTACAACGAGTTGTCCAGATTCATTCTCAGATACTTGGCCGACTTGGAGCTTCCTTTCAGAAGAGGTACCTTCATAGAGTTCAGAAAGGGGATGATCAACGTCTCCCCAGTCGGTAGAAACTGTACCACCGAGGAGAGAAACGAGTACGAGAAGTACGACGTGCCAAACAAGGTCAGAGTCAACATGGTCAACGCCCTCAGGGAGAAGTTCAACGACTTGGAGTTGACGTACTCCATCGGCGGCCAGATCTCCTTCGACGTTTTCCCAACCGGTTGGGACAAGACCTACTGCTTGAGACACTTGGAGGATGAGAAGTTCGACAAGGTCCACTTCTTTGGTGACAAGGCCTACAAGGGGGGTAACGACTGGGAAATCTACTCTGACGACAGAACCATCGGCCACGCCGTGACGTCTCCAGAAGACACCATCAAGCAATTGAAGGAAATTTTCAATTTATAAGTAGTCACCTATGTATGGATGGATATACATACACATATACGTACGTAGCTTGTATTTATCACAAGTTTATTAAAGGTAATAACAAAAAATAAGACGTTTTCTTTTCTTCTCTTCTTAACTGACCAACCGGGCATACGCCAAAACCAACGAAAACGTACCTGCACAGACACCAAACAACCACTGCAAGACTGTCGTCTTCACGCTATCGATCTGCACCTTCAAGTTATAGATCTCCTGGTTGATCCGCGTGTCGGTCTCCTTGATCTTCAAGTCGTAGATACTGCTTTCCTCTCTGATTCGCCCCTTCTCCAAGCTTAGGTCCAACCTGACACTGCTCAAGCTCTTGTTGATCTCCTCCTTGAACTTTATCCGCATCTTCTCCAACTCACTCCGTAACCGCTCGTTCTCGTTCTTGATCGAGTTGAAGTCACTCCTATCGATCATCTGCAACTCGCCTTTCAACTTCGCAAAATCAACCTTCTGCTTGTACGACATCTTGTTCAAAATCTCCCTGCTGATCAAATTCGACGCATACAACTCAATGCCATCATTGATAGAGTCTGCGATGATCTTCGACGCCACCCGGGCCTGCTCCTCGGTGAACTTCCCGTCCTTCATGATATCCTCGATAAACAATTGTGTGTTGAACTTGGGGCCCTTCACCGCCAGGCATCTGCCCGTCGTGCTCAGGTTTCTTATTCCCAGTCTGGTTATCAGCATCATTGCACCGTTCAATGTCGTCTGTGTGTAGACCCAGCAGCGTGTAGAGCCGTGCCACGGGCAAAACCCATCGGTTCATTATCTATCTGTCTATCTGTCTATCTATCTCCAACCCGTCTTAGGCTGTCACGGTCCAGCCAGCGATCCTGAGACCGCGCTTACGTAACATCATCGGCTACTTTTGCCTCGTTTCTTTGCCACAGAAGAGCCTTAAGGTGACGGCTGCAACCACCATCTTCAATTCAGGGAGAATCATTTTCCAGAGCAGCCGGGGAGTGCAGACACAAATGCAATACAGAAATTTTGATCCGCAGACCAACCGACCAATCACTGCGTTGGATTTGCTTCAGAAGCTCGAGGAAAATGCCGAGCTCGAGATTGACATCATCGACATTACGGACGTGATAGCGAAGAAGGAGGAGAGCAGGACACAGGAGCAGACGAAGAAAAGGGCACAGAAGGACAGGGACATTACCTCCCGGATGTTGGACAGGTACAGCAAGATTGCGAAGTCGATTAACACGAAGTCCGTCAAGAGGCGGCAGGCCGGCTCTTCTGCGGGCTCGACGACAAGAGCTGACGGCTCTGGCGGCGGGACACAGATTGCCGAGTTCGAAGACTACCTAGTCAGCAAGTACCCGCAGGCAAGCGTGGACACGAAGCACAAGCTTTCTGTCGTGCTCACGCAACGAATACAGGAGCTTCTCGGCAGCAAAAGGTAAGAGTAAGAGTGACTCGAAACAGAAGCTTGCTTAAAGGGAAAAAAATGCAAAAACTATGGACAACTCGTTAAGAGACTTAGATAAAACTGTATCTATATACGTACATGTCTCTGGCGAATATATTGGATGGAATAGAATAGAATGGAATGGGGTAGGGGGGGTGGAACAGGGTCGGCATCATTCGTAGATCGCAGCATATCCGTATAAGCCTGAGAAGATGAAAAATGCAAATGAGCCACCGAGAAGGATGGTTCTCAAGCTGATCTTCGTGGAGACATACTGCCCCACAAGAACCGCAATAAGCGTGCAGATGGCATGGCCGACACAGCCACCGAGGATGATCATCTCCCAGTCGGCACCGGCAGCCATGGCAATGGTGGTGATCTGGCTCCGGTCGCCCCATTCGCCCAAGAACGTCATTGAGAACGTCTGGAACCACACCGGAGACGAGACGTAAAACGCCAAATTCTTCATCTTGGACTTCCAGTGGAGTTGCTTATCCGCCGCATCAGCCGTGCCGTTGCCAGCCTCTCCCTTCTCGATGTTCGACGAGATCTCGTACAGCTCCACGGCTGCAATTTCCTCCTCGACCTCCGCCAACTCCTCTTCGACACCCTGGCCCTTCTCAACAGTGAGACCTTCTCGCAAGAGGTTGAAACCGAACACGAGAAATAAGACTGCTGCTGCCGCCCGGGTCAACGTTGGCGACAAGACCTGTGGCAAAACGTGGCCAATCGCACCAGAGAGAATGGTCATGATGATCAAGGCGCTCGACGCTGCCGAGAACACCACCATACGCGGGTAACGCATGGCCATGATGGCTGCAATCAAAAATGTCTTGTCGCCGATCTCGCTGACGATGATCATGGAGATAGAGAGATAGAATGAGTAGAACGGTGACGTCAAAGAGTTGTTGTCCGTGGTGTCATTCTTTTCGTTCTTGACGGTTTTTTGCGAGTCAGCGGACCTGTCCTTCTTGGAGTCGTCAAACTCCTTCAAGGCGTAGCCCTTAGGGCTATTGGATCCGGTGAGGTCGACGTTAGTCGCAGACTCGACGCCGCCCACAGCGTCAGGTTTGCTGTTCTGGATCGTCACCAAGTCGCCCGAATTGTCCGAGTAGTCGATGTTCGCAGGGGGGGGATACACCGCGAGGGCTCCGCCCAGAAGCAGCGATGCTGTAAGTAACGCTGGTGAACACTTCATCGTACACCGTAGGCTGCTGCTATACTGTGATCTGCTCGATGCTCCACTACTCGACGCTCCAGAAGACCCTGCAACGTTACTCTAATATGGTTGACAAAACGGACATCTTTTCTCTTGCTCTGCTGGCCACGACTGAATCACTCAGGCCCACGTTCTCTGCCCGGCGCGACTCCCTGTCTAGCCCAAACGGGTTTGCATCAGACAATAATAGACAATAGACACGAGACACGGTGAAGCTAAAATAAATACGTTTTGCTTGAGTGGGATACACGAGATATAAATAGTTGGGGGGGGGGGGCGCCGTCGGCTCTTCAGCCGCAGCAGAGGGGTCGGGTGGGTAGGTGGAAAAATAATAATAGAATAAGAATAGGAATGAGAATGAGAATAGAAGAATGGAAGAATAGTAGAAGAATGAAAGAGGAGAAACAAACTCAGAGTAGTGTCGTTGTAATAGTTGAGTGTGAAAGAAGGGGTGAAGGTAACTGTAATGAATGCAAGCTGGAGAGGAAAGAGGGGGAGGGGGTAACTAACTAGAGCAATCAACAGACTCCCGTTTCAGGTGTGTTTGTTCTCTCCTCCTCAATGGCCATGGAAGGCTTCCTTTGGCATTGGGTTCTTGATCACCTCACCGTCCTTGATCTCGGCGGTTTCGTACCAACCACCGTTGTTGAGACCGCCGTCCAAGAAACCGTGATCGGTCTTGTACTGCTTGATTCTCTCCAACATGAGTGGCTTGAAGTTCTTCACCAACCCTTGGTATGGCCAACTGAAAGCCTCACCCATCGCACAGATGGAGTGACCACAGACCTTGTATGTGAGTTCGAGCGCTTGGTCGATCTCCTTCTCGTTGGCTTGGCCAGCCGCCAATCTGTCCATCATCTTGGACATGTATGTGGAACCCTCTCTACATGGGGTACATTGACCGCACGATTCGTGCTTGTAGAAGGCAAGCAATCTTTGTATGCCACGGATGACGTCAGCCTGCTTGTTCATGACGATGACGGCAGCAGTACCCAAACCGGACCCGACGTTCCTAAGAGCGTCGTAGTCCATCAACTGGTCCTGACAGGTTTCCTCGTTCAAGATTGGAGTGGAGGAACCACCTGGAATGACGGCCAGAAGGTTGTCCCACCCACCGATGACACCACCATAGTGTTTTTCCAAAACCTCCTTCAAAGGAACTGACATTTCTTCTTCAAAGGTACATGGCTCGTTGACCTGGCCGGAGACACAGAACAACTTGGTACCGGAGTTTCTCTCTCTACCGAAGGAGTTGAACCAGTCACCACCTCTTCTGACAATGGTTGGCGCAACGGCAACGGTCTCGACGTTGGTGACGGTGGTTGGTCTACCAAACAGACCGACACCGGCTGGGAAAGGAGGCTTCATTCTTGGCTTACCGGCCTTACCTTCCATGGATTCAATCAAGGCGGTCTCTTCACCACAAACGTAGGCACCCATACCTCTGTGGATGTAGACGTCGAAATCGTAGCCGGAGCCACAGGCGTTCTTACCCAACTTGCCATGCTTGTAGGCCTCGTCGATTGCGTGCTGGAGGATGACAGCTTCCTGGTAGAATTCACCTCTGATGTAAATGTATGCGGCGGTGGCGTTCATCGCACGGCCAGCAACCAAACACCCTTCAACTAACTTGTGAGGCTCCTTTCTGATAATCTCTCTATCCTTACATGTACCTGGTTCACCCTCATCGGCATTAACCGCAACGTATCTTGGTCCGACGTTGAGCTCCCAGTTTGGTGGGTTCATGAATGACCATTTCAATCCTGATGGAAAGCCGGCACCACCTCTACCTCTGAGGCCCGACTTCTTGATTTCGTCGATGATCCACTTGTCTCCCTTCAGAAGAATCTCCTTGGTCTTGTACCAGTCACCGATTTTCTGGGCGGTCTTCAAGTCCCATGGCTCTGTGCCGTGTTTTTTCGAGTTCTGCAGATAGAGGTTCTGGAAGATTCTGTCCTTGTCCTGCAACCCACCGTGGACTCTGTTTGGCGTGGAGTCCAACGTTGCAAACAAACGTTGGGAGGGACGGATCTGTCTAACAGCAGCAGATGATGTTCTACTTACAAAGGAAAGCATCTTTTGCACGTGTATATGTGTGTGTGTAGAAGAGTAGTCTCGATGGAGGTTTGTGCGTCTGTGCTCTATGCGTTTTGCGGCGGCAGCTGGATGGCTAAGTCGTCAACACTGCTCAACAATACCACTGTCTCTCTGGTCAATCACCCCCTCTCTCTCTCTGAGGCCCCAGAGGAGGAAAAAAAGTCGTTGTTTTTGTAATTCGCTCGCTGCCACTGGCCGGCCGCTTCGCCTTTGAGGGGAGAAGTGCTGACGTCAGCACGCTGCTCCCCTCATTTGCGGTTTTGCTTTTCCACCCGTGCACCGGGGGAAGAGAAGGAAGTGTGTGCGACAGGGTTTTCTGTCGTGGGGAACCATGGCGAAGATGAGATAGCGGCCATAGCCATATGTTCTGGCCGTGATACGATACGATATGATACGATACGATATGAGTCTGACTTTCTGATACGATTAGTGGTGTGTTACACAGTCCAACAATATGTAGAGAGGACGGTAACGTCCCGTCTTCACCGGTTCGCCCGTTCTCTCCACTGGAGTTATATATATATAGATAGATGTCTTCTCCCGAGCTCTGCTCCGCAGATGAACCCATTACCTCGGGAGGCCACAAGGACTGCCTCGCCGCCTGTCCTGCTCTGTCCTGCCTAAAGCTTCGTGGTGTTGCAGCCCGGACATCCGCATCCGGACCCGCAGCAGCATCTGGAAGGCTTGTTGTCGCCGGCAGCCTTGCCGCTGCAGCAGGAGCTCTTCGAGCTCTTCGAGCTCTTCGAGGCGCTGGCTGTCTGCTGCGTTCTCGAGGAGCAGCACGAGCTCTCCTTAGCCTTGGTCATCTCCATCGCCTTCTGTGTGCATTTGCAAGCCATCCTGTGTGTGGTGTGTGATTTCTCGATCCGGTTTCCCTGTCGACGTAAAACAACAGTAACCCCTACTAGGAACAAAGAGTTCAACAAAGCCTGTTCTCGGACGGTTCTTCCTTTTATACTCCCTGCAACGGCGAGCGCAGGCCGGCCACAGGCTGGCTCCTCCACCCGAACGACAGCGGTCCTGGTTTTTTCCAGTTAAGCTTATCACTCTCGTACTCGCCTTCCCGATGCGGAAGCTTGAACCCCTGCGCTTTGGCGCTGGTCCAGCCGGCCTGACTCACCTGCCCGTTTGGGACGCGGCGGCAGCGATCCCGGACAGAGCGCCGGATCGGGTAGATACTGTCGTCTAGTGAAAATTTCAGTTTCACTGTCAAACGGGGTGGAGCATGATAGATCGTCAAATTAGGAAACAGAAGATATAAAAATGAATATACGAGATGGGTAGGTAGGATACAGAAGAATGGAAGGGAGAACGGGAAAAGAAAAAACTCGTCTATCGTAATAGCAACTTATAACTTACTCAACTTCTTGAGCTCCTCCTTGATCAATTGTCCGATGGCTGGGTTGGCCTTGGAGAAGTATTCGCACACTCTCTCCTGGATGAAAGGCTTGGCAGCCTGCACGTGGCTTGCAATGTTGTGAACAAGAGCCTCCTGTTCGCCATTGGTCTTGCCCAAAACGCCCCAGAACTTTCCTGGTTGAGCAAAGTCGTAGTCGCAGATCTCCCAGTGGTATGGAACAACCTCGCCCTGGTACTGCTCGTCAACTCCGTCTGGTGCAATCTTGGCGCTAGCCGTGTACTGGACAGGGCAATTGTAGGCGCCGGCGTAGTTAGGAGTGCTGCCCAAGTTGCCGTCGACACACATTGGCCCGTCTCTGATCTGTGGGGCAAAGGAGCCGGACTTCAAAGGACAGTTGATTGGGATCTGGTGGAAGTTGGCGCCAAGTCTGTGTCTGTGGGTGTCTGGGTAGGAGAAGAGTCTGGACTGCAAGACCGGGTCGTTGGAAGGTTGCATCGAAGGAACCGTGTTGGAAGGCGAGAAGGCCACCTGCTCGGTCTCGGCAAAGTAGTTAGTTGGGTTTTCATTGAGGACAAAGCGGCCGAAGTGTCTCAATGGGAAGTCGCCGTGAGGCCAGATCTTGGTCAAGTCAAAGACCGAGAATGGGAGCTTCTTGGACTCCTCCAAGGTCATAGATTGGACATAGCAGTCCCAGACCGGGTACTCGCCCTTTTCAATGGCGTCAAAAAGGTCTTGGGTGTTGTGGTCTGGGTTTTCACCGGCAAGTTTGCCGGCTTGCTCGTTGTTCAAGTTGTGGACGCCCTGTCTGGCGATGAAATGCACTTGAACGTACTTCCACTCGCCCTTGGCATTGTACCACTTATACGTGTGGCCGGAGTAGCCGTTCATGGTTCTCCAGGAGGCCGGGGTACCTCTTTCCGAGAACAAGTACATCACCTGGTGGAGGGACTCTGGGTTGGCCGTGAGGTAGTCCCAGAACATGTTGGCGTCCTTCAAGTTGGTCTGAGGGTCCCGCTTCTGGGTGTGGATGAAGTGGGGAAACTTGGTTGGGTCTCTGATGAAAAAGATCGGGGTGTTGTTGTACACCAAGTCGAGGTTACCCTCTTCAGTGTAGAACTTGGTGGCAAAGCCTCTAGGGTCTCTGGCGGTGTCTGCAGAGCCCTTCTCGCCACCAACGGTGGAGAACCGGGTGAAGATCTTGGTCTTCTTGCCCACCTGGTCCAAGAACTTGGCAGAGCAGAGGTCGGAGATGTCGTCCGTGACCTCAAAGTAGCCGTATGCGCCGGCACCCTTGGCGTGGACAACTCTTTCTGGGATTCTCTCTCTGTCAAAGTGGGCGAGCGAGTCAATCAGCTTGAAGTCCTGCATCAATAAGGGCCCGACAGGAGGCTTGTACTTGTAGTCATTGTTCTGTACGGAGATTCTCTGGGTGGAGAAGGCGTCAGAGATTGGGCACCCGCTGGAGGTGGTGTAGACTGGAGGGTTCGACATGGTTCAGAAGATTAATGGACTAAGGCGTGTGCTGCTTGTTCCTAATTGTCTGTTTAGCTTGGCTTTGGCAATATAGGCAAGGCAGCAGAATCAGAAATGGGGGGGTCAACTACAGACAGCCAGCCTCCCTCCCGGCGCCAATTGCAAGAGAGCCAGGAGGGGTTCCTAATTTATAGGATTCCCGAGCAGAGAGACCGGACCCTCCTCCAATGCAACGTTTAATAAGCAGAGAGGTCTGGCCAGACAATGGGGGAGCTGGGAACGGCCGCCGCATGGGAGGCAAGCAGGGAGGCCCGCTCCGCCAGTCCAAAGAGGGCGGCCAAAGAGGCCGGTCCGCTGGCCAATGGCGCCGGCGGCGAAGTCAGCGGGCGCAATCGCAAAAAATGCCCGAACGGGACTGGACTTCCCCGGTGGGTGGGGGGCGAATTGGCTGCTGACGGGAGGGGAAGTGAGGTGGCAAGAGGGCGAAGCAGAGAGAGGGGGCACGCCACGAGGCCACGCCCGGGCGGGAAAGGCGGGGCAGGCCGGCGCCGGGGCGTGAAAAAAGGAAGTTGCGCCGATCGACGCGGGGCAACAAAAACGGGCAACAAACGGGGGGGGGGGCAGACTGCCGCATGCGGAAGGAGAGGAGGGGACGACATGAATCGGGGCCAGACGTGAAATTGGCCAGCAGGGCAAGAGGGCTCAGGCGGCTCAGGCAGCTCAGAGAGGGGCAAGCAAGACAGCAATCCAGACAGCAAGCACAGCGATGTCCGCGTTCCCCGTATCTCTGTACGTCGTTCCTCCTTCGTCCCCCGCTGCAGCGGCCGAGTACTAACACCTTTCTCTTCTTTTGCAGCCAGCTGAGCATACCGTTCCAGAGTCGGCAGCAAGCGCTGATCGCCGAACAGTCGCTCTCGCCGGACCCGGTGCTCAAGCCGGACCAGTCGAGGATCGAGTACAGCGTGTCCGACGGTGACGCCAACGGCGACAGCAGCCTGCTCCGCATCGACGTCCACGGCATGGACGACCGGATTGTGCGGGTTACCGCCAACAACCTGCTCGAAAGCTTGAAGACCGTCATCGAGTGCTTCGAAGAGTTCGAAGTCTGCTAGCAGGGTACGGTACAATACGACATTTTCTTTTTTCTATATACACATACATAGAGCAGGCCTAGTTTAATATCAATTTCTGAGTCTCTCCTCGAACCGCAACTCGTCAAGCGGCTTCAAGCCAACCAAGATGCGCAAGAAGTTGTCGATCGCCATTCTCTGCTTGTTGAGCGCGTTGATCGGCTTGTACGATGGTCTCGTCAATGGCGCCTTCAACCAGTAGCTCAACAGCGACAAAATGGTGTACATCTTCTCGTACTCGGTCTCACCGGCCTTGAGACACTTGACTCTCGTCAAAAACTCGGTCATCACCAACAAGTCGATGATCAAGGGCGTGGCCAACAACGAGTCCTCGCAGATGTTGTGGATCGAGATCCGGTTGTGGCCTCCCAACATCAACTCACTGTAGTACTCGTCCATCGCCACCTTGGAGTCCCCAACAGCCTTCAAGTACTTGATCACAATACAGTGGTCGATCCCTTCCTTCTCCGCCTGGTTGTACAATATAGGGTTCGACTCAATGACATCGTCCACAACAGACGCCTTCGAGATCTCCTTCGATCTGAACTGTCTAGGAGAGGACAAGTTGTATCCGTCGTTGTTACCCAAGTGGTTGTACGAGGCAATCGATCTGATCTTGATACCAGCATCAACCAAGTATTGAGCCATCACAGACTTGAACTTCGTCTGACCACTCTTGAAGTCGTCTCCGCCAATAAACACGTCCTGCTCAACGGCAAACTCAACCAACCCAGGAACAAACGTGTTTTGTGGAGAACCGTTGATATATGGAGCGCCTTCCAAGATCGAGGCAACGGCGAAGACAGTACTTGCAGAAACTTCTTCGTGGCCCTCCTTAATGGACTTGATCAAGTTCTCCTTCGTGTCATTGACACCCTCAATCAAGTCGGAATATCTCTCGGTATTTGCCGTCCATAGAACCAACACCTTGTCCAACTTGTTGGACTTTTTGAAATTCTTGATGTCGCTTCTGATCTTCTCGACATGCTCCCACTTGTTTTTTGTGTCGACCTCTCCGTCTTTGCCCTTTCTGTTGAAACAGTTGTTGGCTCTCTTGTCCTGGTTGAGCGCAATAAAGTCCGGGTAGTAGATCGATGGCATTGGCTTGATCTTGGACATGGATGGCTTCAATTGCTCCCTCAAGTCGTACTCCAAGACCTGAGCCCTATTCATGCCCTCGTATAGGTCCATGTCGTTGATGTCCCAACCAGAGATGACAAAGTCATTTGGGCTGACCATTGGCACCAACGAGTTGAAGGGAACATAGACGTCGTGGCCCTTGTCGTCCACGCCCAACTTGATAGTGGAAGCCTGTGTGACGGAACCAAAGTAGTTCGCCTTCAATGGACCTTCCCGGGTTTGGAACTCAATGTTGTTCTTGTTTGCAATCGAGGCCGCAGTAAATGTGGTACCGTTGTTACCGCCAAGACCGACCAAGAGAATACCGACTTTTGGGACCTTCAAGTCCAGCTTGAAGGTCAAGTCCGTTTCAACAGTGTCCACCCTGTAGGCTTGTGTCTTTGGGTCTACAGAGACAATCGAGTTCTCGTACGTGTACTTGGACGTCAACTCTTCGTCGGTGTAGGTGGTTCTGTCGGTGTTGACTTGGATCTTAGGGGTGAATGCCATGGTTGTGTTTCTCTGGCTTGCTTGCTTGATTGACTGCCCGTAAAAAAGAGGCTCTAGAACACCCAGCAAACATTTCGCAAAGACAGGAAACAGCGGATTGCACCCCTGTATTTATAGACGCCGAAAATGGAGCACAGGTAGAGCAAATTGGCCTGCTTTCTCGCCGCTTTCCACTGCCAGACTGCTCCTTCCTGCGACAACGTGTCAGGAATGGCTCCCCGACCGCCGGCCGAGCGGGAGGGTCGGGCATTTCGCCGGACGGAGCGAAGGGTCGGGCGCTCGGCGAAACCGCCGAAAGCACCGGGCACAGAGCACCTGCGCAAGATCTCATTGGCTGGCCGGTGCCCAAACTCTCGGCGAAGCGGCCGAGAGGATCCCCCTCATTCGGTCGGGCTGTGCACAGGGAGCCTCGGCGGTTTCGCCGAGGGGACGAGCAGTCAGTGCTGTCGTTTTGATTGGCCAGACGGGGTGGGCCGTCTCTAGAGGTAAACAGAAGCCATTTCCAGCAATGGTAGCGTAGGGACGGCGGAAAGGAGGCTGCGCACAGGAAAGTTTTTAATGAGCAGAGCTGAAATAAATTTGTATTGTAATGTAAAGAATATTAAAAATAGAATCATAAATGAAACGATGTGAATTTATGAGAAGCAATAAATCAATAAACAAGAGGATAAAAAGCAGCCAAAACTGGACAACGCGATTACCAAGTTTGGAATTCGTCGAAGAAGTCAACACCCTTATTCCAGCTGGTGACGTTCTCAGCGATCGTATTTCTCAAGGTATCCATCAAGGCTGGAGGGCCACATGCACAGATACAGACGTTGTCAGAGCTGGAGGAACTCATTTCGGCCTCAATGACTTCCTTGATGTTTGGTCTGCCGAAGAAGAAGGAGATCTGTTGGTTGGTGGTGCTCTCAACTTCCTTGTCGCTGACATCTTTATCGGAAGTGTCTGTCGAATTGGTCTGAGACTCTGTTTCCGTGTCAGACAGCAGTTCCTTCATGGTACATCTCCGGTTTTCAGCATTTTCACGAGTGAGGTATATGTCGAATGGAATGGAAATTTTTTGGATGAGGGAACGGTATGCGAGAACAAATTCCATTGTCTGAGCAACCCAGATGAACTTACCAGTGGTCGAGTGTGCTGCACCTTCCAGCATACCTGGGACACCGGCACCACCTGCAATAAAGATAGCATCGTCGTATTTCTTGTGCATAATGGACAATTGACCAGCGTATGGACCTTCTAGAGCAACTCTCCATTCCATTTGGTGATTATTCTGCTCTAACTTCTTCCAGATTCTTCTGGTGATCCCCTTCTTTGCAAGTATGTAAGCGCAGATCATGCCATCCTCAACAACGACGGTAAAAGGATGGTTTTCCCAGAAGAGGATACCGGCGAAGTAGACGTATGCATACGTACCAGGATGGTGGACCCACCATTTTGGCTTTGGAACAGCGACTTTGATGATATTTTTACCAACGGCAGTGACCGTGGCCTTTTTGTAACCAAAAGAGCAGACACGAATGGTACGGCACAATCTATCGAAGAACCAGACGCAACACGCGGCAACCATCCATTCCATCCAACCCAAACCATTGCAATGCCACCAACACATGGCGATGAAACCAATGGCTAAGGCGATGTGGAAGAGTAAGAAGTACTCGTATGCTATGGATCTGAAGGCGTGCATGGAATGCAGTATTAGAATACCACAGAGAACGGTAGCAGCGACACCACAGGCAAAAAAGACACGGTGCAATTGGTTAACATAATTGCTGGTGTCAATGGTATAAGAGACCGAATGGATGAGAGAATCAACGAACATCCACCAGGCGACAACTTTGTGGAAATGTAAAAACGTTGAGTAGGACCAGCCAGTAATCCAGATCAGGAAGTTGTTTCTACCGGCAAAGAGGATAAGTAATGGGATCTTACCGAAGGCCATGATACCTGAACGGTAGCCGACCCATTTGTTCCATTGATCATTTGTGGAACCGTGGTATGGGACACAGTAGAAGGCGACCTCCAAGGCAAAGAAGAAAAGGTCAGTGAGGAACTGGATTCTGTTTGGAAAGAGGAAGGAAAAGTACTTGAAGCCGTAAGGTTGGGAGAACTTTCCATTAGGGATGACTGTTGGGAAGATGACATACTTTTGGCAGAGTTTAGCAAACATGGACTTGTTGATCCGTTTGGAAATACCAGTGAGTCTGAAGAAGTTGTAGATGGCGGAGCAGAGGATGAGCAGCAAGAAGTAACCGTAAAATGCGATGGAGAACCAAGTACCAGAGTCGGAACCCATGTAGCCGTACTTGTTGGTGTGGTATGTTTCTCTCACGTAAGTCATGTTTGGATAGGTGTTGATATAAATGAATTTTTCATTCTGAGTCTCGGAATATGGGAGGTAGTTTGCGGTAGCGTTTTCAAATTGGGTTGTGTAGAAGTAAGTCCAGTCCGGAGTAAATGTTGTAGAAGCCTTACAGTTTTCTTCCATGGTCTTACTTGCTTTCTTTAAGATCTTGGTGCTGTTGCCGCTCATTTCGTAGACACAGAGCATGTATGTACCTGCTGCAGGAGGATAGCCACAAATAGCGTCATAGCTGTAGGAAGTTCCTCTTCTCTTGCTGTTGATGACCACGCTATGTCCGTGGCCACCACCGTGGCCGGTGTTAGTGTCGGTGGTGGTCGTGGTCGTTCCTCCGGCTGCACTCATTTCAAAGCCGAAAGTGAGAGAAGTGACCCCGGCAGCACAGGCCTCTATGGCTGCCTTGCCGGGGGAGTCCTGGATGGTGGTCCATCTGATGGTGGATGCAGCAGTGTTGCCGTGTGCAGCGTACGCAACGTCGGAGAGAGCGAGAGCAGAAAGTATCCAAGCCTTCAAGTTGCAAAGCATCGTGTTGTTGTTTGCAGGGCAGAGCAAGGGGTAGCAGAGCAGAGGTGAAAAGGTGGTGGTTACAAGGGAAGGAGGGGGCTGTCTTGGACGTAAGAAAGGGTGAGCTGGGCAGATCGAGCAAAGAAAGATGGGAGCAGAGAGCTGCGGTCTCCAGATTATATATGCTTTGCAATCGTTGCACCAGGAGGGGTGAAGCAGCGTTGTTCGGGCAAATCAGACTCTGCCAATCGGGAACGCCAACGAGAATCTGAAATTGAAGCAGCATGATACCAGAGCTGGGTCAAGCCACTGGGAATGCTTCCATTGAACAGAAACGGGAAAAATTACACCTGACGACGCTTGCAGTTGAGCACGGTAGGACCCAAAACAATGTGCAAGTGTCGGAAGATGTTGATTGTTACCAGAACACAGGAGAGCAAAGCGAGAGAGTCAGAGGAGCCAAACCCTTCGAAGACAAGGACTCCAGGACTACACCAATGGCTGGGGGAAAAAACATGCTTACCGCCGAAGGGTGGTGCAGGCCAGGACTCACGACTGGCTATCTCCGTCCCCTGGCCCTAGACGAAACAAGTCAGCCGGAGAGAAAACAGATCGCCTCTTACCGACAGGTGGATATATCGGCGCTGTAGGGCTGCACCCGCAGCAGGTGCCCTGATCTCGCTCTCGTGTCCACATAGTTCGTGCATGATGCGTGCGAACAATAGCACGGCTGCAGACGTGTAGTGCCGACGGCCGGCGAATGGCCTCTCGTTGCGGGGGGGAGGGGCGGTATGTGTCGGCGACTGCCGCCAACTCGGGCCGATGCGAACCCCAGGGCCTGCACCGCCACATGACGGGCGGTGATGCTTCGCTGGAATCTTCCCGCAGCCGACCGGACTAACTTCTCTGATCTGAGTAGCGGCCGTGCCCGGACGTACCCCAGAAAGGAAGAAACGCTGGCCGAAACTGGCCCAAGAGGGAAGGTGGACGCGCACGACGCAGTGCCGGGGAGACGGGTAGACGTTTCAGATTGGTCGTACACAGGATATAAAACAGTACAGAAGACGTGGGGACGATGGGAGGTCACGAGGACGCTGGGGGAGCCTGCTTCGACGGCGGCGAAGAAGAAGAAGTTGCTTGGGAGGCGATCTTCTCCCTGAGGACAGAGTCGATGCTCTGCAGAAGGCCCATCTTGTCGGTCACTAGCCGGCGGAGCTTGAGGGCGTCACCGGAGAGCTTGTCGACCCGCTTGGTGAAGAAGGCGACGGCCTCGCGGCCGTCTTTCTCGACAAAGTAGCCCGTGCCGACGTCGATCTTGAACTTGCCGACACGGTTGTGGCCCATCACGTAGAGAGACGACGTGAGCGGGATGAGCATCTCTCCGTCCGCGTTGTCCTTTTGCTGTTGCTGTTTTTCGATCAGTCTCACACTGTTGATGCAGTCCCGGTACTTGTTCTGGGCAAGAACGAGCGCATCGTAGGACGACTGGAGGTGCATCAGCTCCTGCTGCGTGCTCTGCTTGAATGCCACGAGCTGCTGCGGCTCCAGGTTTGCAAGGTTCACGGACATCTCTTAGTCTTCTTGTTCTTGGGCTTGGTCCCTGCCTTCGTCTCCATCCTCCTGGTCATGCTGCTCTTGCCGCCATCCCGGCGTCTCATAACAGGCCGTCCCTCCATGCCCGCTCTTGTGCCGGCGACCTTCCTCCCCTCGGCGCGACCGACGCGTCGCGCCCGCTCGACGTCGACGTGCACGGCAAAGCTCCGGCCCCGGCTCGAGGAGTGCACTCCGGCCTGGACACGGCACGGCCAGCTGAAGTCGTTGCACACGCTGTACTCGACAAGAACATCCACAGCACGGTCAACGACGCCTGTCCGGACAAGGTACGCCAGCTTTCCGGCATCCCCCATCAGCCGGAACTCGCCGCTGACGGCAAGCGGCCGGAGAACGGAGCCGTTCTCGGGCAGCTCGTCCCAGTCACCTTCCAGGTATTGTAGTTTCCCCGTTGTCAGCCTCCGGAGGTCCTCCTCTAGCGTCTTCATATCGACAGCGGGGTTCCCTGTGAGAATCATCGCACACAGATTCGGCAGCCCGGCTCGGTTGATCACCTGCAAGAGGCTGTGAACCTTTCCGTTGCTTACATTGCTATCGCTCATGTTGAGCCACACGAGACCCCTCATCGAATAGAGCGCACTGCTCAAGAGATGGCGGTTCCCGCCAATATTGAAGACAACGCTCAAGTCGAGCCCCACTTCGTTCAAGTCGGCAACTAGACCACTCAAGTCGATGTTCCCGGGCAACATCTCGATCCGATGTTTCTTTCTCGTCTGGAGCTTCTTGAACACCCAGCTCCATTCGACTTCTTCCCCTTCTCCTTTTTGGCTGTTCTCTTCAACAACCTTATGGAACCTAAATTCGAAATTGCGCATGTATCGCAACATCTCGATGAAACAAGCGGGCGAATCCTTGCCCACATTCTGTAGCTTGTTCCAGTATTTGACCCGTACGTTGCCATCGCCGAATTTCTTCAAAATCTCCAATCGTCGCCGTATGTCCTGAACATCCTGCTTCGGAACAATGTAATCAACATCCTTGTACTCGATCTTCCTTTCAACAGTGAAATCCGCAATTAGCTCGTCCTTCTTGTATGAATCGGTAAAGTTATCATTCATAATAGTCGTTGGCATTCAACTCGACATTGGGGGGAAGAAGAGCACATTTGTTTTGTTAGTTACACGTTAGGAGGAGAAAAAAAACCTTAAAGGGAAATGAGTATACCGATATCAAATCGCTGTAAAACGAAAAAAAATAAAAATAAACGGTTTAAACGACAACTGCAGGATTCGAACCTGCGCGGGCAAAGCCCAAAAGATTTCTAATCTTTCTCCTTAACCACTCGGACAAATTGCCAGTTATGCGTTTGTAAGATGTGCGCTCTTTTATGCCCATTTATTAAGAATCCCACCTCTTCTATTGACATAAATCAAGACAATGGCTATCTCAACTAGACAAAAGTACCCTTTCAAATGATCCAATTAAGAATTATCATAACAGCGTCGTCTACTCGTCGCCCATTGAAGCAGTGTCCGCAAAAACTGACACAGCAAATAAAAACTATGATTCCCCTGTGAATCTAAATAAATGAATTATGTGACTATTCCTCATATAGAGAATTATAACCAAGCAATAAGCATAGAACTAACTATGATAGAAACATTATTATAAGACATGACTAAACCAGGACCCATATCTTATAGTGTTTGTAAGAGATACGCTCTTTATCCCCTGCATGAACAATATCATGGTTTCATCTTACCATTAATTCATGCATCTACAGTTGAAAGTTCACGAGTCAAGCATTGACATTGGTCTTTCGTACTTATCCCTTTCTAATGATCAACATTAGTTCAAGTTCTGAATCAGACAATCCTCTTGAACCTGGCTCCGATCAGAGACATTCTTAGGATGGTCTTTCGGGTAGCGCTCTCACATTAGGAGCGTTTCTGCCATTTTCCAGTCTCTTTTGCAGACAAACTGGCTTTCACGCTAGATCCCTTACGGCCATACTGGAGCGAATGTTCCCTGTGTAGAAAGATATTTTGGAGTAAGCCATACATTAACACTAGCTATGATATATATATATTAAACTATATAGCAATTTTGTATTATGAAAAATTCATTCTCATTTCATTCACCGTACAGAATCCGAGTGTGTCCCTTAACATAATTTTCATGTTTACCCTGCTTGTACGAGAAGCATACCGCACGTTATAACCAGTTAGGAAGCGACGGAGTTGTTCTAAATCTAGCAATTCGATATCCTCAACTGAGTTGATTGATGGCAAATCAGTGCCGTCTGGTCCTTCTCCAACCAAAAAAGGAACCGGAATTGGAGGTTCTCTCAGCTCCCGCCTACGAGCATTCTCGGAAGTTCGAACATAGAGCATTAATGGTTTCATTCCGCTAACCTCATCTTTGATCGAATTAATATCAGTCTGCATAGTGCTGATGGTGGTCTGCATAGTGCTGATGTTTCGGTTGATGCTGCCGATGTCGTTGCTTATTGTTCTGATTAGAGCTATGAGACTATTCTCGTTATTTGTTTGTGTGAGAGCCTTTTGCACTTTGTATTTAGCGGTCTCTACTCTTTCCACTCTTTTGCGAGCCCTATAGATTTCATCATTAGCCATACCAGCCTTCTGACTAAGCTCCTGCTCGAATTGCATAACGTTGGCTCTAGTTTTTCGTTGAGGCGGCGCCACATTCTCCTGGTTGATGAAGACATCGTCAGGAATATCGAGCTCCTCGTTTAGAGGGTTCTGCGGCTCATCCACTGGCCCACTTGGCTGTTGTACATCTAACGGATCCATTATTGCTTCAAGGTGTAATTATTCTATGAAAATTGTGTTTCAAAAGGAAAATGTAATGATGAAGAGGAAAAGGGCATAAAGAATAAAAGGAATGAAAACAAAGCCCTGCGGGATTGTTTTCTGTAGAACCCAAAATACGCGATAAAAAAAACTCCGCATGAAAAGTTCCGCTATTTAAGTTATGAGATATGTTCCCAAGTGTTAATTACATAAGTGTGAATTACGTCAAAATACAAAGAAATATCATAAAGAGGAACAATAATTGCTTTATTAGGAAATAAGATAATGTATATGACAGTCTACTTTTAAGAGGTTGTTGTTTCTTCTTAGTAGTTGTTTTTTTTTATTACTGATGATAATAATTATAAGAAAATAATAAGATAATAGACGTAAATAAGATATTTAAAAGCAATATTAATTGAGCAATAATAAAGCTTACATAATATCTGGAGCCCGCCGGGATCATTTATTATAAAGTGTCTGTCTTCAACAAAAAAATCCGGAACGGAATCAGCGGCAGTACTATTGCAATCTTCCCGTTTTGTCGAATAATAATCCTTGATTCTTTGTTCTTTAATACTTTCCGTTTGAACTTTCGATAAATCGGACTTCTTCAGGACTGTGGACAGCTTCATTTGACCTACGACTGAGAGGTTCATTATATCATAAGTTTTGCCATTCAAACAGCTAGCCGGTGAGAGCTGTGTGCAAGGTTACAGCTACTTGATCCAATTAAAGATACCAAGATATTAAGACAACAACAATAACTTACTTGCCAAAAACTGGCAAACTTTACATCGTTTTTCAATAACTACAATCGAAGAAACTGAAACAAGTACTCTCCTTGTACAGTTCCATCCACCTCTATATCCTCATGTTCGATCTGAGTGCCTATTCTTCAACCACCGTGTAGTATAATTACTTCAATAATTTATTCGCTTGCATTCTCGAAACTCATCTAGTCTGAGCCAGCTAAAAAGACCGACCTCTGACACGATTGACATCGGCAAACTACATCGAAAAAAACAAACAGGCTCCTTGCATACAACCACATCATTGATCTTTTCAATGGTATACTTTTTAAATGTGAATTTCTCGGATTCTGAAAATGCCAAAATTTCTTTTCTTTAATTACAATATATTAATAATTTTATCAAGGATTTAGTCCAACTAAACAATGCTAGAGGCAAGAACGCGCAAATCTTTTAATCATGCAGTTTTCAAACTAATTACTTCACCATATAGCAAAAAATGCAGAATAGTGTGTAGCCGATTTCACGAGAGATATTCTTCCGAAGTTTATCTTCGACAGGATGTTTATAAGCCCTACAACTATTGATCAACTCACGGTATTCTTTGTGTGTGAACAATTGAAACTTCTTTGCCATGCGTCCAGTTTCTTAATATTGGTTTGATGTGTAATTTTGTACAAAACGCAATTTCAGCAGAAAAAAGGGGAGGAGGCACTTGAAAGTGGGCGATACAGGTGGGCTCTGAATTTCCTAAGTCGACGATCTGACCAGCCCCCCTCTCCCTACCTTACAATGCTTGCTTTACCATTGTTATGTGCCTTATTCAGGTAAACATTACTTTTTATGAAAAACAGGTTCACTGATATTGGTTGGTTCATGGAAAAAAATAGAGCAATAGAATATAGTTCTCCCCTTTTTTGGTTCTGCCTTAAAGATAGTAAATATTGACCGGCCCTTAAATCCCTTTAAAAGTTTTGATATCCCTAACACCTAAATGTACTTTTCAGAATGAAAGGGTGCCAAAAGGATCGACCAACCTGTTGTTTTCGTTATTATAAGCGGGTTTTACCGTTATCTGGCTCTCCGATAGCATACCATCATGTTTCAAACAATTGGAGAAGTGTAACCTGCAAACGGTCTAATGCCTGTACTAAAGAAAAATAGCCATAAATTACAGGGAGAAAGACATGAGTTGTGCCACTCTATCGTACCTCCTTTTTCGGGAACCCAAATTGCGTAATCAGCGGAGGTGTGGCTTTCCGCACTCTTTCTATATCCGTGAAACTAACTGCTGAGGTCGCCTTAGATAAAGATATTCTCATTTGTCATCACCTACTTCTTCCTGTCCTTTAGGCATGTCCCGTAGAAACTTCCACAACTGGCCACAACTGACCAACATTGAATACAATTGACCCAAAAAAGCTAGGACTCGGTGAAAAATGTTTCCAAAATTCCGTACATTAAATTCAGGAAACAAAATTCCATCAATTGGATTAGGAGTCTATTTAACTCCGGTCAGCATTGCAAAGGAAATCTCATTGGATGGCTTGGAAAATGGTTACAGACATATTGACTCTGCTCAAGCGTATAAGAATGAGAGTGAGGTTTGTGAGGCAATTGCAGAATGGTTGAAGAAAGATCCTGCAAGTAACAAAAGAGAGGACATTTTCTATACAACTAAAATCTTCGATTCTAATCATGGATATGAGTTGACCAAAAAGGCAATTGAAGTTTCCCTTGAAAAAGCAAAGTGTATTGATTATATCGATTTGATTTTGATGCATTCCCCAAGATCTGATTATGAAAGAAGACATGGATCGTGGCTTGCATTACAAGAAGCAGTGGCCAGTGGAAAGGTGAAGAATATTGGGGTTTCGAATTATGGCATCAAGCATTTGAAAGAGTTGCTTGAATACCCTGACTTGAAAATCAAGCCAGCAATTAACCAAATCGAGATCCATCCATGGTTAACCAGAACCGAATTGGCTGCATTTTGTCAAGCGGAAGAAATTGTGGTTGAAGCATATTCCCCATTGGTAAGGGGGAAAAAGTTCGATGATGAGCTTTTATTGTCTTTGGCCAAGAAGTACTCAAAGACAACTGCTCAAATTTTAATCAATTGGTCGTTGTCCAAGGGTTATGTTACTTTACCAAAAACCGTCACAAAGTCAAGACTTTTACCTAATCTCCAATCGGACCAATTCAAGTTATCCCCAGAGGATATCAAGGCATTGGATGCCAAGGATGAGTATTTTGTCACTGGTTGGGATCCAACTGTTTACCCTCTTGACAATGAAAAATAAGCCTAAGGATATAAAATTTATAAAAATTTGAATAGTTCATTCCATTTATTTTACTTTACTTATGAAAACGCAAAGAAATACCTATTTATTTCGCTTGTTCGGAGCGTTTAGTATAAGTCATGAAGGAATCATCTCTAGATTTTTCCAAATTCAAATCTGGCTGAAATGCCATATACATACTTTCTGGGTCTGCACTAATGAAGTTGGTGTAGGCTGCCTCATCATCACCAATCAATTGCTTCTTGTAGAAATCATTTTCAGCAGCATTCACCATCATCTGAATTTTGCAAGTTCTTTCAAGCAAGGTGAACAAGTAAGCAGCTTCGTCCACCGTTTCACCAACTGTCAATAGACCATGATTTTGCAAAATTAATGCACGTCCTGTTTCACCAGCACATTTAGCAATACGTTTGCCTTCCTCTTTTTCAACTGCGGTGCCACCAAAATCCTCATAAACTGCATGACTCTTGTAGAAGTAGCATGAATCTTGGTTCAACATCTCCAAAGGCTTACCAAAGCAAGAGAATGCTCTTCCCCAAACAGAATGAGCATGACACGCAGCATTGATATTTGGTCTTGCCTTGTGCAGGGCAGAATGGATGGCAAAACCCGCTGCATTTATAGTACCGCAGGTGTTGCCTCCGATGATGTTACCGTCCTCATCAATATGAATCATATCAGCAGCTGTAACCATAGAGAAATGGATACCCAATGGGTTGATCCAGAAAGTAGCAGGTTCAACAGGATCTCTAACAGAAATATGACCTGCTGTACCTTCTGCAAAATCTTTCCTACCAAAAACCCTGAATGCTCCAGCCATATGCTCTAGCATCCATTCTCTTTGTTTGTATGGGTCGTCAAACTTTGGGATCTTATGTGGGTTCTCGTTGCCCATTGCCATATTAGATGCACCTCTTTGGGTCATAATATAGCCCCTTGAGGAGACCGGATCAACTTTTTGTGGAAGGCCACTTGCTGAAGTAGATTTGACAATGATCTTTGACATATTCTCCCTTACTTCCTCTTGATCCTGTTGTACTTCTCAGAGTCTTACCATTAAGAAAAACAGAGATTCGACACCTTTCGTTGAGCAAATCCTGCTATTACAAAACTTAGTACACTCTCTTTGTTATTTAAATATTTAAGGCCAGTTTTGACACCCATACCGCTTTTAGGTAACCAACACTGCCCGCCTAAAATTGGTAGGACACAAAAAACATGCTTGAAAGTCTTTCTCGGGAAACTGCTACTTTCTCCCCGGTCGCTTATCTTGACAGGAAGTAGGCCGCGATAGAGCTTTTCTTATCTCGGCATTTCGTCCTCGAGGGAGCGCCGGACGTTGAAAACCGATAAGCTGGGAGAACAGGGTAACTAGAGTCTCCCGCCAGTTACGTGCACATGATGTACGCTGAATCTATTTATTCGGAGGGTTTTGAGCGGGTATTTTAAAAAAGGCAAGAATGATTTAATAGTATAATAATAACTAAAAAGCGTGCATATAAAATGACTAGAAGTAAAGATACTAAAAAAAAATACTTAATTTGTAAAAGCTGTGACTTTATTCTCTTGAGTTGGTTTCTAGCTGGTCTAATGAAATAACCTCTGTAACGGCTAGGTCTTTACCATCTAGTTGAATGGATTGAGAAGAAAAGGAAACAGGCTTAATATTAACAGGTCCCACACCATTTATTGGTTCATCATCATCAAAGAACCCATTTGAACTCTTCATGTACTCAAAAGTTGTTGGCGTGGCTTCATGAGCTGGAGGATAGATCTGGGGCTTAACTAACTTTCCAAAAATAGTGTAGAAAATCATACCAGCAAAAGTGCACATGAGCCAGCCAATGTAATTCATATGGAGGCAATTGACTGAGTACTTTTTTGGGTGAATAGCAGCTGCCAATCCTGGAATTCCCAAAACCATTGCAAAGACCCATGCTAGACATCCCCACCAGTTAAAACCTTTGTAGTAGTAATAAACTCCAGTCGAACTTCTGGTATATAAAGACGGTGTATGATAGTTCCCCTTTCTCACGAAAAAGTAGTCAGCCAACATACACCCCAATATTGGACCGACAAACAATGTATAACTTCCAAGGAAAGTAAGGAAGGTTGTCGCATTCTTCAACATTTTCCATGGAACTATACCCCAGCAAATACATGCCATTAGAATTTGGCCTCTTCTAATATTGATGTATTTAGGGAAAAGACCTGTCATATCTGCTGCAAAAGGAAGAGCATTACCGAATAAGTTAGTTCCCATGTTACCAATACAAAATGCACCAGCAACTAGACAGCAACCAGTTCTTGCACCTGCAGTCCAGTGTCTGTCAAGGATACCATTCAATAAGTCCCATAAGTTCCAGTAAGCAACTCCAGAAACTCTATAGTAGGATGCGACTGCAACCATGGCAAATAATTGAATTGCCACCTTACTCAACATGAAACCAAAAAATTGAGGTAGAAGAGGGGCAGAAGGTTTTCTGCAATATCTGGCAACATCAGGCTGATTGATTATCATAGCAGAAATGGAACCAAGTATGGAATTAATGCACATCATAAAATTCCAACCAACCTGTGATGAATCTTCAATGATTTGGATTCCCATATTGAAGTTTCCCGGACCATGACCTGCAACACAACAGTAAATGAAAATTCCTAGTGTTGCCCAAGGCAATGCAAGAGCTTTGAAGGTGAAAAAATGCCTAATATTTGTTGGATGAATTACCATCACTGGCCACTGGCAAATCCAAAATAAGAGAAAAGCAACCATCAACCTTGTTGTTATGCCTTGTTCTGCTGGAATGTGATTCTCAATGTTATGCCATTTATGGCCAAAGATACATCTTAGGACCACATCAAGAAGGCAATCACCATAATAAGTTTGCACTGCAAACCATAATATAGCGACAAATCCTCTGATAATAACAAAGAAGTAGTACCCCCATACACCAAAGGTTGATCTAAGCAAAACTGGATAGCCAACATGATAGATAGCACCTGCTCTAGAATTCCACATAACGAAGACACCACCAATAAAAGTAGCAACAACAGATGCGATCATTGTCTTCCAATAGGAAATTTGCGAGCTCTTGATCAAACTAGCACCTGAGTTCCAGATAGTAACGTTTAACGAAGATTGAAACCAAACAAGGAAAAAGTTGTAAGTTCTCCATGTTCTATCTTCAGTATTTGTAGGATCTAAATCCTTATTACTTCTTATACCATTTTCCTTTGAGTCTGTATTTGGGATTACGATTTTGTCGTTCAGACGACATAACCATTCTAGTCTAGCCATGTTGCTAAGGTGGAGTAGCAAAAGTTGTAAAAAAATGGGTGAATAAGTGGGAAACTATGTATGCAAGTTTGCGAGTTCAAAAGAGTGTAAACAAAGAGTGAAATTTATACTGGAGGAATGCGAATGCGTTTTAGGTTATATACCTTTTCCCTCCTCTCTTTTCTGCGGCAACGACTGGGTAAGTATGGCTGAGCTAAAAAATTGGGACACGTAAAGCTCTGATTACCCCAATTGCTATTGCTGCATTTCTCGGGTATAGTGTGTTATCAAATGTTGTCAAAGAAATTGGAGAGATACATAACGTATGTGGTTATCGGAAAAGGAAAAAATGATAAGAAGTCCTTTTTCCTCGTTCCGGCTGTTGGAAAAAACGCTATCGGTGACAGTAGTGAGTTGAGGGTGAGAAACCGGAGAAATTGGAGAGAATGCCGATCTCAATTTTTCGTGCGTCCTTGGGTCGGGAGGCGATATGGAACCCTGCATTACCATCGTTTGCACTCATGGGAGCCGCTAAACATTTGAGTTAATGCTTGAAATTGATTTTACTGTGAAGCAGTAAAGAATCGCTTTCATTTTTTGGATGAATTGGGAAACCGTGGCTAAAAAAGTCGGCGAAGTACCTTATCTTTCCGAACCAGAGAGAGCTGAGAAAAGGACGACTAGTGTTTGTCTTTGGTGTATATACGTCGAAATGTGCTATTGCACACCGATTAAAAAAGAGTTAATGAACAACCACATTTATCTTAGATTCTTGTCCTTTGAGACTCTATTTATCCAGACAACAGGAGAATAGCAGAACATCCTGAAATTATGGCTGTATCATCTAATGACGAGTTAGAGCTTTTACCCCAGGCAAAAGGTTCATGTATAGGCTCGATTGAGCCAAATAGGGTACAAAAGATACTTCTCATCAACCCAAACAGTACCAAGTTGATGACTTTCAATTGTATCAAAATGGTAGAACAGCATGTACCACCAGATGCAATAGTATACGGATACACAGCCCCTCAAACGGCACCTACTACAGTTGAAGGGCATTTAGATGGTGTTATTTCCTCTGCTGATGTTATGAGAGATGCGTATAGGTTGATTGCGCATGCTGATGCTTGCCTGGTTGCATGCTTTTCAGAGCACCCATTGGTGAATTGTATTCGTGAAGAGTTTGATGTTCCGGTATGTGGCATCATGGAAGCCGCAATTTATAGTGCTAAGATTATAGGTGGAAGGTTTGGCATTATCACAACAGTTTACAGGTCCCAGATAAGGCATGAAGATGGGGTGAAAAATTATGGGATAAGCAACGGGTGTGCCGGACTGCTTTCGACAGGCTTGAAAGTTGCAGAGTTACATACGAAACCAAGGGAGGAAGTGCTGGAGATTATGAGGAATGTGGCAAGCAAGCTGGTTAAGGAAAAGGAGGCAGATACTCTTCTTTTAGGTTGTGCTGGAATGACCGATATGAAATTAGCTGTGGAAGGTGCGGTCAAGCCTTATGGCGTGATTGTAATTGATGGAGTTGTTGCTGGGGTGAACATTCTATCTGGTCTTGTGCGTTCTGGTCTGAAAACTTCCAAAAGAGGTTTATTTTGTAGTTCTATTGAATCCCGTACCTCTCGTGGCCAAAATTGGCTTTGAATCTTACAAAACATCAATAGTTAATAGAAATTTATACAGTAGCACAAAATTTGATTTACAACTTTGATGGTTGAAATTGAACTAGTTTGAAGACTAGTTGGACAGCACGCCAGCTCATTTCAAATCCAGATCCGCTAAGACCATAACAGTGGACTATTTGAGTGTTTTCAGTGAATTCCTTTTCCAATCTTATATCTCTTTCCCTGTTGGTCCGAAACCAACATTGATTTCCTTCACATATAAAGTAGCATGTCCATTTTGATAGACAACTAGTTCAGGGAATTTCTCCATTGCCTTGACAATCATTCATTTTTCTCACTAAAATTAGGAATGGAATTCAACTTTCCAGTTGGTCTCGGTTCACAGGTAAGTTGAACAATCCAAAGTTTTAGACCTTCGGCGAATCCGGGGAAAGGTCATTGTAGAGCTTCTTATCGGCTTCAACATAAACTATTCCTTTCATGAACCTCACAGAAGTTTTGGGGAAGTCTTGAGAAATGTTTTTGAAAACTCTGAAGGACGCTCTTGTCAAGGTGTAGTCTTTCAAATCTTTTGCATTGAAGAATGGAAATGGCCTAAAGTGAGCACCACCCCAAAGGGAAGCATAATCCTCTCATCGTTGAAGGTCGAACGTAGCCTGCGTGCAATTATTTCAAAGCCAAAGCAATTCTCTGATAGGACTCAGACGCATGTAAAGCCCACGACTCCAAAATCTACGAAATTCACCTGCTTTTTTATAAACGCAGTTGCAGTCCAAATTTGCGATTGCTTTCCACTTCACCGATGATAGCAATTTACAACCATTGAGATCCAGTTTTGATTAAGATCCAGTCTATTGGTGTGTAAATGTTTTTAGAAAGATTGTACATATTGGTTAAATTGGAAAGAATAAAAATTAGGTGAATAAATTGTGGTTTATGAATAGATTACTTAAAATCAGCCGGAGATTCACAGGAGAGACATTTTTTAGCCAAGAGGAGAACTCGGAGAAGTCGCACCAGATTTCCGGTCTTTGCTAAGAGCCGGAGTGATCCCAGAACTGTAGGTTTGAGGCCAACTCGTTCCACGTATCTGGAGAAACATTGTTACGGAAGGCGGTAAAATCTCCTATTGAGCCGGAACAGGTTTCTCGCATATCCGATATGAAGTCACTCAAACTCTGCTGCTGGAAGAGCGAGCGAGTGTTTGGGGAGAGGCAGTCAAAGCGTACATTTGAGTCCGAAATGCTAGTACCTTGGGCAGTGTTTGGAATGAGGTTGCCGTCACTTGCAGATGCCCTGGAGACGTCTGCAGCTAATGAGGAGGAAGAAGAGGAGACCGCAGGGAAAACCAGTTCCGGGGCGAAAGTCCTTTCCTCGTGATTAGTAACTAGATTGTTAGCGGGAGCCTTTTCATTCCGCCTCTCGGACTGCTTTGAAAGGCCTGGGATCTTTGACCTTAGATCGTCTAGCTCGAGCAATCTGTGTTCGTTGTCGATTGCCGTAAAATTCCCTGCATCCTTCATGAACGTGTTTATGCGTCTTCCGGTTTCCACCTGGAGATACTTGTTGCCGGAGAAGCTGCAGATGATCAAGATGATGAGGGAGGAGAAGCAATACTGGGCGTCCCAGAAACCGAAGGCGGAGAGCCAGCCGTTATTCTGCAAGTTAGAGAGTATGTCTATGTTGAGGATTGCTGCGGTGACGCACCTGGAGACGACGCGTTTGATTGCATCTGTGGGCTGGACATGTCCCTCAAAAAGAGACAACAGGAGGGGCCGGGTGGTGACGATAATGTACTGGTTGAGGCGTAGATACAAGTTTGCCGTTGATCGGTTGTCTGAGACGAGGAGGTTGTTCTGGACCCTTGCCGGCAAGAGTTTCTGGAGCTGGTCGAGCTGGTCGACGCAGCTAAGGACTTTTTTCACCTCTATGGAGGTGGAGCCCTTTGAGGGGCGGTACACGTCTCTCATGACGGTGCCGAGGATCTGGGCGAGCTTGACGTTGTAGCTGGAGAGCTCGATGTCGAAGCCGTCGTGGAGGTCGAGGACGTTTTCGTCCGGGAGGTCGACGTCTATGTCGTCGATCTGGACGTGGATTGGGTGGCCGAGGTTGGAGGACCAGATGGAGTCCATGATGAAGATGGTCCACCAGAGTCTTTTCCTCTTTTCGAGCTCTACAGGATGCAGGAAGGAGAGTTTCCTGTGGAGCCCCTGGATGAGGGCGGAGCGCATGGCCAAGCCGTAGAAGGAGAAGGCTGCGTTGGCGCTGTTGAGGCCCTGGAGGTAGAAGGCGATGAGGATGAGGGTCTGGACAAACTGCAGGGTGGGTTCCTCGTAGGAGGACTTGTAGAGGCGCATGGCGGCCATGTAGAAGGCCATGCCGGGGATGTCGCCCGAGGGGGAGTGGGTCATGTACTGTTCGCCGACGGCGAGGGTGATGAGGAAGTAGCAGATCCAGAGAGGCTTTTTGTCTTTGAGCTTTTCGTAGGCCTCGTCGATCTCGCCGTAAAGCTGCTCTGCGTCGAAGAGGTAGTACTCGTGGCCGAGGAAGGAGACGACCGTGGCGACGAGCCGGAGCGCATACGCCTTGTCTGGGAGCATCACGATGCCCGAGAAGGGCGAGTCCAGAGAGGGGTCCTTGAAGAAGTGGCGTCTCTGTGGGAGTGCCCCGTGCCTGCTCCCCCCGTCAGGGTGTGCCCCGCACCCCCTGTCCGCTTCGGACTCCCGCGTGATGGCAAAGAGGTGGGACTTCAACTCCGAGTCGAACACCTGGCCCGAAGAGATGCCGAAGTACGTGTCGCTGAGCGCCCTATTGGTCTTGGACGAGTTGAACAGGATGCTCCCGGCGTCCTCCGGTTGCTCCGCCTCCCGCTCGTCCCGCTCGTCCACCTGGTCCTCCACCGCCGTCTCGGCCTGCGCCAAACGGGCCTCGAGGAAGCCGATTCTCGCCTTGAGCCTGTTCAGCTGCGACTCCAGAAGCGTCACCTTTTTCTCCCGTAGCGGGTATTGGCACGCCCTGTCGGCGGCGACGCAGCCGGCGCACGCCGGCACGCCTCCGGAACACCTCGTCTTCTGCGCCCGGCACCGCAGACACGCGAGATGCGCCCGTCCGACGGCCCGCACGGCCAGCGGCTCCATGTCCACGTCCTGCTGCTGCTGCTCGAGCTCTGTTGCCAACGCCATCGTGCTGCTCTGCTGTGCCCTGCTACTGCTGCTGGCCCCGCTGCCCCGTCGTGCCACGGACCGTCCAGATACGCCGGCCTCCCTTCTACTTCTACTTCGAGCTCCAGCAGCAGCGCCACTGCCGCGATAAGCTCTGAGCCGCCGCGTGCCACGTTGCCCTGCGCCGATCGACCCTTTTTCTTTGTCTGAGCCGCCTTTTCCCGTCTATTGCCCTTCGTATGTTGCCCCGCTGTGGCTTCCGCCGGAGAGTTGCTCGATCGGGCAGCCAGGCGCCGCCCCGTTGTGGCAGAGTGTGCGGGGCTCAGGCGGGCCGGAGCCCAGGCCCAAAACCGGACCTGTCACCGTCACCAGCAGCAGCCGCAGAAGCAGCAGCCACACTCGCTGCAGAGCCCCGCGCGAGGCATCACAGAGAATCACAGGGCATCGCCGTAGGGTAGAGCATAGCAGAGTAGAGCAAAGCAGAACAGAGAGCAGAACAGAGCAGACATTGTGGAGACAGGAGACAGGGGGCAGCCTCTCCCAGTGGAAAGCCTTTTGCGTTCTGTTAGGATACAGGCGTCTGTATAAAGAGCAGGGTCTGTCCGGCAACGGGGCAATCTTTCTCGGCATTTGTTGGCAGGGAGGTGGTTTTGTAGGCTGGAAAAGGCAACAATACGTCTATCCCCTCACTCACCATGCTAGACTACCTCAAGTCGAGAGTAAGCACGGCTGGGGCCGCCAGCGAGGCCGCCAGCAAGACCGGCAACAGCGGCGAGTACGTCTACGCCGGCGAGACCGACGACTCCTCGGACTTCGACCACGGCCATGACTCCGACAACGACCAGGGCACCCCCGTCGAGAAGGCCAACCCGTTGGGCTATTCCGTCGGGCCCCTCAGCGTGGTCGTGCTCATCCTCCAGGGAGTCGTCGGCACAGGGATCTTCAGCACTCCGGGCAGCGTCCTCAAGTCGATGGGCTCCATCGGCTCCACATACGTGCTCTGGCTCTTGTGCTTCTTCCTCCCGCTGTTCTCCATCTATATCTACATTGAGTTTGCAGGCTACTACCCGAAGCGCAACGGCGGTGACGTCGCCTATTTGGAGAAGGCCTATCCGAAACCCAAATTCTTGGTGCCTACCGTCTACGCAGCAGTGTCCGTCGTCCTGTCCTACACCACCACCAGCGCCTTGGCCTTTGGACAGTACATCCTCTCTACAGTGGAGGAGGAGGTCCAGGTCTGGCACTACAGAGGCATAGCCATTGGCGCACTCACCTTCTCCTCCCTCTGTATCGCCATAAGCACAAAGTGGTCCTTGAGGTTGCAGAACCTCTTGGGCTTCATCAAGATCGTCTTCATGATCTTCCTGGTCATCCTCGGCTGGGTCGTCCTTGGCGGTCATACCAAAGTCGAAGATCCGCACGCAAGCTTCCGTAACGTGTGGCAAGACACAACCTCTGACGGAAACGAAATTGCCAATTCGATCATCAAAGTCGCCTTCTCCTACAGCGGTTTCGGCTACGCCTTTGGTGTTGTCGCAGAACACATGAGAAACGAAACAGACTCCGACGAACAGGCCAAGAAAAAACTTTTGAAAACTTATTCCTTCTACGTCCCCATCTCCATGTGTGTCATCTTTGTCTTTTACATCCTCATCATAACTGCATACTACGCTTCTGCCACTCCTGAAGAGCTCAAGAACTCGGGAAATACCATTGCAACAACAATGTTCAAAAATGTCTTTGGAAACAAGGCTGCCACAAAGGGCTTGGCTGCAATGGTCGCCCTATCGTCGTTCGGACACTTGATCACAGCAGTTTTATCCCACTCCAGAGCCCTCAGAGAATGCGGTAGACAAGGAGTCTTGCCCTTTGGCCAATTCTGGACCCAGACAAAGCCCTTTGGCACCCCTCTCGGCCCCATCTTCATCACCTGGTTGATCAACTTTATCATGATTGTAGCTCCTCCAGCAGGTTCCGCTTACAACTTCATCCTCGACATGGGTACCTACTCAAGCTATATTTTCACTCTCTGCTTGATTATTGGATTGTTGAGAATTAGAAGAGATAGAAGGTTGAAAGGCTTGGGTAACAAGGGCCACTATTTGCCTCTCCCATTCATCATCATCCTACTTTTGTTCCATATCATGGTCATTGCCATTGCTTTTGTCCCACCAAAGGGAACCTTAATCGGCAGTGACGTGACTTTCTTCTACGCAACATATCCAATAGTTACAATTTGCATCTTGTTTGCCTGTGGGCTCTACTACCTTGTCTGGCGTTTCGCTCTACCGAAGATTGGTAGCTATGTCCACCGTGAAGTCATTTATCATCTTGAAAATGGAGAGCTAGGGAACAAAATTGTGAAAGTCAAGTTGAAAGACCTCGAGGAGTGGGATCAAGAACATGAAACCGACGAAAACGGAGTTGCCACCAAAATAGAGGTACACAGAGAGAATATAGAGACCAGCTCGAAGAAAGATGTCGAAATAGTTGGATAAAAGCCTCGTTGGATGCATTTTCTTGCTTAACATTCCTCTGCTGATTTCTGTTCTGTTCTATTTTTGATTTTATTCTAATTTTCAATTTACTCTTCCACTACGAACCGTTTATCCGCCTGTTGGCAACCCGTGTGTATGGGAATAATCGTTTGAGAAGCACAACTCCCCCTTATTTCCGCGCCCTCCTTCACCGAGGAATCTTTTTCTCCCCTCGGAGCCCAAATGCCGCATGTGCTTACAAATCTTCGGCTTTTACTAATTCCGATAGTGGTAACTTGGTTGTATATATATCAACTGTTTTACTTCCCATTTTTATATGTCAGCGAAACTGCCTGTTCTAACTTTAGAAATAAATAATATATAGAATAACTTACTCGACCATATAGATCTAAAACCAAAACAAGCACTAGATCGAAAATGGCATTGGGCACTTTATACTACAATCCCAGTTTTCCTAGAGGTAGTTGGCTCGTTCCTCTAGCAAAATATCTTCAGCTTGAAATTACTACTAAAAATTCTGCAGAATCGGCAGAGTTCCCTTCGCTATTCATGTTGAAGAAGACCCCAGCTTTTATTTCAGAAAATGGCTTCAAACTGACTGAGATGATAGCCATTGCGCTCTATTTTGTTCAAAAATCCGACAAGAAGGAGTTCGCTGGAGTTACTGATGAAGAGAAGGCTATCCAAGTAAAATGGCTCTCTTTCTTCAATTCCGATGTTATCACCAGTGCTTTTGCACTAGTCAGAGCTTCAACTGAAGAAGAAAAGCTCAGATTTTCTGCAAAATTCGAAGCCAACTTGGCTCTTGTTGACGATCAACTGCTGAAAACAAAGTTTTTAAGCGGCGAGACTCCTTTGGTTTCTGACATTTTTGCATATGTCCTTTTTACCGCCATGAAAGATTACAACCTGAGAATTGAAAACTTTCCCAACATCGACAGGTACTTCGACGAATTGAAGGAAGACCCACTCGGAAAATTAGTAGACGTTAAATAGTTCAAAATTATCTCTCTACATACTTTTTTCTTTGTGAATAATTAACATTACGAGTAATTCTGGTAGCTTACATTCCAAACGAGACTTTTTCCCATGTGTATTCGTATTGAATGCGGTTGTGCGTTCCTTCTTATTCCAACGCTTAGAATCACTGGCAGGCTTCCAAGAGCTTGAGGGGACTGATATATTGCTACATAACGATGATCAAATCTAAGTTTAGAGGAAGATATAAAAACAGGAGCACCAGTCAATCACCACTGAAATGTAACTGTGATGTAGCTCACAATAGTTCCTTAGCAAATGTTATCTTGCAGCTCAACACAAGCGCATCTGCGCATATCAGTATGGTTTACCATTTTTCCGATTTTCTTTATTGTGAAAGAAACTTTATTTACTGATAAAGATGCCATCAGTTATTCTTCCTTATTGGGTGTTTTTTATGACATGGGGATCAATAAAACTAAATATAACAATGTCCTAACCTTTTTTATGTCTGCTATTTACTGGGACAAATTACGTCTCATTTGCTATTCGAAAATGCCAATATTTAAGTATATTACCCTAGCAATTGCAAGCTGGGCATTGATTTCATTTTGCTGACCTTAATGAATGAAAAGCAAAGCAGAGTAGGCAACTTGGAATATAAGGGATGAAGCGTTTGAAGAAAACTATACTAAATTTTTTGTTCTTGGAAATAAGTACTTCCCACTTGATCAAAGCAAGCTATTGGTTAAGAGAATAGAATAATATTGCACTCTGAAAGACTAAAGGATAAATACAAAATTTATAGCTGGACAGGAAAAAGAAACTATTAGTTTAAAGAATGTATGTAAATTTAGGGTTAGTTAAGTCGGTCATATCCCCAAAGGTTAATTGCCCATCTGCATCATCATAATTTTTGGACTCCGTCTGCTTCTTCTTGTTTCTCCACACGTAAATTATAATCAAGAGTATTTGACTTACAATTGTAAGAATGAAGGTTCCAACCATAACTCTCTTGGCGGTAATATAGATTGGCGCTTCACTTCCTAAGTATGCCTGGGGACCAATCATGTTACCGACGCAGAAGCCAACTAAAAAGGCAGTATTTGCCGTAATTTTTTTTGTGTGACCACCAATGTTTGAAGAGACAACAGAACTCATACATGCCCAACTAGCAGTAGTTAAATAGCTCAAGTAGAAACCTACCAACTTTGCTGGGTTTTCGGGAGCAAATGCGAGCATACAAAGGCCAATGAAAATAAGTACGTTGATTATAACACCAACTCCAAGTCTGGAAGGAATGAAGTAATGATTGAGTAGGGCAAATGCCAAAGGGAATATGATGTCAATACCAGAACCAATCATGTTCATCAATAATGATTGACCAGTTGAAAAATGAAACTGTTCATTCAACAAGATAGAGCCAAAATTACCAATAGAACCATTTGTGATACCATAACCCACCATGTAGAAGAAGAACAAATAGATGCAAGGGTCTAACATTGCTTCTTTGAACTGAGCAAGTTTGAACTTTTTGTTACCGAAACCAGTCCTGTTCAATCTGATTCTTTCAACAACATATTTCTTTTCTTCTTCGTCCAAGAACCAGGCTTTTGCAGGAATATCTGGAACGTGGAAAAATGAAAGGATCCCAAAAAATATGGTAATGACACCGGTAACAATATATAGCAATCTCCAAGGAGCAAAATGAAAAGAATCCTTATGAAGGTAAAAGCCATATGCTATACCCGATCCCAACATTGTTCCAAAACCTTGCAAACCTAGCCAGATGCCACATCTTATATATTGCTCTTCTTTTCTATACCACTGTGAGGTCATGATCATGTAAGAGGGATCCATGAAGGATTCAAAAATACCGAGAAGAGTCCTGCAGAGTAGAAATGTTGCCGATGAATGACAAGCTCCATGGCAACAAATAATAACACCCCAGGAGACAACTGCAAAAGCCAAAGTCTTTGACAACGGAAATCTTTGAATCAACATGTTAGCTGGGTACTCAAAAACTAGGTAACCGAGATAAAAAGAGCTCGCAACCCAGGAGTATTCCTGAGATGTCATTTTCAAGTCGGTTCGTAGTCCGACAATTGACGCATACGAGTTGGTTGATTTATCCATAAGCTGACATGTCATCAACATGCACATCATTGGCAAAATCATTATATCGATTTTGCGAAGCACCTTCTTTTCTTTTTCGGGGTCCATAACAAAATCTTCGGTGTCAATACCGTATTGGAATGCTTCGTCAACATCCTTAAGTTCCTCAGTGGACAAGACGTGTCTCAAACGAACGACATTCTGCCCTTTTTTTTCATCAAAAGAGTCCGCTATTTTGCTCATTTTTTCATCACCAGAGTCTGTCATTTTGCTTGTTTTGTTTGCTTCTCTTTGCTATTCGAGTTTATCAAAATCAGAAATATCAAAAACAGATCAAATTATTTTACAGTCGTTGAGGAAGATCACCCTTATATATTCCAAAAACAACGCACCAGTTTTCTAATCGGTTCCGAAGATAACAATAGCGACATAGATAAAGATAAAGGCAGAGATAAGAGTGAGATAAACAAACAAGTGAAAAATTAAGGAACATATTCATGTCACCAGCACCTGTGTTATCGCACTTTCTTGTGTTGGTTTCTTATGTGCCATATGCAGTACACCGGGCGCAAACTCCACCAAGCACTATGCGCTGTGTATGGCGCCGTTTATTCCCGATCGGGGAATTTGAGCGTCGTTATCAGCAACGTCGGTCCCTCGCGGACCATACACGCTCTACTTCTGACTGATAAGCCGGCTGTCACCTTTCCCGAGCCAAATTGGGAATTGTGTGCGAACCGGGAACATGTTCTTAACTAGGTTAATTCCCTTTCTGTTTGACTCTCGGTTTGTTGCTCCAATAGGATGCTAAGTTATCGCACGTTCCCAAAGGTTTAAAACCACTCTGGTTTTCTTTTAATTTGTTATATTATAGCCATGAGCGGCTTGCAGGCTTGAAGAAAAAAGCTTTCAAACTAAACGCCGAAAATTTTTATACGCTTTTTTTATCAGCAGATATGGATTCTTACAAGAAAGTAATTGTTGTTGGTGCCGGTATCTTCGGTATATCTACTGCCATCGCACTCGCGAAAAGATATCCGGAGGTGAAAATACACGTTATTGACAGATTTGAACCACCTGTTCCTGATGCCACTTCTGTTGACACCACAAGATGTATTAGAGTTGATTATACGTCCGAAGTTTATCACAAACTAGCATGCGAATCTTTGCAAAAAATTAAAGAAGACCCTGTAATTTCCCAGTTTTTCCACCAAAGCGGTATGTCTTTTACTTACAATGGTGAGCATGATAGATGGGAAGACATATTTTTGACTGGGAAAAAATCTGCAGAAAATGCTAATAAGGATCATATGGAAAACATGTCCTACTTAGACTCTGCAAACGACGTTTACAAAAGTATTCATGGCGACACAACCAAACCAAAGTGTCCAACTTGTCTTGGTAGAAAAACCTGGTGGAACAAAGGATATAGAAACTTGGCAAACGGCTTTATTGATGCTGAACTTTCCATGAAGGCTTATTATGAACGAGCAAAGACTTTCCCAAATATAGAGTTTACATTCAAGGAAGTTAAAAGGCTTGTTTATTATCCAAACTCTAATAAGTTCAAATCTGTTTTACTTAAAAATGGGGAACATATCTTTGGAGATTTGGTTATTGTTGCAGCAGGAGCTTGGAGCGGAAAGCTTGTCAATTTAAAAGGTATATGCGAAATGAGTGCCATTGAGGTTGGTTGGATTAAGTTAACTCCAGAAGAGATAGAAAAATGGAAAAACATGTCTATTACAACTAACTTGTCCACCGGTATCAACGTTTTTCCTCCATACAAAGGAGAAACCAAGGTTTTGAGAAGATCTTCTGGCTTTAAAAATACTATTTGTATTGAAAACCCTAATCCAGAAAAGAATGGTATCATAAAGATTTCGTATCCAAGAACGCAAATCACTAATCCTTCAGACTGGATGCCTGAGAAAGCCGAAGAAATCATTAGAGAAAATTTGAAGGAGATTATGCCTAGTTTATGCTATAGACCTTTTGATAGAACCAAACTCTGCTGGTTGACCCAAACACCAACTGCAAACTTCTTGATCGACTATCATCCAGAATGTAATAATGTCTTATTGGCCACCGGTGGTTCTGCACATGCTTGGAAGTTTGTCCCAGTTATAGGCGACAAAGTTGTGGATTTTATTGAAGGAAACCTTGATCGAAAGCTGGTAGAAATGTGGTCTTGGAATGAAAAGCTAGGCAATACTACTGATAATGGTAGTGCCCCCCGTATGCAAGGTGAACCTCAGGAGGTACGTAAAGTAATCAGAAGAGCTTACACAGGCAAATGTCTTTTGTAATCCATATTATCGTCTTATTTAGAGTAAAATTTGGTATGAAGTATAATATCGGACGTATCTTTTCATTTTTAGAATAAGAGTTAGCATGGTTGACTGTAATACTATTTGCTCGTTAAGCGGAAAGCTTGGTAAAGACCGTTTGGTTTGCTTAATTTCAGGCAAATGCAATAAACCTAGTACACTTGTTACTAATTAACTTTTCTATTAATGCAAGACTCAATAAGCGGGAAGTTCCTTATTATGCACACATAAAAACTCTTTCACCTCAAATCAAGCACTGCGGTTTGGGGACAAATTGCCTAACTGGGCGTTTTTCAACCATACTATTCTAGGCACATACTCTATTAAAAAACCTTGAGTATTTCCCTCTTATCAATTGGCCAGAATTTAACCAACATCGTGTTTCCCCTATCTACGCACGTCGAGTTAATCAAAATTATGCTGCCCAGGGGTGTTCCCTGTAACTGGGGGATCGGAAGTTTTACAACCGTCTACTCCCTTTATCCTCAGATAGGCGTGTCGCTGAAATTTCCAAATTGGGAAACATGGACGCTGTCTTGTTAGCACGCCGACTCAACAACACAGATACGGATCGCATGCGATAAGTAAGATTTAACCTTTCTATATAAACCATCTATAGTGTGCCCAGTTAAAGGGTAAAGACCTCATTTCAAACTTTTTCATCTGCTTTTTTTGAGAGCTTTTCAATATCCAATCTGTATTTTCAATAGGATGGCATCAATAAACAAAGACTCGGCAATTATTCTAGTTGGTTCTGGTGTTTTCGGACTATCAAATGCCCTTCACTTAGCAAGTAGTGGTTACAAAAATGTCACTGTTTTTGACAGATTAGACATGGAGGATAAAAACTTTACTTTGCTGAAAGGTGCCGATACTGCCTCCGCAGATATCAATAAAATTTTTAGAACTCAGTATGCCGAGAAAAAACATTATCAAGATCTAGCATTCCAAGCTTTGCAGACATGGCAAAAATGGAACAGAGATATTGAACTGGTGCCACCAGAAGAGGCAAAGAAGTATACTGATTTGCGACTATTGGACTTGTGTGGAATGTTGAGGTTGGATGACATAGTTGGATGGGAAGAAAAAGCATCAAGAGAGAATTTCGCTAAAGAAAAGATAAGTTCGTTGAGATACGATATAAACAATTCCGACGACCTCCATAGAGCAAATGCTGCAGGATATGGTCCAAAGGTTAATGTTGCGTTGGAATTGAAGAAGAGAGTTCCAAAATTGGAAGGCGCATTTGATTCAGTATCAGGTGTTTTGTATGCATCTAGATGCCTACAATATGCATGCTTTTTATGCAAATCAATGGGCGTCAAATTTATATATGGTGGCCCAAAGGGTACGTTCAAAGAATATATGTATCGGGATAAGGATACAATTCAAGGTATTGTTACGGAAGATGGGAAGAAGCATTACGCAGACCTGGTTGTCATTAACTGCGGTCCATGGTCTACTAAATTGGTTCCAGAGCTTGACGGTATAAATGAAGCGACTGCAGGCAATATCCTAACCTGCAAGATTCCTGACAGTCGTAAAGATTTGAAGGCGAAGTACAGCAGTAGAAACTTTCCAATGTTTGGCTGGAAAACTGGTCACTCAAGAGAGCATGATTACATGGCAGGTTTGTTCATGTTTCCTTGTATGGAACCAGAAGGTTATATGAAGATTATCGTACGTCAAAAAAAATATACTAATCCTGAAGTAACCAAAGGAGATAGAATTGTCTCCATTCCGAAAACTTCAAACAGCAGTCCACCTTTCAGGTATTTAACTAAGCACATTGTTAAACAAGTTGAAGAATGGCTTAATATTTTTTTCCCAGACCTTGTTGATTTGAAGTGGGAAAGCAGCATTTTGTGGTATACAGATACCATCAATAATGATTACATATATGACTTTGTTCCAAACAAGAAGAACTTATTTGTTGCCTGTGGAGGCTCTGGTCATGCATTCAAAATGCTTCCAGTTTTAGGTCAGTTTTTAGTTGACAAGATCGAAGGTCGGGAAAATTTTTACACAAAATTGTTTGCATGGAGAAACTCTGAGGAGTTTTCTGAAGACCCCAATGGGCTAAGGGAAGGTTTAAGCGGTGATCGTGTATATGCAAAACAAGCTATCTCTACACCAGCTGACTATAACTTCAAACGGTTCAGTACTGCAAAATTGTGAGCTGATAAATGTTATGTGAGAAACTTCGGCTTTAAAAGATGACATCACTCTTTTTCCTAAAACACATCCGTTACTCCAAAGTTCTACTCTGTAGAAATACATTGTAAACTAATTATATTATCTTTTTATATATACTTAGCCTGTAATTATCTATTGGATATTCTGTGAAAAATTTTCGTTCCTTTCCTTCGCCCGCTTGGCATCTCTTCGAGTAAAATAGAGTGCAATAAAGGTGTAGACCAAACCCAAGGCACTCAAGCACGCGGTATAAGTGAAACCGATAAAGTAAACTGGGGCATCCTCCGCATTCCAAACCAAAATAGGCACCCACGCATTTGTGACATACGCCAAAGTGTTGGTGGTGACAACAATAAAATTTCTCTTCATGTCATCTTGGAATAATAGACGATTTACCCATGAGAAGATTTGCGGTTGACCCCAAGAAGTTGGGATACCAACAATGAAATAGCTTGCCCAGTGCAATCCGATAGGGATGTTCCATGCAGATAAACAAGCACAACCAAATATGAGGCAGATAAAATATAGACCGACAAAATAATGATTCAATTTGCCTCCCAAAAAATCATGGGCATAAGAAAACAATAATGTAATACCAATTCCAGAACCATAAAGAATGGAAGGATAGATATTATATTTGCTGGAAGGCAGTTTCAAATTGTACTTCATCCACGTGGTAAAGGTAGGTTGCGAGTTAGCTGCACAGCTATTGTTATAGCACAAGAACAAAACAGGAAAAACGTAAACGTGCCAAGTATTAAAAAAACTCTTGATTTTAGTCCAAGTATACTTCTGCCTAGTGTTTAACTGAGCACCAATTCTTCTTCTTCTTTCCAAGGCAATGAGTTTATCCTGTTTGGTGAAGTACCAGGCATCCGTAGTTGATGGGGTATTCGGATCCACAAAAAGTGTATACACTCCGATTGGAAAGGAAATGATGCAATCAAAAATAAACATCCATTTGAACGGTTCCAGTTTACTATGAGCAAACCTGGTTAACACTGCTTCTTGCAAAGGCCCCGAAATCATGCTTGCGGCAACACCGGACACGGCAAAATAGGATGACCGTTTAGAAAGCCCTGAAGGGCTATACCAAGAGCCAACCAAGTACTCCAAGCCGGGGAAATAGCCCGACTCTAACAAACCAACAAAGAACCTAATAGCATAGATACCCTGTATCCTATCTTGTCCACAGGTTATCATCAAAACAGTCAATATAGCCCAGCATATTTCCAAACCGCCCAAGTAATAACGAGCAGAAATTCTGTGAAGAACCAAATTTGATGGAATCGCCCCGATGATATACCCAACAGTCCAGAGAGTTACCATGTAATTGTACTGATTTTTCTCCATAGCAAAATACTCCTTCATCCCGTTAACATAAGCTGTCGATATATTAGATTGGTTCAAGTTTTTGATAAAGTACCCACACATTGAACTTGAGAGCAAGAACCAGTCTAGCTTCAACAAGAAAAGCTGTTCCTTTGGGTGTTTATCCAACCCATCCCAAAAGAAATGGGCAACTTTGAACCATAGCTTCTTCCTCTTAATCACTTCAGCTTCTGTTAGCTCGACATCCAAATTGATATAGGGCTCTCTGTAAATGTCACTTTCACTTTGGGTTTCGATCTCGCTATCATGATCACTTGGTGCGATTTCATGGACGAAGAAGCCCTCGTCTTTCAAAGAGTAGTTCGATTTAGAATCTGAATCTGCCGCCGTATTGATTTTAGTAGAGGTCATATTGCTATTTTTCCAGTATGGAACAGGAGTAAAGTAGAGAAAAATTTACAATGCGGAAAGTGTGATGATCCGAATACTGATCGAAGACGGAAAAGCAGGCAGCATTTTCATGATATATATAGAAATCCATACTTTTGGTAAATTACAACTAGGAGCTGCCACAATCTACTCCTGATAGGCCCTTATTCTGCAAATGCTGATGGCCCAAGCCCAATCATAGTTCGCTTTGTGGTGATGCTGGACAACTATGGCTCTTGTGTTGCCCGGCGAAGATGTTCCCCTTCCCTTCCCTCCTTCGCCTCACCCCATAGCGGAAAAATACCCGCCTTATCGGAGAAGAAGCACCACACCGACGAAAAGGGTAATCGGCACTCTTTCCCGAGGTGTGGTGTCAAGCATGACGAGGCAGCTGTCACTGTCTGAAGGCGTCCTCCATGCTGACTTAAGCAGCGTATTCCCGTTTTGGGGATCGTTATCGCCGCGACAGGGCCGGTAGTTGGAGGAGCTTCTCGCCACACGACGACTCCGGTAGCGGGGCTGCTGACGCAGAGGACAAAGAATGCTCGGAGAAATGTTTTGGAACGAATTCTGGAAATCCACCGCTGCCCGTCACCGAAGATCTCAACACTCATTGGAGATGAAATCAACACCGGTGCTTCAGCAACAGTGCAGCCAACGAAAAAAAATCATCGAGATCGGAGGAGCAGGGTGCCAGTCATGGTTGAGATTCTTGGCCAGTCGAAAAAAAAGCCAGCCGTATATCGTAATTCTTTCTTAGTTTTTCAGTAATAGTTCTACATCGGTTCTCTCTTTTCAACTGCAGATTTTAGAAAACAAGCTTCAGAGGGGACGGTTCAACATGTTCTTAGTATTAAAATTGGCAATTTGTTTATATACTTGGATGTTGTGGCAAGCTGAGAGCTGTACAAATTTGCAGATGAAGAGCAAAAGAAGACTCTCTTCAGCGCATACACAGACACAGCTGCTATAAAGAATGACTTATTAAGCGTGATAAGGCAGGAGATGGCGACAAAAAATCTAATAAGTCCAACTTATGTGTGTGCAGATTTAATGCAGGCCCAACGTATGCTCGTTGTGCTGATTAGCTGACCTCATCGGCTCAAAACTTTAATTTTGTAAATTTCCAAGATATATAATGCAGGATTTCGGGTGTTAGGCAAGCCATTGGGCATGCTGGCTATTATGTATGAATAAAATTGATGTATGCCAATGGATGATGAAACTATGCGCCAGCGGAATTGAGTTAATGTTTACTGGAAAGTATGTAGTATAGTCTGTGATAATATGATATATATGCAAAAGAGAGGTCAAGAGCGCACTATCCAATGGAATCAGGGAAATCAATTCATCATTTCAGAATACAGCCCGCAGTGTATAAATTCTATTAGGTCTGTGTTGTATTATACTGGAAAGACATGTTTTGCGGATAGGAAATAAGCCACTGCTATACTTTCGGACGAGGCTTTATACGTTTTTATCTAGTAGGTAGTAATAAAAAATTATTCCATTTCAAGAGAACATGAATCACTTGTCCATGTGTGATCTCAGCTGTGGCCGCAGAAATTTCCCTGATGCTCCTCAGGAAACACTTTCATGGGTCCTTTCACTTAAAAAGGGAGTGTGCATCAGTGTAGGATTGGCTGAAACCGAAGGCCAAACCAAACCCGAGACCCGACCACAGAGGGGGGACTCTCTTAAACAGAAGCATTGCTGTTACGGCCCCAAAACCCCAGCCGGCGAGCCCAATGAAATTGGACAACTCTGTTTTCCATGTGAAATCCACGATTGTAGCTGAAGGGTGTGAATCGTTGGTTGCCTTGTTCATTAGTGGGCGTAGGTATCCTCTTTTTATCTATATATATACGTTGGGGCACTTTTATATTTTTTTCTTATTTTTGTCGATTTGTGAAATGAAGCTCTTTGTCTAGCTGCTACTCTTTTATGTCCTGCAACCTCTTTACCTCTCTTTACCTCTCTTTACATCTCTTCTACCATCTTCCTCTTCCGCGCCTACATGAAATGTAGAAATGCCGACGAAAATATTCTCGCTCTAAGTTATGGTATGAGTTAATGCTATATGATTCGATCATTTTAGATAAGTTATAAATTACTAGGATAACTCTTAAGTAAGAGTATGTCAACACAGTACAGTTATTTCCTTATTCATATATTAAAAGTCGACATATACTGAGAGAGTTATGAGCTTATTGTTTTCTGAAGTGCGTAAACATATAACATTTACTTTTTCCTATTTTAGGTTAACATGAACATTTATGATGGATATTATACATTTCTGTTTTTATAATATAGCATATGTAAGCGATTTTTACATGAAATACGTTGAATGTGAATTAGGAGCCCCATATCAATAGTGTTAACTAATATTTCAGTAACCATGCCACTACATAAGCTACCTTATGCTGCTAGTCACTTTACTTGTAGATAATAATAATGGAGAAGATAGCCTGTATACGTCCTGTTCTGAATTTGGATTAAGGTAAGGTTTTACCCTACTTACTATTCAGCCATCTGTGGTTTATCATTGCTACCTTATACTTTGGAAATTATCGACTCATTGTCGATTTTGTCAAAGACCAAAGGTGCTGCTAATTTCTCCAAGGCTGTTAACAGATTCCAAAAGGAAGATCCAACTTTCCATGTCTATTTCGATATGGATTCCCAAAAAACTATCATTTGAGGTATGAGTGAATTACATTTGAAAAGTTATGTTGAAAGAATGAAGAGACAATGTAATGTTGAATGTAACGTCGGTAGACCAAAAGTTGTATACAGAGAATCCGTTCCATCAGCATCTCCATTTGATTACACACGCAAGAAACAATCGGCTGGTGCTGGTCAAGATTCCAAGGTTATTGGTAAGCTGGAAACCACTTCTTTGGTTGATCTAGAAGATATTGATGCCATCTTAGGTGACCATGTTAGGTTCCGTAATTACTCCCAAACTAAGGTTGTTGTTGAAGCTTTCTGAAAAATCCTTGCTTGCATGTCAGAAAAATTTTGCAGATTGTTGTGAAAAGGGCTCATTGATAGGTTCAATACTCTTAGGTGTTCACATGAGTGTTGATGATGGTGCTACAAATGCTGCCGACTTTTCTGAAACGGAATTTAGAACCGCAACTCAATTCGCATTTGAGCAAGCATTTATCCAATCACAGCCGGCTGTTTTGGAACCAACCATAAACATTGTCATTACTGCGGCAACTGACTCAAGGCGCAGTCATTAATTTCGTTAATAAATTGGGTGGTTTGAGCAATGACACTGAAAATCAAGCTGCTGATTTCAATTTGATCTCTGACTGTTCATCGAACCAATTATTTGGATTTGCATCCAAGTTAAGAACAGTTTTTCAAGGTAACGATGAGTTCACCATGGAATTCAAGGAATATCAACCTGCTTCTCCATAATTATAAAAGAGATTAAGTGAAGCTTATCAGAAGAAGAACAAAGAGTAATTTTGGAGAATTCTTCTTTTGTAGATAGTTTTGTACATAACAATAAATTTAGAGCCTGATAAATAACAAACAATATATAAATTGACAAATTTATGTAATATATTTCATTGTTTATAGTTCACAATCCATGATAATAATTTTATTCATTATACTATTATTAAAAAGAAAAAAGCAAAAAAGGAAATAAAAGGGGCAATAAAATGGTCCCGTTTGGATTAAAAGATTTCTAGCCTTAAAATAGTTTCATTTTTACGATTGGAAAATTGACGCAGCCAAATAGCGATAGCGAATGGTATTAGTTGATGTCTTTTTTTGATGCTTTTGATGTATCTGATTTTTTTTGTTCTAGCTTCAAAATCCTGCTTGTTCCACTTACGGGGATTGATCTGATTATTTCAGCTTCGATATGTCTACTCTGCCGCTTTCGATCCATGCTGGATCAACCAATCTTTGTCTTGCAGAATGCACCAATTTGTAAGATGATTTGATGGTACCCTCAGAGACCCCTGTTTTCTCGCTGATTTTGGAAAGTGCGATTTTCTGATCAAATATCAAAGTAGTAAAATAGATGACTGTTGCGGCAATAGTTGTTGGCGATCTACCTTCAAGTACACCAACGTCTTTCAGGCTTCTGGCGATCGACTGAGCTGCACTGGCGACTTGAGGATATAAACCAAGATGTGAGCAGAATCTACCCACCAAATCCTCTGGATTCGTATGTCTCGTATTTATACTATCATTCTGGTAAGTGATCAAACCACCCTGCTCCTCATTCTTTCGTTGAATGATCTGGTTAATTGTCTTGAAAGTTCTGCCAATCTCCTTACGTGGAACGTTCGTTAAAGCCCATATTTCCCTAAAAGTACGAGGGACACTTGCTTTTCTACAACCTAAAAGGATTGCACCTGCCATAATACTCTCTTGGGATTTCCCCTTCAAGGATGGGTCGTCGTAAACCAACTTATAAACTTCCTTTGCACCATCTTGAACGACTTTAGGGAGTTGATAACCATCACACATCTGAGTTATTTTAGCAAATGCAGCCTGAAGGATATGGGATTTTTTATCAGCGAAAGATTTACTTTGGGTCCTGTTAAGATCTCTTGCTGCTCGACTCGCATCGATACCGGCAGAAATCACAGTGTTCAATTGGTCACCATGCAATATAGAATTTGTAGCCTCACCCACACGAGAAGGATCATCACCCTTTTGATCGTCATTATTGAAAGTTCTCCATTCAGATCTGTTATCGATTATTCTTTGGCAAAGAACCAACCCACAGAGCCCACAAACGATATCTCCTTCACTGTGTCTTTCGATTAATTCAGGAGGGAAAACTTTACATTCCGGACACGATAATGTGACGTTCAAATTGACACCTCTTGGAAACCTTCTCTCTGTGGTGGCCATGGTTCGGGGACAATCGATACGGTGCAGGGTGTAGCTGTATCTGGCAGCTGACTGGAAGTCCTGCAGCCAAAGCGGGAAAGAAGAAGAATAAGATTCATAGACAGACGGTATTTGGTGGTGAATTCACCTCACAACACTTATAGATTTGTCATGAGGAAAAAGATCGAGTGAGAAGAACAGAAAAGAAGCCGTGGAAAGAAAGATAAGGGAAGCGAAAATCGACGCGTCGATTCTTATCGGGCAGTGGATTGATTGAGAATTCAATTGAATCTAAAGTTTTTCAGAATTTCTAATAAGAACAATAAGTTGTGCACATTCGTACCAGTAAAAAAATGTTAAACAAAGTTATCACTCAATGATAAATTACGTTAAACAACACTTGGTAAGTCACATTTTTAGACTTTGGTTACTCAAGAATGTCAGAGTTAATATGTGAGTGGCATGTGAAATTCGAAGGCATGATCCAAGTTGAGTTGAAGTACCAGAAATCATTGGTTGGGCCATCGGTAAGATCATAGAAGACAACTTCATTGTCTATCAACGTTACTAGATACGCTCACTTTCAAACCAGACAAACCAGCGATGGTTGTGAGACTGTAATGTGGATAAACATCAAAACCAGCGACGACAAAGGTGAAATATGCGTCTGCTAGAGCCCAGTGACATTTGTGTATGCGATGTTCAAATATTTATCGCCCGCAACGACCTTATCCCTAGCTGCAAAGCTTTTAAGTTTATAAATCCAATTCTTTCCCCTCCCACATGCCATTGAATAACCGCTAGGTTGAAGGCACTTGCAGAAAGCGCTGAACCACCAACTTTGTCGTTTGAGAGCTCCCCTGCGCCAATGTGGAGGTAGGCCGTCAAACACACACTGATATTTTTAGGATAGGTATCAAAAGGAGGAGAGAATGTCTGTCTGGAAAAGTGATGTGGACCGGATAAGTCTTGAATAATTCGAGAACTTCTAATATGGGAATTCTCGCTCCAGTATGGCAAGAGAGGCCTAACGTGTAAAATTGTTTTTTCGTTTCCTGTTGTCTGATGGTATGCCAATCTATCCTCTTCTTAGACTGAGTCCGACTGAGTTGTATGTCATTTAGGCCAGCAGACACTAAAACTACTAATATGGAAATTCTGTCCAGTATGATGTATTAAGGATGTTATATTATTTTAAATTATGTCTAACAGTTCCAACGATAAGGAAAGTGCTTTAACCTCGTCTTACTCTCCATTAACGGTTAAGGAAGTATTCCTTTTGTGAATGGCGCTACTACGGTGCGTATTGGGTCTAACAAGAACCCAACGTTCTGTAAGTGGTTCTCTTGCTCGTATACATTATGTTTAGTTGACTTTTATTTCGTATTTATTCAAGGTTAGAGACTCTTTCGGTATTAGGCGTTAAGAACCAATATCTCTGGCCAAAACTCACTTTTCCTGTCTAATAATTTCATTATGTTCAAAATCATCGGCGATCAAGTGAACCTAAAAAGGTTTCCGACAATAAATTTACCAACCATAAGTTGTTGAATAACAACATCATGATAATGAAGACTACAATCTAACCATATCTGATTCCAACAATTATGTTTATGGACAGTTATGCTTTCTCTTTCAAATTATCTCCTCTTTTGGCTAATGATGCACAAATTTCCTATTGTTTTGGCGTAGCATTTACGGTAACTTTTGGCCGAAGAAGATTTAGAAATTTGAGAGATAGGCGGATAGCCGAAGATTGCGAGCAGAAGAGAAAAAAAGATATAAGTAATTCTACAACAATGAACATGAAAATGAAAGTGATGTCTCCTTGACAGAAAGATAATTAAGTCAGAGGCATAATGACCTGCTCTCAAAAATAATCAAACCACAATGAGCTAAAATTACAACTCCCTCACTAATGTATAAAGGGCAGCTATCCCCCTTTACTGTACAACTTTTCTTTAGCTTAGGAGAAGGTATGTCGAGATAAGATGCTGAAGCTGATAAGGATATAGATATAAGCAATGCCGAGTATGTTGAAGATAAGGTATCGATACAGATAAGAGATAAGAGGAATCTATGGCATCGCATCATAAAGAAAAGATCCTTATGAAGACAAGGCATAAAGCAATCTGAAACTGGAAAGACTAACGGACATGATGAGTGTATAAATACAAGAGGTTGTTTATCCCGTATTTATGTTTGGAGATATTAGTTCGTAAGTAAGTTATATAAGTTCTATATAAAATAAGCAACAAACGTAAGATAATACATACCATAAAGAATGGATATTCCATCAAGAATAAGAGACTTCAACATGATATTTCATAAGATACTCTAAGAAAACGAATCGCACATCTTATGTGCACATAAAGCGAACACCATATTTCGCTAAACCCCGTGTATTTTTTACACGACAATGCGGAAAAATGGGATGAGCGAACGAAGCGTATCATTCGGGTATACATTCCGATGCTGATAAGCGGTGTCGCATCTTTCTCTTTAAGGACATATAATCTCCGAAAAAGAGTCGAAATCAAAATAAAGGCTAAAAAAAGAGGAGAAAAAGTATACATCAAATACTGCCAGCTTCTTATCTGCACACTAAAATATGATAGACATTGATCTAAAAACCGCCGGGCATTATAATTTGTAAAAAATTAAAGAAACAATAAATGCTAGTCAAAAAGCTGTAATCTGGTAATACCCATACGAGTATAGATAAGCCGGATTAAAATTCCTAATTAAGATTTTTTTGCGTTTGGCCGTGAATTTCATATCTTCTGTATAATTTACATCATTGCCCTTATCTCTTTGTAATTAATCATAGGCCAACTAATTTAGCACCGCCTTTTCGCCATCTCAATCCAGTTTATGGCAATCTGTTTATTTATATCCGGGAAATTCTGTCTCTTTGTTTGGTGTCTAAGTGGGGGAATATATCCAGAAAGTGTTTCTTATGCCTGAATATCTTTGATGGTTATTTTTTAGGAACAGGTTACACTCGAAGTTAAATTTTGCCTGCTATTCAACAGCCCTATTCTCATTGGAAATAATTAAAATGAAACTTTTTGAAAGTTTCTCAAGGAAATCCGTGTATCCAGACACAACTATAGAGGTTTTGGATGATGCCGAAAATAGTGTATCTTTTACTGATCATGATAAAAAATTGTACAAATTATCAGTCCAGAATAAAGAAAGTGGTGGACAGTACCTAGCTCATTCTGAAGATGAGGAAGAAGGGGAAGAGTCAAAAGAAACAGATAATCGCTTTAAATTATTTTGGTCGAAATTTAATATGTTTACCACGAACATAGATTCCAGTTATAACACAGAGAGAAGATTAAAACAGAGACATATTGATTTGATTTCCATTGGTGGATCCATTGGAACAGCGTTATTTGTGACTATTGGAGGCGGTTTGATGAATGGTGGGTGTGGTAACTTGCTTGTTAGCTTTTTCATACATGGTGTGATCATTTATGTGGTCACCTTGACAATTGGTGAACTTGTCTGTTACTTGCCTGTTGATTCCCCCTTTATTACCCATGCTGGAAGATTCATAGATCCTGCTTTTGAAGTGGTTTGCGGATATAACTTCTATATCATGGCATCACTCAATATTCCTTTTGAAATTACTTCCGTTAACTCCATGATTCATTTTTGGAGAGAAGACTACAATCCAGCAGACTCATTTGTTCCTCAAATCGTTATATACTTGGCTCTTAACATATTTGCCGTCAACCTTTATGGAGAATCTGAATTCTTTCTTTCTATTGGCAAATTGATCCTAGCTATTGGCTTATTGTTTTTCACTTTTGTCACCATGGTTGGTGGTAACCCGCAACATTGGGCTTTTGGATTTCACAATTTTAAAGGTGTTGATAATGCGTTTCCCAAATATCTAGGCTCCGGTGCATCTGCCTTTTGGGCTGCTTACTTAAAGGCTGTTTTTACGGAAGTTGCTCCTGAATATTTGGGAATGGTGGCAGGTGAAGCTGAAAATCCAAGAAAAACAATGCCAAGAGCTTTCAAAGGAATCATCTACAGGCTTTCCTTTTTTTATTTTTTGGGTGCCTTATCCGTGGGTATCTTATTAAAACATAATGACGCAACTTTAGTACAGGCTATAACTGAGGGTGCAGCTGGAGCAAATGTCTCACCATATGTTATTTCCATGCAAAATATGAAAATTAAAGTTCTACCTCATATTGTTAATGCGTTATGTATTACTTCTTCGTTTTCTGCAGGCAACTCATACATTTATTGCTCGAGTAGAGCAATATACGCACTTGCAAAAAGAGGTCACGCCCCAAAGATATTTACACTTTGCCTGAAAAATGGTGTTCCGATTGTTGCCATCTTTTTAGCCACCGGGTGGGCATGCCTATCATTACTTCAATTAGGTTCTGCTGCTTCTGTTGCACTTAACTGGATGGTGAACTTGGTTACAAGTTGTCAAATTGCAAATTATTTTTTTATGATGATTACTTATTTGGGATTTTATCGGGCATGCAAAGCACAAAACATTGATAGATTGTCAATGCCATTACAGACATGGGCAACTAGGTTGCAACCTTATCCGGCAATCTTTGGTTTAGTGACCACTTTTTTGATCATTATGTTTTTGGGAGCTCAAGCATTCATACCATCATTTGATATTGATTCCTTCCTCTACTATTACTTGATGATATTTGTCGATATTGGTATCTTTGTGATTTACAAAATCGCATTTAGAACGAAGCCAGTTAGACCAGAAGAGGCAGATTTATTTTCTGGATTGGCTGAGGTTGATGAACATGAACGCCAATTTTATGCCACTCATGGAGAGAAACAGAGTGAAGGGTGGGGAAAATTTGTAGCATGGATTTTATAGAATAGTAGCATAGCTTCAGTTTTGTAGATTATAGATTTACATGCTCTATATTTTGTCCTCTGAAAATCTTTTTGTCATCGCGTTTCAGTAATTAGTCAAAACATGTCCAAATGATTAATAACTTCTTCTTGTTATATTGATCCGTCCTTATCCGTGTTGGCTAGGTGATTTGAATGGTATTGAACAAAGCGTTATGTGCCTCGAGCTTTTTACCCATATCGCCAGTTTCCACTTTTGGAAGAGAGTTTTTTTTAATCCCGCCGCACAGATAAGACCACGATAAGAAGAGCTGCGCAATTGAAATAATTCACTGCATGATTCTTCGGAAATTGAGTGCAAGAAGCACGTATCAGCACGTTTACAAAGCCTTTATTTTCATACGATAACTATTTTTGCTTTTTTTTTTGGTATTAAACACTGATGTTTGCTACATAATTTAACCTTGTTTACGAAATAAAAGTTGCAAAGGAAAGGAGAAGTATCCTCGGAAAGGGGAGAAAAATTCTGCAATTTCCTACTTGAAAAGTTAAAGCATGCATTCTATCATCCAAGTACTAGCATTTCTTTCGGTTGTGTTAGCTTCAGTTTGTCTCTATTTTAGAACATCGAGTTCTGACAAGAAAACTTTGAAAGCTCTTAATGATTTGAAGCCTCATGTCATCAATCCTGTTGAGCAGACTTTCAACTGGGAGGAGCAGAAACCATACCCTTATAGACCATTCAAGAAAGGCCCCCACAGAATGACTATGGGTATTAGAAAGCTTGACCCGAACGATATTATTTGTTTGGAAAATACATATTTAGACAGGGTAAATTTGAGAACAAAATTATTTGAAGAAACGAAGCAGTACGGCTGTCATGAATCAGCAATTCCTGCTTTAAAGGAAGCATACACATTCGTATTTGGATTTTTACTAAAAAGGTACCCACAATACTTTCAGCTTAGTGAAAAAGGGTTGATTCATAATATAATTACAGACAAGTTGATCCCTTACAGCCCAGCTGGGCTGTCGCCCGACGAAATTTTAAGATATATTTCCTGCAACATCGAAGAGGATATTCTTATTATGTTAAAAAACCCCGATACAGAAGAATATGATGAATACATCCTAAGAGCAGTTGTCTCTTTGTTTCCTAATGGCTTCAATCCAATTGATAAAATTAATCAACCTCTTACTGCTATCCACGGACCTGTGCCAGGATATGTTGAGAAATTAAAGCTATCAATGAATAAATTCTTCTCAAGGTTAAATGCTTTTGAATTCGTTGTTCGCAATAATTGGGCGTTGCAAACTCACACAAATCTCTGTGCGCCAACTGGTTCTCATGCCACACCTGAAGAGTCTTTGAAAATCCATCCTTTGTTTCCTGCTGAGTTAGATTTTAACAAATGTTTTTTCAGAGTGGAGAAACAAAGTTTCACACGTTTACCCGATACCGGTGCTAACGTAATGTTCATAAGAACTTATATGACTTCATTGATGTCGCTAAGAGATGAAGTGAGTGACGAGCAAAGAGATACCTTATGTAGTGCGGTTGACGGGCTCACCGGAGATTTTGCGATATACAAGAAAAGAGTTCAGTGGGGAGAGGCAGTTAAGGCATTTTTCAGGGGAGAAAGTGATGGTTCACAACCTATTCCAAAAGAATATAAATTTGCTCATTAAAGAACACATACCGATATGAGTATACCACCATTGGAAAATACATTTTTAATGGTTTTTTGAATATTTGTTAAGTAAAAGTTTTTTCAAGTCTTTTCGACGTATTAAATTCCGTTAAGTTCGACAGGTGTCTAGAGTATTTTACTGTACAAAATTACCCAGCGGGATGGAAATACGAATGACACCTGTTATAGAAATGAAAAGAGATTATCGTTCATCTAGCATAGCCAGTATTGTCATTTCTTTGAATAACTTTCTGAATGAATTTAATTTCCCTGTTTTTTTATCAAAATTTCGTTTATAATTGGGCCAGGGTTCCTGCTAATCTTCTTTACAAATTCTACTAATGGAGACGCGTATTCTCTTTAGATGCTCTACAAAGTAACTAGATGATTTATTTAATATTTTTTGATTCACCGCTTGCGCAAACTTTAGTGTTTCCAATAAAGATCACAGAGAGTTTGTGCCTGAAAATGAGTCCATAACAGACATCGAAGGAAGAAGTCATAACTAAGAGTCAGATTAGCTCTAGTTTTGCAAAAGCCGCCCTAAACTATCTTGACGACAAAAATTAACATTATTTTTCCGGTTTAATCGTAAGGGGAAACACTCTTTCTTATGCCGATAAATGTTAATGAGCTCTAATTCAAAGTATAACGAGCTCGATATCTGACCAGGTGAAATTGGAATGTTTTCTTCGGATGATCGGTCAATCAACCAAAATATAAAAATAGCCATCCGTTTTTATGATGTTTGGTGCATAGTACATGCAAAGACTTCTGTGAATCCGGACAAAGTAGCTCTCAGACCTGAACGATATACCCCTAAACGATTGAACCGTGGGGCAAATTCTTACAAATGATAATATCTGTTAATAAAATGAAGGGGAGATCGGTAAAAAAAATCCCTCTTATCAACCCATGAGGTATGAGTACAATCTAAGTATCATATTGGTAGCATAACTCAGTATCAAATATTTTTTTTGAAGCATAAGTTATCCTAATATGGCTAACGCATTACTCTAATAACCGAAAGTTATTTCGATCTTACACACATGCTCGCTCTAGCTCGCGAAACGGAGTTCCTTTATCATTGTTGTCGTATCTCTTTCCTATTTCGTATATTGTAAAAGCCGATATATCTGCATGGCTTATTATCGAAACAAAAAAAAATTATTGAAGGATCAGTGCTTCTGCTGCTTAAGGGATTGACAAACTATAGAGTTATATATTTCCATCCCTTCCCACAAACCTAGTGTTCTAGAAGTGCTTTTTGCTGGCAGGTGTTTATGTGTTAAGCTCTCTCGGCAAGTTTCTCAAAAATAATTAAACGCCAATAAATACCAGACAATAATGACGGTGGCATTATATTCATCCAATTACCCTGAGGCCACTGCCTCAAATGGTCTAGTTGAATCTTACAAGCAATTTGCGCCAACTCATGTTGTGCCATCCAAGACTAGAGAGAATGAGGTGCAAACATTGCTAAAGCAGGTGACTACCAAGCATGGTTTTGATCCCAGTTTGAAATTTGATCCAAAGAAACATATCATTTTTGATCCAAAATCCTATCAAAATACCAAAGTTTTTACTATGGCGGATCTTAAAATTGAGAAAACACACGTTCCGAAAGTGACTGAATTTGGAGCCGCTTTTCCTTTTCCACTTATCAGCCAAGAAGCGGTAGACATGATCCTTTATGAAGCATTGCAGCCTCAGATTATTGAGAAATATGGGAGGTTGCCTAATCTTGCAACAAATGCAACTAGGCTGGATTTCCACATTGGTGGCCATGCAGCTGAAGATGCTCCATTCACCAATGCTCTTGCTCGTTCACCTGAAATTACTAAAATTGTATCGACCTTCTTCGGTGAGGAATTGGAACCTGTCTATAATTCAGAGACTGCACATATTAACCTCAGTCTTGCCACAATGGATGAATTTGAAAAGGAAAAGTTTCCTCAGACAGAAGCTGAAATAAAGGAATTGTTACTGAAGCAAGATTCTGGTGATGGAAACGAAATCCCATCAACTTTAGGTCTCCACTATGATTCGGCAACGGTCACTATGGTTGTTACCCTAGATCTACCAAAGGAGGCAGTTGGTGGGCAAACAGCTATTGTCACTGGTGATGAGAAGGCGGTTAGAGTTCCTGAACCTAAGGTTGGCCATGCTACGATTATCCAGGGTAGGGTCCTCAAACATTTGGCTTCTAAGCCCGTCACTAACCATAACAGAATTACATTCGTTAATGCGTATGCTGTCGCTGCCCCAGATAAGCTTGACAATACTGCACTTACCTCTACAAAACCATCAGTTCTTCCAAGAGCACGCTTTGACCTTTTCTACAAGGATTGGGTCGATTACAAATTTAGAAAATTGGAGGTGTATTTGAAGCACGTTAGGGAAAATGTAACTTCGGATTATGAAGCCGGCAAGGGTTTTGACCAGGAAACATTTGTTACAAAGTGTGCAGAAATTGAAAACTATTTGAGAAAATGTTACGATGAGATGGAGTGTGTCAATAACCCACCATATCCACCTCCTCATTTCCATACACCATATGCGGAACTTCCATAGTTTCTAACTACTCCGTGCTACTAAGTAACTAAAGTCTCCCGTTTACTTGTGTTTCTTTAAATATACTACTAATGTAGGAATTTTCGCTCCAGTATGGCAAAAAGGGTCTCGTGAAAATCTTTTCTTAGAAAGAGTCTAACATGAAAAATCGAAAAATGCTAGATCCCTAATGACGCAATACCTTCAAGTTGATACAAACTAAACAATTTTTTATTGGGTTACCCATCAGCAAGATAAGCTTAGAATATGTTTTTCACCGGAGTGAAGCTTCCTGGAAACGTGGAGGTGGTTTTGAGAGTTGATGTTTTTTTTCTGGTTTGGTGAGACTCAGTCTGCAAAGAGGAAACAACGTCAATGGGATCTTTTTATGCCAATAATCACCATCTACTAAAACCACTTTGTCTACTTGAAGCATATTGTTTTAGAAGCATACTTATTTTTCATCTGAATTGTTGGGCACGCAATTAGTTTTTGTTTCTATTTCCTGATATCCTTTCATCTTAGATCTTTTAAAGGTCAACGTGACCGCATGATTAAACTTACTTTCCTAACTGCAAGTAAACAGTTTTTCTTTTTTGTAGAGTCAATTTTCTTATAATATAGCAACACATTTGCTCTATACTCTGAGAATAAAAGGACGCGTTCAATGATTATTGTTCCTTTAAAATCTAACAGTCTGTAGTGATTGGTAGCAACCATGAAACAAAAAATGGATCACAGGTAGCTTTCGAACGCGGTTTGCATCTGGTCAAAATAAACTTTGAGAGATTAAGTTCAGAAAAGATAGCGTTCGAAAACAATCAAATAGGCCTTTCGGTACTTTCTTCCAAACTAGAAATTCCTGGATGTTAAAACCTTGTGAGCATGAGTTTTAGGAGTTGTACTCATTAAAAAAACCCATGGCTGGAAATTGGAACCGAGTGTTGAAGGAGCACAACTATTATATAATAGAATGCCTAGTCAATGAAGTATCATCCAAAGATGCGACTTCGGTTTACCCATTGCTGCAAGGCAGTTACGGATTCAATCATCAGTTTCTCCAAAATGTATTCAATATTTTGGCTTATGGATGTCAGATGTAGCGCACAATGCAAATTTTTGCTACAAAGTCCAAGTAGAGTGATTAGGTTTTATCAATAATTCTATGGATTAAGATGAGTTCTGGCCGGAAACCAAGAGCGCGGCAGTTCTTGAAGTTACCCCCATTGTGTATTTCCAGTGACATTAAAGCTTAAGCCACACCGGCTGAAATTCAGGCTTACAATAACAGAACGTACCTCTGCTTCAGAGTGGATCAAAACACACTGTTCTCCATCCCATAAGACCAACACTCCCTTATTCTAAAGTGTTCGTTGAAGTGAACGTTGTACAACTTCTAGGCGTGCTGTAATCTTTGAAGCGAGACTCATACTAGGTATTAAATAATGCAAGCTGTATTTCTTAGATTATCTATGTAGACGTAGTTGTGGTATTCATCAAGGTTATATAATGAAGCCATAAGCCAGCATGTGTAACTAAACTGCTAAGGAGGGAGAAATACTGCTTGCATGTATGGCCTCACTAAGAAACTATTTCCCTAATGTGAGATTCTCTTCAACGCTGCTTAGGTAGCAACTCTATAACTCATTAATCATAAGCTATTGATTAACAGTATTATGAAGATCATGCACTAAGCATATATGAGCTGAACAGTCACACTCCAGAAAGTACAGCCATTTCTGTATTCGACTTGATACAAGAAGCTATTAAAATAGTTACATATAACAATGTAGAGGGTTAACCAACTTGAACTAATGTCCGCTCAACGATAGTAGCAAATTTAAGTGCAAGAGCTAGAATAATTTCAAATTGAATTCACTGGATAACCAGTTAACTGCAAAAACAATTGATGCTTCAAAACGAACCACTCAACATAAAGTGGCAATTGAATCAATAATGCCGAATAATCGAAAGAGAAAACTAATATACAATGTTTTCTTATACTTGATTTTCGGACTTAATTGTCCCGTTTTTGGACTGCAGGTGCGTCCAGTTGAACTTCGACGTACGCTCTCCGTCGCGAGATTTTTGTCCGGAAGAGCCTCCGGAAAAACAAAAAATGTCCCAGAGATCCTTGCAAAAGTTTTCTGGTCGAAATGTATTCCTCCAGTAAATAACTAAGTATAAATACCATACCATTTTCATTCAAGCTTTAATAATCAAGACCCGGAGCAGCTCATCAGAAATAACATAATAAGTTATATTTGTTTTTTTATTATGAGCGAGCCTTATCAAGGACTAACACCAGGCGATAGAATTTTAATTTCATAATTGTCTTCATGGTCTGCTTCACGGCTATTACAATAACAGGAATGATTTTTAGTCATAAGCAATTTAACTCTATCTGAAGCACTCTCTACTTAATGACATACCACATTTAATCGATCCAAGAGTTATTCTTTTCCTGGCGTATATGGCAATTTCTCTTCTTAAAAATAATGTTTATTCTGATAAATGATCCTGGCGGGCTCCAGATATTATGTAAGCTAATAAGGTGATATTTGATACCCTATTATTACTAAAGTAATATTGCTTTTATATATCTTATTCAAGTATATTATCTTATATTAACATTTTTTCATTAGCATCCATAATAAAACAATCAATAAAAGAAACAATTACTTCTTTGAAGTAGATTTATCATAGGGTAACTTTAGTTCCCTTTATAGTATTTCTTTTCTATTCAGACTATCGACATACACATAGGAACATATTTCATACTCCATACGAATGACGTTAGGAGGTCCTCCGGCGAGCGCTCTCACGTTGGGGTCTAGCATTTTTCGATTTTTCACTTAAGACCCTTTTACTAACAAGCGGCTTTTTACGTGAGATTCCTTTTGCCATACTGCAGCGAAAACTCCCATATTAGTAGCACCCAACTTGAAAACTAAAATTTTTAGGCTACTCGAGAGTAGAACTGTCTTAATATTAAGCCATCCATGTTACAATACTATTAGCATGTTAATTGCTTTCATCGGCCGTTCTCCAGACTAAATATGCTGAAAGTGCGGCCATTCCAGTAATGCATGACCAACATCGAATACACGTAGAATACCGAGAACTTGTGCAAGCAACTGATCCAACTCCTGCAAGAATCCAACCGGCCGCAGACCAACCGTAATGATTCCTTTCTACCATTAGACTGTAATGATCGGGCAATCGCGTAAAAGTTAATTTGAAATCCTATTACCAGCAGTACCAGTGGCCCAAAAAAAGGTGATTTGTACGATGAGCGAGAGTAGAATTGATGGCTACTAATACGGAAATTCTCCAGTTGGGCAAACAGTGTCTCTCGTGAAACTTGTTAGCAAAGCAGCCTTTTGTGAGTAGTGGGGAAAAAATTGGGCGAGCTCGCCGGAGAAATTCTGGGCGTTTTTTCCATTTCTTCTTGTCTAATGGTATGTCGAACTGTGTTCTTCCTGGAGTGAGGGCTGAGTGGATTGTCGTCCATTGAGAGCAGCACACACTACAACGAACAGTCTACAGTACAAGTGAACATGCTATTAGAAACGTGAGAGTGCGTTTGGCGTGAACAGAGCTCCGGCCAGAGAGCTGTCTCTTTATTTCGATCAGACGACACATCGATTAAACGGTTCTTCGTGGCCATTAGGAAGTGAGAGTAGCAATAGCAGTGACAGTGGCGGCCAGGTGGCTGTCTGTTGTTGTGACAATGCTGCTCAGCAAGAGCAGGGACTAGGATCAGGAGCATTGTCCAAGAGTTGTTACAATAGTCCAAGCAATCGATCTGTTAAAGCTTTGAACAATACCAATGTCAATGATACTAGTATACCAGGATTCAACTGATGTATGCCAATAGACAGATGTCACTTTATACCACCTGAACCGGTTAGATGTATATATACTTAGCAGAGACTGAAATGGCCTATCATTGAATAGTTTGTATATTCTGTCACGTCCAGTACTCCAGACGCTTTTGCAGAGATATATACCTCGAATACTAGAGCAACATCGAACGGAATACTAAACACAAGCCTCCATGCAGCATGTTGATGGCTGGGTGCTGATCGTTGGCTCAACCAGCCTCTTGTACAGCCTTTCGACGAGTGTTTGACCAGCCTCTTCGTAAACATCCCAACCAGTCTTCTGTGATGGTCACATTGCGTCCGGTACATCAGCTAGACTGTTATTGCACACATTATATCCAAGCATAGTGCCTTCGTCATGACCATGGTGGAACAGAACCAGTAGCAACGTTACCGAAACAAGATGTCTGAAGAAAAAAACATTCTAGAGAGTAAGAGATTTGATATTATCGAAGGGTTGATTGTCGACCACACTAAGAAGTGTGTGGTCACTTCCTACAAAAGGGAGATTGCCGACAAGATTCCCTTGATTAGCTACATCAAGGAGCTGTATGATGACTGGGAAACCTATCCTAGCGGTACTGTGGTCCGATACGAATGCCCTCGGACCAAGAGAATTGTTCAGGAAAACACCAAGAGCAAGATCTTCAGAAAGCCGGATGAAGAGATGATGAAGAAGTACAACCTGGACGACCGGTTTCTGACCAACCAGGATCTGTTCTTTGCTGTCTACAACTCCATGTCGGGCATTGAAGCTGACTGTATTTGCATCATCTTTCCTAGCAACAAACATGTCTATTTGTTCACCAAGGTTCCTGAGAATGACACACCCTGTTCTTTTGCTTACAGAAGCTGCGACGGAATCAACACTGGCTACGAGTCCACCACCGGTCTGACCACCTTCTACAAGCTCAACGGTTTCAGAGCCTGGCTCAAAAAACAGGACTTTCCTGACAACTCCATTGTCTATGCAGTGGAAATCAAGCAGATCATGTACTACCTGTACTTCCACTTTGCATCGAAGGAGCACTTCATGAACCTGGACGTTGCCAACACAGGCACTATGCGCGTTGAGACTGCCATGGGCAACCATACCATCGGTACCCTTGACAGATACTTGAAGTTCCTGAGCACTGCGTATTTCTACTTGCTGAACGTCGGCGAGTACCAGAATGCTGTCGAGCTGAACGAGGAGATTGTTGGCAAGATCAAGGTTCTCAGAGACAGCGTTGGGGATGCAGCAGACAAGCAGGGCCACATCATCTATGCCCGGTTGGAGGAGAAAGTCAGGCTTCTGAGAGAGATCATGGTCCTGATGATGGACGACGAAGCCATTTTCTCGTTTCCTGTCAAGGCGTCTGTGTTGGACGAGGCGGGAGAGCTAAGACACTACGAGTACTGTGTCAAGGTATTCAACTCGTACAAGCTGTTCATCAAGTACCTGCTCATGCATACCAACGGCAAACGGGTTCCAAGGGAGTTCCTCAAGGCGTTCGAAGGAGAGAGGGGATACCAACCGCTGGAGAACTTCAATGCTGTGTACGCGACCATTCTCAAGAAGCGGAACAACTACACCGACACCATGACCAGGAGACTTGCTAACGGCTCTGTGATGGTCAACGGGTTTGTTTTCACCCCGCAGCTCATCGCAAACTTGTACCAGAAGCTCAAGGACGAGTACACACAGGGCATTGCAGACCTCAACGCTTACATCCAGGTTGTGGGTGTCGAGAGATGCCACCACCAGCTGATGGGCAAGTACCAGTACAAACACGAGTCCAGCTTCTACTCGTGTTTCCCAGCGGCAGACATGAATGCCTTGGTTGCCGATACCAACATCTCGTTCATCGACAACACTAACAGGGAAAAGGTTTTTGTGGTTTTCGACAGGCTGTGTTCTGCCATTGTTGCGTTGGTGATTCTGTCTTCTGGTTCCACCATGAGGTTGCAGGAGTACCCGAAGCTGACGCAATGTGCTCCCCAGAGTATGTTTCTGTTCCAAGGTGACTCTGAAGAGTACTGTTACTTTTCAACCGACGTGAACAAAAACAACTCGTTGAAACGTCGCTTTTTGTTTGTCAATCCAGAGGTGTCCAAGTGTCTGGTGCATTACTGCTGCATTGTGAAGCGGATTCTGAACTCCGTCTCTGTGGCCACCCCAATGGACAGGTCGTTGTTTTCCTTGGAAGAGAAGATGAGAAACTTCGAAGCCAACGAGGAGCTGATCGACACTGTGACGTCCACAGAGGTGATGCGTGACATCGGAACACAGCAGTTCTTGAGAACGTACATTTTTGTTTCCACCGTTGTGCGGAGAAAGAGGAGATACATTACGAAGGCTGTCACCAAAAGAGTGACGTTTTTATTTCAAAAGCTTGGCGGAGAGTTGTGCACCGCTGCAGCAATCAGACAGGCATACACCCTTTTCAGCGAACAGGTTTTCAGAGAGCAGGGCTTCGAGATCATGAAGACCATGGGCATGATGCTGAACAATTTTGCAGGCCACCACTATCTTACGGGCTTGAACAACTATGGTTTCGATGGCGAAGTTCTGCAGGATTCCAGACAGAGCGGATTCAATGTGGCGCTCGACGTGATGGTGAGCCTGAACAAGATGCTGGGAATGATGTCCGATAGGGACGAGGACAGAACGGTCCCTGTCGTGGAGAAGGCTATTTTCAATGAGCTGGTTTTCGGCTATGAGGAGCTGAAGCAGGCCAAGCGAGAGCTGTACCCCAAGCTGACTTTCAAGGAGAACCAAGAGGCCGAGCTGCGTTGCATCGGGGCTGCTGGCCATAACTATGTGCTGCAGGCCCCAACGGGGTTCGGGAAGACTATTTTGTTTTCGTTGCTGCTCAAGGCTGTCAATATCAGAGACAGTTCCCTTGTCAATGTTGTCATTGTTCCCTACACACCGTTACTGGGGGACATGACTAACAGGTTGGAGAGATTGGGATTCCGTGTGGGCAGCGTTTCAAACATGAAGATGGTTTGGCAATGCGGGCCTCGATGTGATGTCTATATTGGCGTGTTCGATCAGGTTGAGTCCAGCGGGCTGAACATTGCAAGAGACAACCTGGGACTGGCGGTCTTTGACGAGGCACACTGTATTATGGGCGACTCTAGTTTCCGACCGTGCCTTGAGAGGTTTGGCCAGTACAATTTTGGCCTGTTCAAAAAGGTTCTGTTGGTCTCTGCCACTTTCAATAGGCAGATGGCACAAAACACGTTGCAGATGCTGAATGTCAAGAGTAAGCTGGTGTATTCAAACGTGATTGACTGCTATCCGCATGTTGGCAAGGTGTACATCAAGTCTCTGGACTACACTTTGCAAGGCCAATCATGCTACCAGGCACTTGAGGAACTGTTGGGAAAGTACCTGGACAACTACAATCATGGGAAGGCTGTTGTTTTCTTCAACGACAAGAGTAGGCTGAGGGCAGATGCTCTGAAGTTTCAGAACTGTTTGGTTATTGATGGGGACATGGACACTGCGCAAAAGCGGGAGGTGATCAACAACTTTGTATATGGAGATCACAGGATTCTGATGGGCACGAAACTGATATCGAACGGTATCGATGTGAGTAATGTCAACTTGGTGGTGTTTTCCGGATACAGCCCGCAGGACATAGAGTTCATCCAGGGCCTTGGTCGTATCAGAGGGCAAGGTCTCTGTGTTGTGTTAAACCACAACCAGTTCTGCGGTGCCAATATCATGGGTAGGTTCTACGGATTCAAGGACAAAGATCATCTTTGGTGTTGCGGCAGGCCTGAAGACGAGGAGCTGCTGACTATGTTTGACAGTATCATTGGGGATGAAGACAATCGCAGTAAGGTTCATGAGGACTCTGCAATCCTGAACTCTTCACTTCGTGTTGACGACCTGGGAATCGATCCGGATTTTGATGCTTTCCAGGTTACCAGTACGCCATGCAAGAGTGGAGGAGATGAGAAGCAGGGTCTTGATGAAGATATCGATCTGGAAAACCTGTCAGAGATGTATCATGAGGTGTTTGCTGAGTACCCTGAACTGAATACATGCAAGAAGGGAGGTGCAGCAGGAAACGGGGTGCCAGAAACTCTAGTGAAAACAGAAGAGGATGATGACGAGAACGACGAGATTGTGTTCATTGGAGAAAAGACAGTTGGAAGCACCTCTGACGAATCTAGTTCTGGTGAAGCTCATACACGTTCTAGCTGCAGCATTTTTTCCAAGACAAGCGGTAGATCAAACGTTTCCAGCAGCAGTGACGACAGAAGTTTTCTGTTGGACAAGCCCAAGGTCAAGAAAAGACTTGGTGCTGGTAATGGATATATGCCGCGTAAGAAGGCCAAAGCGCCAGACGTTAGTAGTTCTGTGACCGGGAACCATAATTATGGTGTCTCTGTCGATGGTCTTCCTGGTGTCGTTTCTGCTGTTGCCACCTATATCATGAGGGTATTTGAAAAAAAGGAAGGTTACGAGATGTATTCTCTTTACAGAGAAGATGAGGTTCCTGCTCGCTACAAGGCGCTCTGCAAAAGGGTCCATAACGATCCGTTGTACATGGTGTCGTTGAACGAGTTATCATTGTTGTTGAAATGTCCCGACAAGTGTTTCAGGTGTTTGAGGAGCAGAGAACACTGCAGAGGCTGCGGCAATTCATCATTTCTGCTGCACAAGGCTTTGTTTGTCCTTAATCTCACGGGAGAGATATCCGCTGGAGATATCTTCTGCATGAGAAGGGCAGAGCTTAATCTGGAGGATTATCTGGAAGGAGCATTACGCCAGTTTGAGAGGTTCAAGGAGATCAGTCTGCAGTGTTGCAGCAAGTTCAATATTCAGAACAGATTTGTTGCGTCAAGTAGATGGTTGGCTGCGATAGACGAAATGGACCAGCGGATCAAGTTGAATTCCGTTAGAAGTGTTATTTGCGATATTTCAGACGAGCCGATGGTGAGGATTTACGACAAGAATTTTCTGTTCAACATGATCGGGCTGGCAAAGTTGAGAAAGTATGGATATTGTTTCATCGACCACGGAGGTATCAAATGCCCACATTTGGATTCGGCGCGGTTGTTTTTGCTGTCTGTTTGGCTAAAGGGCTATGACTATGAGATTGATTTTCCCAAGTGTGTTAGAGGATATTCCGACTGTCTGATGTATAGCCTGTTCTATACATTTTGTCAATGGACTAATGATGCTGGGAATCTCGTTTTGCATTAAGAAGAATATTTATAGTTTTTAGATGTGTTGGTATGTACATGTACTGAAAGGTTTTGCATCTCTGGCTTGACTATCCAAAGATTTGTTTTTTTGTTTCAGTAATTGATAAATCGACAAGAAAAACCTGTTGTTTGATTTAATGCTTAGAGCTTTGGAAAGTGTTTTTGTTGGATCCTGAAGTGATTAATTGCTGGAGTAATTGGATAATGTTTATTTGTCTAGTTGTAGTTCTGTCGAGAAATCAATCCTGTGCTGTATATATCGAAAAGTGAATTTTAAGTCTGTCAATTTCGGTTCTTTTAGTTCCTAAGCCACCGTTTATGGAAGAAATTGACGAAAGTTGAAAGGGAAGAGATACCTGAACCAGTTGTTCTGTATTGTAATTGGGGAGAAGAAGTTCAGACATTTCCTGTACCAGTGGAAGATGTAAGCTGATGCGTCGGCGTTTGAAACATGTGAATGCGGTGTAGCTGAATGATAGTGCCAGTTGTGTTGTCGTAATTACAGATAGAAACTATTCGATAGGTTGTTCCAGTCGAACTCTGCCAGTTCTGGAACAGACGGCTTGAAACTGGTTTAGCCGTGATATTCGGCTGTTGTTTGTGGGGAGGCGATGTTCGTGAAGCTCGTATGTCCCGTGACTGATAGCATGCACTATGAGGATTCAAGAGGCATGGGCCGGCCACGGATTCATATCGGCGGCGGGGAAAAACAGGGTGGGCGAAACCGACGACCTGGCGCGGGAGGCTCTGCGCGGGGGCTCTGCGCGAGACGAATTTCCGCCGCGCAACCGTTATGCAAGACCATGCGAGCGTATGCGAGGGGGCGCGGGACGTTTTTCTCGGGAAAAAGATAAGGTTACGGCCGGTGCCGGCGATAAGGGTCGGCACGACGGTTATGTCCGAACCGTTGAGCGGCTAGGACGGCCGTTGGAGGCGGGTCTCTGATACAGTTTGCCACGGCGATTACTGTGGTTGTGGTCGGGGAGCGTGGTCTGGTCCGGATGGCGAGATATGGCCGGTTGAAGTGCGCACGACAGGATTTACGTTGTGGAGGTTGTGACCAGATATCGGTCTAATACGGGATGTTTGATGGTGTGTTCGATGTGGTTTGAAACCCTGATTACGGGAATGTACGTGGTTTTGTTGTGCGGTACGTGGTTCGTGAGAAACGGCGGACTGAAGTTGTGATATTTTCGAAAAATGTGAAAAAGTTGAAAAAGAGAAAGATGTTCTGAATATCATACAAATATTTGTGATTGTATTATTCTATGATATGCCAGAAGGAAAAAGGATGGAAGAATAGTAGCTATATCGGCCAGAGTGCGGTAGTTGAGAAGAAGACGTGCTGGACCAGAACGATAACAGCAGGGAGAGGCTGAGGTGAAGGGGAATGCAGTAGAAGTGTGGAGAAGGGAGGAAGAGGAGGCGATGCTACTAATATGGGAATTCTCGCTCCAGTATGGCAAAAGGGGTCTCTTGTGAAAAAGTTTTGTTAGCGAAACACCCTTTTGTGGAAAATGCCAAAATCAAGAGGCCCCTCTTGTGAGAGCGCTGCTAGAAAACGACCCTTTTGTGATTAGTATGGGGTAAAAATCGGGTCGGCGAGCTTGCCGGAGTGGAAATTTTGGACGTTTTTTCCGTTTCCTGTTTCCTAATGATATGTCCATCTGTGTTCTTCCTGGAATGGGGTCTGACAGGATTGTGGTCCATTCAGAGCAGCACACACTACAGCACACGGTCTACAGTACAATTGAAGATGCTAGTACACACGTGAGAGTGCGTTTGACGTGAGCAGAGCTGCGGCCAGGGGCTGGCTCTTTGTTTGGATCAGACAGCTCATCGAATAAACAGTTCTTCCGGACCATTAGAAAGTGAGAGTAGCAACAGCAGTGACAGTAATGTGGCAGCCAGGTGGCTGTCTGTTGTTGTGACAATGCTGTACAGCAAGAGCGGGGACTAGGGGACCAGGAGCATTGTCCAAGAGTTGTTACAATAGTCCATGAAATCGATCTGTTAAAGCTTTGAACACGAACACTTGCAAAGAGAGCGGTATACTTTGGTTCAACTGATGTTTGCCAATAGATAGATGACACATCACACCAATTGAATCGAGTGAATGTTCAATGAGAAGATTGAAGTATAGTTCGTGATTGTATAGTATATGGAAGAGAAAAGTTATCAGCACACTATCCAATGGCCGAAGTGATCAAGTGGCAATAGTTGAGAATTCAATCCATGGTATATTCTACTGGTCATGCGGAACTGGAAATACATTGTTCTGAATCAATCAATTGAAGATAGCTTCAATGGCCTGAAGATTAGCTGTTGAAGATCATTCGTCCGTCTGGTTCAAAAGGATTGCCTGATTCAGAACGTGACTATGGTGATCATTAGGAACAGATACGTATGAATGGCGAGCGTCAGTGCTTGACTAGTAGTTGTATTCAAGAGGCAGTTATGAATAACTCTGCAATCCTAGATCTTTTTTTAAATGCTAGCCACTGGCTAGATTAAGGAGAAGATATCAAGATAACTGTAGTTTGTAGTCGGTAAAAGAGTCCAGTAAAAGAGTCCAGGTATTTCCTGTATACGTGGAGATATATTGCGTTAAGTAGGGGGAGACGTTCAGATATTCTCTAGACTGAGTATTCGTTTGAGATGTCAGACTAGTTGAACTGTTTGCTATGAAGTATCTGACAAGATGACCGGCTGGAAGCCCAAAGAGATAAGATTATTGTGGCTGTTAAGTCTATTTTGTAGCTGAGGGAAAGAAGTTCAGACTCCTCCTGTACCAGTGGAAGCTTTAGTCTAAGCAAATGCCGCTATACCGTATGAATTCTCTAGATGTGGATGATAGTGCCAGTTCTGGTGTTGTAGCTAGAGGTCGAAACAATTAGATACGAGTTATTCACTGTAACTCTGTCAGTTTCTGGCCATGACAATATGAAACTGTTTATCTGTGATATTCGGCTGTTGTTTGTGGGGGGAAAGTGTCTCTGAAGCCCGTATATCTTGTGATTGATACTATGCCATTAAGAAGATTGAAGAGGCACGGGTCGGCCACATATCGGTGTGCGGGGAAAAATAGGTTTGCCGAAACTGACGATTTGGCGCGGGAGGCTCTGCGCGGAATGATTTTGAGGCGCGCGTGATAGGCAGGAGCATGCGGGCGTATGCAAGCGTATGCTAGGGGACGCGGACGTTTTTTTCTCGGGAGAAAAATAAGATTACAGCCAGCGTCGGCGATAAAGGTAGGCAGAGCGGTTATTATGTTCGAGCCCTTTACCGGCCGGGACGGCCGTGGGAAGTGGTTCCTGATACAGTTTTTCACGGCGATTGCAGTGGTTGTGGTCGAGGCGCGTGGTGTGGCCCAGATGGCGCGAGATGTGTTGAAATCTATTTATTCTTGCTGGAATATCCATTACGATATGTATAATCCTATGTTTGTTGCCTATTATATATATAACTTATATGACCTACTAACATGCTTATAGCTCCAAACGTAACTAGAAGGGATAAATCCCTTGAACTTATACACTTCTCACATCGGTTAATCTTTCCAGTTTTAGATTACTTTAATGTCTTACTTTTATAAGGATCCTTTCTTCATGTTGCGATACCGTATTTTTACCTTATCTCTTATCTCTACATGCACGGCATTACCTATATTTTGGATTTTTATCAGCTTCGGCATCTTATCTCAACAATATGACTGCTAGAAGTGAGCACGATAGAATTTACACTGTGGAGATTGTGATATTAGTCTGATAAGGGATGTTGGATGCAGTGATCAGTGTGGTTTGTAGCTCTTGTTACCCGAATGTAAGTGATTCTGTTGCTGTTGTGGTCCATTAACTCTTGCTGAAATTTCATATCTATATGGTATCTTTATCCCATATTTGTTGTTTACTTTATGTGGATTTTATATAATGTACTTACAAACTACTATCTTCTAAACATAAATACAAGGGATAAGCCTCTTGTATTTACACACTTGCAAATGAGTTAGTCTTGCTGATTTTAGATTATCTTGAAGCCTTGCCTTCATAAGAATCTCTTCTTAATGCTGCAATGTCGCATATCTTATAGTCATGCACGAAATTGCTTGTACTAGATACTCATTTTCTGATCTCAGCATGTATGGCACTGTCTATTTCTAATCATTATTAGGTTAGGCACCTTAGCTCAACAGTTACGCTCATTTTAAAATGTGAAAACTGTCGCTGTATTTAAATTATCACATGTCACTAATAAAGTAAAAAAATACACAAGAAAGGCGTTCCTCTACTGGTACAATATTTCTAGTCCATTTGATCAAATTTATTGACGTGAGTAAAATTTTATCATTAATGCTCATAAGTGATCTTTCTATAATTATTCCATAGTATTAGATATCAAAAATGTAATAAACAAACTAGACTATCAAAAGGAAAGTGCTTCATTTTATTGCGAAAGTGTTTCAAAAAATTTTAGATTTTCAAGCCTACTAATGTTTTTAACAACCTCAGAGGTTGAAAAAGTATAATATTGAGATAAGACATAAAAACTTATTAGGATCTAGGTGTGCGGGGTATAGAACTAGGTGTGCGGGGTATAATAGAACTAGGTGTGCGGGGTATAGAACTAGGTGTGCGGGGTATAATAGAACTAGGTGTGCGGGGTATAATAGAACTAGGTGTGCGGGGTATA
>JAKUBB010000046.1:0-92052 GCA_030563085.1 Pichia sp. NRRL Y-27259
AGGGGGGCTGGGGCTTTAGCGACGGTATAGCTTCTCGCTTGCCTGGTCCTGCTGTGGACTCTTCAGTGCTGAGTTCAGGCCTTGACACGCAGAACACACCGCTTTTCCACATCACTTCAACACAATCCGACGTGTCTTGGAGCCAGCCGCCCGCACAATGGCCGGCGGCTTCCACTTTGGGACGCAGGAGAGCAAACAACGGCTTACGGCCCTCCAAGCTGACGTAAGCGGTCTTTATAAGCCGTCTATTTTCATTTTTTGCGACATTTCGCCTGTCGCGGACGTGCTCACCCCCGCTTTTCCTTCGTCGCCGAAAAGGGAAGGAGGGAGCGATAAGGCCAGGCCGGGCCGCAGTCGGTGGAAAAAAATCGGTTGACAGCAGAGAAGGTGAGGGAAGGAGGGAAGGAGGGAAGGAGTGAAGGGAAGGAAGGACGGAAAGTGGAGAGATAAAGGAGGAGAGGATTGGAGCAGAGAGGAAGACACATTTAAAGAAAAAATTAGATATGGGAAATATGGGAAACATGGACGATACGGTTATAGGTCTGAGGAGCGTGCCGGAGCTACGTCCCTCGGCAGAGGAGTTTGTGCATCCGATTCGGTACTTATCGCAGCCGGAGGTTGCCCAGATGGGTGAGAAGTACGGGATAGTGAAGGTGGTGCCGCCTGCCGGGTGGAAGCCGAGGTTTGCGCTTGACTGGGACACGTTCAAGTTTCACACGAGGATCCAGCGGCTCCACGAGCTCAACTTGCGGAACCGGTCAAGGGCCTGCTTCGTGGAGGGGTTCAACTGCTTTCTCCAGTCGCTGGGCGAGGATCCACTGGAGACGACGGAGGACTTGTGTCTCGGGGTATCGGACGAGTTCTCTCTGCGGACGGCGCAGCTGCGGCGGACGCATTTGAACGGGTGGATGGAGCTGAAAGACGGCAGCCGGGTGCACGTGCACGACATCTTCATCAGCAGGGAGTACCGGCGATGGTTCTACAGGGTACACGAGACGGACAAGGAGCTGCTGAAGCGGCTGACGACATACTCGAAGCGGCTCTTGTCGATGCTTGGGCTCGCTGACGGCGGGAGTGGGGCTGGGACGGGTACCCGGATGGGGACTCGGTCCGGGCCTGATTCTGATCCGGAGCCGAACAGTCTGGCGGTCCCGGCAGAGGTGTCCCACATGACGTTGCGCCAGCTGATGGTGTCGCCTGCAGCGTTGCTGGCGCAGCCGGCGAACCTGAAGCGACTTCAGAGGATGAAGACTCGGATGGCGAAGAGCGATGACGGCAGCAGGAAGAGGAGACATGTCAGCAAGGAGCACCCGTTGACTCCGCCGGCAGAAAAACCGCTGCAGTTCAAGGCAGCTGGTGTGACGAAGCCGTCGTCGTCTTCGACGAAGACGACAGTTTTCCCGCTGACGCCGGAGATCGTGTCACCCGAGGCGCTCGACGAGACGTGTGTGGTGTGCCATAGCTCGGACTCACCCGAGACGACGCTACTCTGCGACGGGTGTTCAAGGGCATTCCATATGCGGTGTCTCCCTGTTCCGCTGGAACGGGTACCGAAATACGACTGGTTCTGTGGCGAGTGTCTTGCCGGGTCGACGGGCATATATTCGGACTACGGGTTTGAGGAGGAATTTGAGAAACGGTTCAGCTTGAACGAGTTCCGCAAGTACTGCCAGGAGTGGGAGATTGAGTTCTTGCAGTTGCTCCGGAGGGGCGAGTTGGGTGCGGAGCTGAAGTTGAAGCCTGAGGAGATCATGAACCAACTCTCGGAGAAGACGATCGAGAAGGTGTTCTGGCATCTTACGAACGGGAAGATGCGGATTCCGAACGGGCTAGACGGCATGAAGATCCGGTACGGTGCAGACATCCACAGCAGCGTCCCGGGAGAGCTTTCGGGGTTCCCTTCTGCAGACAACCCGACGATGCGGGACGAGGACCGGGAGTACATCCAGAGCGAGTGGAACTTGACGCGTCTCCCCTTTGCGAAGGGGAGCTTGCTCGAGTATGTCTGCGGGAGCATGTCTGGTGGTTCGGAGGAGTCTGGCAAAGAGCAGATTTCGGGCATGTCGATTCCGTGGCTCTATGTGGGCGGTCCGCTTTCGACGTTCTGCTGGCACAAGGAGGACCACTACACGCTGTCTGCGAACTACTCGCACTTGGGGGCGCCGAAGAAGTGGTACGGGATTCCTGCGAAGGACTGCGGCGCCTTTGAGCAGATCATCAGCGGGATAGCGCCCGAGTACGAGGCGAAGCAGCGGGACCTCATGCACCAGCTCGTGAGCATGGTGTCTCCGGAGGAGTTACGGGGTCAGCGGCGGTTGGAGATCTACGAAACGGTACAGCGGCCGGGCGAGTTCATCATCACATTCCCGAAGGTGTACCACTCGGGATTCAACTACGGCTTCAACGTGAACGAGGCTGTGAACTTCACGCTCCCGCTCTGGGTGCCGTACAGCGTGTCTGCGGTGGATGAGTACGAGAAGGTGAGCAAGGAGTGTGTGTTTGAGACGTTTGCGTTGCTCCGGAAGATTCTGGCAGACTTGGCCACAGAGGAGGGCCGGGAGCAGTGGATGCGGGACACGGGGGTCACACGGGAGGCGACGGAGGAGGTGCGGACGTGGGTGTACAAGAAGTACGTTGGCGAGGTGAGGCGATTTCTCGGCGTGCTGGAGGACCCGGAACTTGCCGATGCTCTGCGGGACATGAAGCAGGTGAGTTTCCGGGATTACCTGCACGAGCATCACGGGAAGAGCGGAAGGAGGGAGGAGGAGACCGATGCAAGGGACAGCGCGGAAGAGGAGAGTGATGGAGAGGACAATGATGACGTTGACGACAAGCTCTGCACAGACTGCAAGACTCGCGTGCACTTCCAGTGGGTGCTGGTGGACTTGTACGAGGACTGTCTGCGACAGCTGTGGGCGCCAGAGGATGCCGAGGCAGAAACGCCGCTGCCGGCTGCCGGTCTCGGGATCCGGCACCGGGACGTCGAGTCCGAGTGGAAGGCGATCATCGAACGCGCTGAGGCGGAGAAGTTGGAGGAGCAGGTCGACGGCGACAGCCAGCGGCGGTTCAGCCGGCGGATCCAGAGGAAGCGCCTGCACATGGACAGTAGTACTACCGGGGACGACCCGAGGGAGAAGGAGCGGAGGGAGCTGCGGGGCTCGTTACTGGCGCTGCGGCAGGAGAACGCGTTCTTCGGGACATGTGTCTTCTGCCTGCGGTGCTTTGGCCGGGAGCTGCGGCGGCTCGGGTCCGCCGAGCGGGGCCGGGCGATTGCAGCCAGCGTGCGTGTCGAGGAGTACACGACGGCAGAGCTCTGCGGCATGGCAGAGCAGGTGTAAAATGTGTAATGTAATGGAACAGTATATCATCCTCTGAAATAGATGAGCCCCACGGGGCAAGCAGAACTTCCTGAAACGGCAACTCCCTGTGAGTGCCCTGTGGTGACGATGGCGGAAACATGTTCGCATAATTTGGCCAATGGGAGGCGAGGATGGGCGTGCCCGTTACGAGCGGTGGCAGAGCGCCGGGAGCACACAGCGCCCAAGTGCTGTAGCTCGCTCTCTCGCGGGCGCGAGCGAGGACGGCGGGGAGGGCAGGCAGCGGCGACGGCGCGCGCGCGGACGACGGGGGGTCGCGGGGGAGATGGTTGGTGGTTGGTTGGTTGGTTGGAGTGCCTGGTGGAGGTGGTGGCAGTGGCAGTGGCAGTGGTGGTGGTAGTGGAGGATGTGGGTGTGCTGGCGGTGGCAGTACTTCTTTCTCTTCTTCCTGTTCCCTCCTTTTCTTCTGTGCTGGCTTCCCCGTGTTGCCCGTGCCCCCGTCTCTTTGCATCGCTACACTCTATAGCTCTCACTTACACAAGATGGTTGCTAGATTATTTGCTACTTCAACTAGATCTGCTCTTAAGGCTACCAAGGCAAACTTGGCCTTGAACAGAGGTTTGGCCACCGCCGCCCCAGCGGTCGGTAAAGTCAAGTAAGTACCACGTGCGCTGTGGAGCGTGTGTGTGCGGATCGAATTGGAAACTTCGAAGAAAGATAAAGAAGCTCAGTGCAGCCGGCAGAGCTTGCTCAACTTGGTGAGCTGAGCTGAGCTGAGCTGAGCATTTGTTGCAATTCCGTCCGCCTACGCACGCCACCGCGGTTATTTCATGTTTACGATCTCGTCCGTTGAGACGTCTATTCATTCTGCAATTCAGTACGTCTCTCTCATCTGTTAATCCATCGATGCACACTGGAGGGCGACTCCTTAGAGGAAATTGACCCACCCCTTGGGCTTTTCTGTGTTTCTGGATCTGAGGGTTTTTCGTGGAAAAAAAACGGCTCGCGCCCTCGTTCAGGAGGAGAGCCCGTGGACGCCCCCGGTACGTCCGTCGTCATCTCCACAATACGACACCGAATTGAATGCAATGGTGCTGTCTCATCGGCTTGGTCGATATACTGCATATCCACTCTATACCCTCGACACACATACTAACATTTCCAACTCCTTTCTCCCCTTTTATTATTACTACAGGTCTGTCATTGGTGCCGTTGTCGATGTCCAATTCGAACAAGGTCAATTGCCACCAATTTTGAACGCCTTGGTCATGGAAAACAGTGGTTCCAAGTTGGTTTTGGAAGTCGCCCAACATTTGGGTGAAAACACCGTCAGAACCATTGCCATGGATGGTACTGAAGGTTTGGTTAGAGGCCAATCTGTCAACGACACTGGTGCCCCAATCTCTGTCCCAGTCGGTAGAGGTACCTTAGGTAGAATCTTGAACGTCATTGGTGACCCAGTCGATGAAAGAGGTCCTGTCGAATGTAAGGAGAGAAGACCAATTCATCAAGACCCACCTTCCTTCGTTGACCAATCCACTGAAGCCGAAGTTTTGGAAACCGGTATCAAGGTTGTCGACTTGTTAGCACCTTACGCTAGAGGTGGTAAGATTGGTTTGTTCGGTGGTGCCGGTGTCGGTAAGACCGTTTTCATCCAAGAATTGATTAATAACGTTGCCAAGGCCCATGGTGGTTTCTCCGTTTTCACTGGTGTCGGTGAAAGAACCAGAGAAGGTAACGATTTATACAGAGAAATGAAGGAAACCGGTGTCATCAACTTGGAAGGTGAATCCAAGGTCGCCCTTGTTTTCGGTCAAATGAACGAACCACCTGGAGCTAGAGCTAGAGTTGCCTTAACCGGTTTGACCATTGCTGAATATTTCAGAGATGAAGAAGGTCAAGATGTCTTGTTGTTCATTGACAACATTTTCAGATTCACCCAAGCTGGTTCCGAAGTCTCTGCTTTGTTAGGTAGAATTCCATCTGCCGTTGGTTACCAACCAACCTTAGCAACCGATATGGGTTTGTTACAAGAAAGAATTACCACCACCAAGAAGGGTTCTGTTACCTCCGTCCAAGCTGTCTATGTCCCAGCCGATGATTTAACCGATCCAGCTCCAGCTACCACTTTCGCTCACTTGGATGCTACCACCGTCTTGTCCAGAGGTATTTCCGAATTGGGTATTTACCCAGCCGTCGATCCATTAGATTCCAAGTCCAGATTATTGGACGCTGCCGTCGTTGGTCAAGAACATTATGATGTTGCCACCCAAGTCCAAGAAACTTTACAAGCTTACAAGTCCTTGCAAGATATCATTGCTATTTTGGGTATGGATGAATTATCTGAACAAGATAAGCTTACCGTCGAAAGAGCAAGAAAGATCCAAAGATTCCTTTCCCAACCTTTCTCTGTCGCTGAAGTTTTCACTGGTATTCCAGGTAAGCTTGTCAGATTAGAAGAAACCGTCAAGTCTTTCAGGGATGTTCTTGGAGGTAAATACGATCACTTGCCAGAAAACGCTTTCTACATGGTTGGTGGTATCGAAGATGTCACCGCTAAGGCTGAAAAATTAGCTGCTGAAGCTAACTAAATCTCCAATCAGTGATTGTGTGTTTGTGTACTCTTTTATCATGATGAATCTGTGCCCATAAATGACGTTACTATGATTTTTATTTATTTATGATTATTTATTCCTATTCCTAGTGATTTATCTCTAAGTTTCTCTTTTTGTAATAAAAAGATTTATTTATTGTTTGTATTCCTTTCTAGTAAAAAAGAAGTTATACTTAGTATACAGACTTGAGGAAGGCAAAGTGAAGGGCAAACGAGGGGCGAAAGTGGTTGTGTAAACGCGTGTCCTAATCTCCCATAAGGATCGAAATTCCACAGAACCCGTCGAAATTGACATTCGTCTTAATACCTCTTCCTTCGCCATCCTTGCTATAAACGAACAAATCAACCACTGAACAATGATCTCGTTCATGGAATCGGCAAGAAACTTCATGGATGCTCCAGGGTTCAACTGGAAATCCCTCATCATCGGGTTCACCGTCTCGAATTTCGTCTTTGACACGTATGTGAAGATCCGTCAGATCCGCTGTGTCGAGAAGAATGGCACCAAGATCCCATCCGAGCTCGCATCCTACAAGATCGACTCCGACACAGTCATCAAGTCGAGCAAGTACAGTCTCTCCAAGTTAAAATTCTCGATCTTTGCAGGCATCTTCGACCTCGTCGAGAATGTCGCCTTCTTCAAGTTCGACGTCTTGCCCTCTCTCTGGCTCAAGGCTGGCGGTGTTTTGTCGTCCATCGCATCCTACGTCCCATCCTTGAGCTCGTGGTTGACCGGAAGCGTCATTTCGCAGAGCTTGATGTTCATGGGCCTCTTCATGGGTGTTTCCATCGTCTTGGGCATTCCAATCAAGTACTATCAAAACTTCGTTCTCGAAGAATCCTACGGCTTCAACAAGCTCACCATGAAGTTGTGGATCTCAGACACAATCAAACAATTTTTGTTGACATGTGCATTGGGCGGTCCGATCCTGGCAGCATTCTTGAAAATCATGTACATTTACGGTGATTCCTTCATGTACTACCTTTCCGTATTCCTCTTTGTCGTACAGATCTTCTTCATCATCGTGTATCCTAAGTTCATCCAGCCATTGTTCAACACCTTGACACCTTTGGAAGACGGTGAGTTGAAAGACGAAATCGAAATCTTGGCCAAGAAAAACAGCTTCCCATTGGATAAGCTCTACGTCATCGACGGCTCCAAGCGTTCGGGCCACTCCAATGCCTACTTCATGGGCTTGCCATGGGGCTCCAAGCAGATCGTCCTATTCGACACTTTGATCCACCATTCCACAATCGCCGAAGTCGTCTCTGTTCTAGGCCACGAAATCGGCCACTGGAAACTAAACCACACTTCCAAGCTGATGGTCATTGGCGAATTACACATGTTTATGATTTTCACAATCTTCTCCGTCTTCATCAAGAACAGATCCTTCTACAACTCCTTCGGATTCGGATTGCCTAACGGAATCACAGAAATGCCGGTCATGATTGGATTCTTACTATTCGGCGATGTCTTGAGACCTCTCGACGCAGCCATGGAGTTCCTCATGAACTTGATTTCTCGTACCTACGAGTACCAAGCAGATGAATATGCTGCACAACAGGGCTACTCCGAAGATTTGAAGACGGCGTTGGTCAATTTGCACAAGGAAAACTTGTCCAGTTTGGTTGTCGACGCCTTGTATTCCGCAAAGGAATACAACCACCCGACTTTAGGTGAAAGAATCTCTGCTATCGACCGCTACGTGGAAGAATCTAAGAAGGAGAAATAAGTTTCAGCCTGTGGAAAAAAAATTCTGCACATCTTAGCTCTTGTATAGTCATATCAGTAATAAAATACCTCATCTTGGATTGATTTTCAAGGACATTTCCCCGCAATTGGGATCCTCGATTACTGCTGTACACATTTATAATAGTAGATGCACACCTAGACGCATTTCCTAAAAGAGTAAGCGCGCTTAATTTTGGAGCAACTGTTCCGAGTTTCCTTTCATTCACAAGTCTAATTTTTCAACGGTTATCATTGCTTCCACTAAACACTGCTTGAATCTGGATGCCAAATGTACCACATCAAGTCTAACATTGGCACTCAGCAATGCAGCTGAAAATACTCAACGGATGGAAGATAGGGGTTTGTGGGAAGTCATTTTTCAGCGGCAGGAGAAATCAAAGTACTTCTCTTTTGCGAGCTGAAGATTTCAGCGATGAGTCAAACTTACTCAAGCATTCTATAGCATCCAATGAAAAACATGAGTTGATCTTGACCATCTTGAATTCTACAGCAACAAAACGTGAGGCAAGATCATATCTATCCAAGTATAGGCTTCTTGGAGAAAACGACATCTACAAAAACGGACAAAGAATCGTCAACCAGGATCAGTCCGATAGTCACTCTCCTCTTGTGACAAACAAACAGTATTCGAAGTACATCGGAAAACTTTTGGAAAAAGATGTCGACCCTTTATACAATTACAACAATAACATCGAGCAAACAAACCCAAACGTGGAAGCGTACAACCGGGGATTACTCAATTCCGAGTCTCCTGTGCTCATGACATCTCCTACTTCCCCGAAAAACCGAATAAATGAAGCTTCGAATGAAATCAAACTCACACAAACCATCCGTGCTTGCATTTTCAGAATTCGGAAACTTCACAAATGGGACCTTAATATCGTGAAAAACTTAGCCGTTGTATTAAGGAAGGCCATGAGTCTTGGGGCAAGCCCCGTCATTATCATAGATGGTGATGTTATCGAAGGTTACAAAGGAGAACAGGTGGAAAAGAAAATTGAAAACTATTTGGACTCGAAATTAGAATTTTTTGTCGAAGGGTTAGGCGACCTTCTACCCAATAGGATAATCAAGGGATGTTTTGATTTAGCAGATAATGGGGAGTTGAAAACAATTGTCCCTGAAATGATAGGGGTACCAATTTTTTCAGGAATTATACCCATTGTGTCACCATTTGCAGTCAAAGATGGCGTCCTGCAAGTTGTAAAAGGGTTTCAACCAACAAGGGCAACAGTCAATTGCCTTGAAAGTCCCGAGATGAAGGAAATCCTTTCCGTCGAAAAGGTGATATTTGTCGACGAAGTAGGTGGATTCCCCAGTGTCGAGCGATCCGAAGGCAGTCATGTTTTGATAAACTTATTGCAAGAATACGACAATATCAAAAACGAGCTTCAGAACGAACTAGAGTTGAGCCAAGAAGAAAGACAGAATCATCTATCGAATTTGAATGAAATGAGACAACTACTCAACCTATCTCCTGATATCACAGGTATTTTAACAACTCCAGAGATGGCGGCCAGAGAAGAAGAGAAACAAGTGGGCAAGGAAACCAATCCCATCATCTACAACATTTTAACAGATCGTCCAACAATTTCATCATCTTTACCCGTTTCACTTCGTCGCACGCCGCAGCTAAACACCACTGTCGTGAAGAAGGGAATCTCGATCTCAGTGTATCAATCATCCGATCCATCTAAAGGTTTGGATTTGCGAGCTATGGAAAAAGAGGGGAAAGTGAATTTAGCTAAGTTGAAGTATCTCATCGACAACTCGTTTGGCAGAGACCTGAATATGGATCATTACCTCAATCGTATCAATGGCAAGATTGCTGGTTTGATTATTGCCGGTGATTACGAAGGAGGTGCTATAATCACATGGGAAGACCTCGGTGAGCGGAGCGTTGCATATTTGGATAAGTTTGCGGTTATCAAAAAACTCCAAGGGATCCCGGGAATTGCGGACGTTGTATTCAAGGCGATGTTGAAAAGTTTCGAAAATGAGCTCCTATGGAGATCTCGGAAAAACAATCCTGTCAACAAGTGGTATTTTGAGAGATCGAAAGCGAACTACTCCATAGATGGCACACAATGGAGGTTGTTTTTCACGGGGAAAAAAGAATTGACTCTTCCACTTCTCGCTGGTTATATCAAGGTTTGCAGCTGTATTGAGCCATCGTTTGATATTGGAAAATAAACCCCATGAGTAAGGGATAAAAAGTTACAACTTTACATGGAACGTCGTAATGAATAATAAATTTTTATGGAACTATACAGAGACTGTCGATTTTGTTTGTTTATTCGTTCAAACAATTGATCGTTATATAGATTTAGACATATAGACCCCGTCTAACTCATACCCTAGTCTTCTATAATAATTTCTGACACCCACACCGGAAATGACGCTGATCTTGGAAGAGCCATGTTCTTCTTTGGCGATTCTTTCAGCTTCTTCCATCAACAACGTACCAAACCCTTGATGCTGGAATTTTCTTGGATCTCTCGAATGAAGCGGCACAACGGAACCATAAACGTGCAATTCTCTGACAATACTTGTTTGCTGCTTCTTGAATTCTTTTCTGTATGTGTATCTCTTGGAAGCTTTTCTCAAACGGAGCAACCCAATCAATATATCCTGTTTAGGGTCTTCGTATGAAAGGAATGTTTCCCATCCACCGTTGGCGTAATAATCTCTTCTGATGAGTTCAACCTGGTCAGGTTGTATTTTGTGATGCACCTCCTGTATACCGACTTCTCTGGTTCTCACATCTCTGCAAGAGGTACCAAAGTCCTTCATTCTGGCCAAGGCCAACTCTCTCAAGTTACCGTTTTCCACACCGGAGGTAACCAAAGGCATCGGGATATCTCTTTGAACTCTATAAATTCTTGTCCACGGAGGAACCAAGGCCATGATTCTGGCCACCAAGTCGATCAACATGTTTGCATTGTATGACTTGTACAAACCGTTTTTCCACAACTCGTATAAACCGGTACCTCTGATAACTAGCGTTGGGTAGATCTTCAAACCGTCGGTTCGGAACGCAGGGTTTTCAAAATACTCCTTGAACTGTTCCAAGTCTCTCTCCATCCCGACGTTGGGCAAATCTGGCATCATATGAGAGACAACCTTGTATCCTGCGTCTTTGGCGTACGCAAAAGTCTCACAAACAGCCTTGACTGTGTGGCCTCTGTTGGTATCTCTTGCAACATCTTCGTAGACAGACTGAACACCAAGCTCCAATCTCGTGCAACCATAACGGAGCATGTCGTCCAAGTGGGTCTCAGTACAATAGTCTGGTCGGGTTTCTATCGTGATACCCACACACTTGGTCTGTGATTGCTGCGAAAAGGCCACTGCCTCATCCAAGTCCGTGCCGTTGTACCCTGTTAGGGCGTTATGCAACTGCACTATGAACTCCTCCCGGTAATCCTTCGGCAAGGACATGAACGTACCACCCATGATGATGTACTCCACCTTATCTATGCTATGACCTAGCCGTCTCAATTGTTCTATACGGCCTCTGGACTGTTCGTACGGGTCGTATCTTGCTCTGATTGCCCGCATCGAGGTCGGTTCGTAACCTGTGTACGACTGCGTCGAGTACTCAAAATCCGAGTCCGGACCACCTGGACAGTACACACAGATGTTACCAGTGTATGCAATGTGGGGGCATCTGTGCGGTTTCGACATGACGGCCACAACGGCCACTCCAGACGCCGTACGCACAGGCTTCGCCTTGAGTTTCGGAAGCAGGTATTTCCGGTACTGGTCCGGAATCGAGTTGATCACATCTGTAAGTCGTGGCTGCTGCTTGAGCTTGTACTTCTTTGAGAACTTGATGATGACTCCGTTGAGATTAACCTCTTTGGATGTTCCCAGCGAAGAAACAAGTTCCAACGATATGTCTGCGCAGGCCTGGATGAATCTCTCCTTTTCAGAAGGAAGCTTCTGATGCGTCTTAGGTCCCTTGGGCATCTCCTTACTTTTTGCACTCTGTAGTTTCTCTACTGCAGTCTCCGTGCCGACTCCGAGACACTGTTTCTCCTTCCTGCTGGCAAACAGCTATCTGTTCCGTCTGGAAAGTGTCTGAAAAAAATATTTTGGAGAAATCAGGAAAATGAAAAATCCAGATACGGGCCCGTCCCCCGTGCACCAGATGGATTCGTGGCAGGTCTCGACGTGGTTTGTTCTCTTGCTGATCTGGTCTTGAAACAAATAGAGCTTCGGAAAGAGACGATTTGACGAGGAAAGGGAAAGACAAAGGGGACACAGCAGCCCAGCAACCCCCACAGAGAGACATTGCGAAAATGGCTAAGGGAAGCAAGGGCAAGAAATCAAAGACTCAGAACAAAAACAAAAAGGCCAAGAGCAAAAACAGCAGCGGCGGCAACAATAATGCTATCAATAATGTTAGTAACAATGACGCCATTGACAATAGTGGCAATGGTGCCAGCGTCCCAGCAGACGGGTCAGTCGACACTTCTGTAGTGCTGGGAAACGATGATTTTGAATCGACGACGGCAGATGACGGCTCCTCCTCACAATTGGAGTCCTCAGGTGCAGACGAAAGTGCCAACGTCGGTGATTTGCCAAACAACAACAAATCTTTGCTCGAGACGACCTTGAGCGAGGAAGGTGACGTTACAAGTGTTGCTCACACAGAAGCCGGTGTTATGGAAAACAGTGCTCGGCAGAATGTGCAGGCTAGTAAAGAGCAGCTCAAGTCAGGACACCACGCGGAGGTCCAGCTGGAATCGGCAGTAGAAGAAACTGCTTCAGCAGAGCCGCTGCCCCAAGAGCCACCGGCTGAAACCCATGAGCGAAGTGTGCCGATACAGGACAAGGTCGAGGAAGTTCACGAAGAGGCTGAGGACCCCTTCAGCGATTTCAACGTAATTGCTCCCCGGGATAACATCGCTGAGAAAGATTTGCTACTGGAGGATGAACAAGTAGCTGAAAAAGCTCCGGCCCCATTCGAGGAGGCTTCACATAACAAGACTGGTGAAGAGGCTGATGCTAGCGCTCTTTTTTCCTCAAAGCCAGAAGCTAATGTGGCGACCGGAGAAACTGCACCTGAGATGCAAGAACCTCCCAATGACGATGTTTTCCCATGGGACAATACCGCTGAGCAAGATTTGATGCCATGGGACAACAAACAAGATGAAGTAAGGCAGGATGACACTGGCAATCCAGAGCCATTGCCTACCTTTTGCGTAGGCAGTGACGGTGAAACAATGAATCCTTCCACAGATCCAGAGCAGGGAAAGAACAGCGTGATAAACCCCGACGCCATTAGTGATAGCGCCGACGCTCCAATTCCCTCTATATTCGAACAGTACACCAAAATAAACACAAGCCCAGCAGCTCCTGCTGACGATGACAAGCTGCCCTGGGATGAAGAAGAGAATGCCGATAACACTAGTTTCCCGTGGAGCTCAGCCGGTGCATCCAATGAAGTTGAGAAAGAAAGTACCTTAATAATCAATGAAAGCGCCAATGGTGCTTCCAAAGATGATGAGTCCTTTTTAAACAGTCTATCGAACGGGCAAGCGGAAACCAGAGAAAGTAACGCCGAAGATAAATTCGCTTTCTTGGAGGAGTTACCGGAGGAGGAGGACATTCTAGCAGAGGATGACGGGAAGAAGGAAGTGCTGAACACAGAGGACTCTACTGAAGATAAATTTGCCTTTTTTGAGCAAGATGATGATCTTTTGCTAGATGATATCATGGACGATGAGCTCCTCGAAGACGATGAGGGCCCTACTGGTCCTAATGGCGCACAAAAATCAACTGCAAACATTACAACCCATACTGTTGTAGTATCGAGTGGACAGAAACCGTCAAAATATCAACCACAACAGGCACCATCTAATCCCCCTCAGAACTCTTCATTCCTGTACCAAACAAACTCTAACGTTTTTGTTCCTACCCAGCCTTCTTTGATGAAGCAGAATTTTTCTCCAAACATTCTCACAACTCCTCCGCCAAAATTTGCAGAGCCAAACCAGAAACTCGTTTCCAACTTGCAACAGCAAAAGAAGAAAAGTGATGCATATGATTTCCCACAGGATCTCTATTTGAAAAGCAAGCCGAAACCGGTCAAAGAAGTCAAGCAAAATATATATACTCAGATTGAAAACTCTATCCAACAACCGAATCTCAACTCAGGACAGGTAACAGGCTATAACCAAGAGCAAGTTACCAATAACCTTTCTTTTCAACCACCACCAGCAATAGGCGGAACTACTAATAGATATTCAAGATCCAACTCTATCAACAGTACAAAGAGCTCTTCTTTCTTTGCCGAACTTCCGGTTCCAAAGATTAACGAGAAGAGAGACAACTTGCATCTGAAAAACCCATACAGTTTGACCGAAAGTCAGAGCTCTATCAATCAAGCTAATAATGCTCGTAGAATTTCGATAGGATCCAACAATTCCATCTCTTCTCCGCTGATGCCTCCAAAGAGAACGAACTCTTACATTCCAAACATCACCCAATCTCCTCAACCAGAAAAATCTACAATGCAACAGAGGCAACCTGCAGTTGCTTCGAACTTGAATAACAAATTCATTCCTTCCAAGTCCCCACCATCTATTAAAAAACCTTCAAACCCTTATGCCCCAGCTGCAGTAGGTGGTCATGTTAGACAGATATCTACTACGGTGACAAATCCAATCGATTCAAAACCTAATATCGTACCTGTTCCAATGAAGTCTCCAATTAGTATAAACTCCCCTCTTTCTCCTTCAATGTCTGTATTCTCGGGAAACGCAAGTAATGGAGCTATTCAGTCTAATATTCCAAATTCATTTGCTCAAAGGTCCTTTTCTTCAGGAAAGTATGCGCCAGTCTCCAGTCCACAATTTCCATATCAACAACAGCAACAGATGCCAATACAACAGCAACAACAGCAACATCAGCAACATCAACAACATCAACAACAGCAACAGCAACAACAACCACAGTTTAAAAATTCTGCGCAGTATGTCCCTTCGACTCAAATGTACAAACCACCAACACAAGGATCTTACTTTCCGCCAACACAACAAGGACAAGGGCAACCACATGCCCAAATGCTATCAACTCAATTGCAACAGCAACAGAATATGATAAAAGAATCACAGTATTCAAATGGACTGGGCTTTGACACTCAAACTCAACCAAAATTGAATTCATTTGGCAAGAGCAAAGCTTCAGTTAAGGGCCACAAGCATTCAGGCTCTTCGATTAATGAGGTATATGGCTCAACTATCGAGATGAGCAATGCTACCTCAACTGGTTTAAGGAAATCTACCGTCTTACCTCCTTCGTTGTCCAAAGGCAAACATCAGATACCTCCTGTGTCTACATTAACTCCTGCTCCAGTAGTGATTAATCCAGAAAATCTTGTTAGACGTCAATGGCCTCTCTTCAGCTTTTCAGCAGAGGATAAAGTAGCTTCAATGATTCCTACATTTGATGGATATAGCCACAACATATGTAATATTAAAGTCGTTGATACATCTTCTATTTTGAAGCAGGACAGCCTTATATCCACATTTCCTGGGCCATTGAACAAGACCAGGACGAAAAAGAAAGAAGTTAGTAAGTGGTTAGAGGATAAAATTGAGTCTTTAGAGAAGTCAAATGATCCTACGATAGTTGCTGAAGAGCTCACCTGGAAATGTTTAAAATTGATGCTTGAAAAAGTTGAAAAGCCTGGTGATTTCATGGCCAAAGATTACATTAAAAGTATAGCTGCTTTATTAAATCCTTCTTTGAATGTTACAGACGCTATGAATAACACGTTTGATATTATTGAACTAACTAGGTTGGGCAAGAGTTTCACTTCGAATAAACCATTTAATTCGTTTTCGTTCGATGATAATGGCTTTGCTACTGTTCACCAGATGCTAGAGGTCGGCGATAAAAAGTCCGCTCTTGAATTTGCGGTGGCAGAGGGAGACTGGGCTATGGCTTTGCTAGTATCAAACTTGATGGGTCCTATAGCTTTCGACCAAACAATAAAGTTATATGCAACTACTCATTTCCAAACTGATTCGATGGGCCAAGATCTCAGCTTTTTTGTACAGTCGAAGTCTCAAGGAGGATTCTCAGTAGAGCAGTTGAAAGGTAAAGAAAACTGGCTTGTTGAAAATTACAAAATTGTTGTACCATTTGTCATGATGGATAACCCGCAATATGGTAAAATATTGAGCGGTATTGGTGAAGCGTTATTGAAAGCAGGTTACACAGCTTACGGGAAATTGTCATACATCCTTTCTGGTTTGCCGCTGATTCCAAAATCTTTGAGCCAGCTTCCTTCATCCATTTACGGTATGCTAATCGAAGAAATTTATGCGTTTGCTTTATTATCTACAGGAAACGTTCCTCCAAACTTTGCTAGTGGTTTTCCACACATGATACCTCTAAAAATTCGTCATGGAGGATATCTTGCCGATATTGGCTGCTCTGTGGAAGCCAAAAGGTATTGTGACTCCACACAGGCATCAATCACTTCCAAGCTATTTTTCTGTGAACCTGTTACTCTCCTAGCGCAAAACAATTTATGCGATAGGTTGTCACAGGTGGGTTCAGGCTGGTTGAGCTCCAAATTGAGTCGTCCCCAATTAGATAGGGTTTGGACTACATTAGACAAGTCTTTCAACAAATTTGTTTCAGGTGAAGACATCCCCCAGAATGAGCCTAAATCGGAAGGAGTTTTTGCTAAATTTACATCACCTGCTTCAATATCTAGAACCTCTTCCACACTGGATCTAACCGAAGTCAGAAATAGCATCACTAGAAAACCTAATGGAAATCCATACCTGAGCTCACCTGGTCATATCCCGCAACCCATTGGCTCTGGCAGTTCTTATAGTGGGTCAGCCATGGTATCTGGATCTAGATCATATCTTCCTCCTTCTTCAATGCAGGAAAATCTTACGGCACTTAATGTGTCTTTGGATAGTATTAGTTCATATTCTGCTTCTTCAGTTCCACATCCTCCAGGCCCAACTAGATACACACCAGGCAATAGTCTGGCTAATATTTCATCTGAATCAATTTTGACCACTACTTCTCAGCCTACTTCTAACTCAACTCTACTGGGACAGCCATTTGACGAAAACAGGAAACCAAATATTTTTAATCCAGCTCCAGCTGCAAAGATGCAATATTCACCTAAGGGGCCACCTGCTCGTACATTGAGCAACGCTAGCATGTTTACCCCAGCAGTAAAACCTTCATCATCTTCGCCTGTGGCCAGCAAAACTAAGCTCGCACAGCCACCTCCTAATGTCAATACATTGTCATCACCATCAACTGTAACTCCAAAGTCCTTGAAGGTCTCTCCAGTTTCCCAGCCATATTCACAGGTGTTACCACCAACTCTGCATGATAATGCTACGATTATCCCGCTAGAAAAGAAACAAGCTGTTCATATTGACCCGGAAATTGCACCAGTTCATCAGAAAACTGAGGAACCAAGTTTACCGGAGACTTCAAAGAGTGCTCCGCTTCCTCCCAAGAAAAAACAAACGTATCTTCCTACTAACGGAGAACATGGTAGCGTTTACTCAATCAATGAATCTGCTAAATCTGATCCTGTTTCAGAGTTAACTCAATCAGAAGGAAATTCAAACTCTTATGAGCAAGGAGTGGGAGATGAAAGTATTGCCAATACAATTGAATCAGAAAATGCAGTTTTCACGGTAGAAAAGAGTCTTTCCCCGCCATATGGTGGAGAAGCCGAACATGAGACAAAGGAAGGGCCTCTTGAAGACATAGAGCCTGTTATTGAGTCTGCCATATCATCTCCTGCCCAGCATACGATTGAGGTTGATAAAAAGGATAATGCTTCTCGCACTTCTGTTTACGACCAAAATGCTGATACAGAACTAACTAATGGCCAGACAATCTCAAATGATACAGAGAATACGAAAGTACTGAATGAATCAGGACAAGCTCATAAAGAGGAGGCCAAAGAAAATACTGCATCTCATGAAACTGAAGAAACTAAACCAAGTCCAATTGTCTCCAATCCACCACCACCTCCTTCAAAGATTACTCCATTCAGACCTAATGCAGGTAAAGCGGCTTCGAGATCTGTAAATAGATATGGTCCATCGACAGCATCAACTAACAAGAGAGCAGTTAACCCATATGCTTCAATGTATGCACCTAAACAAACATGTCCAAAGTTGGCATATGCACCTGAAACAGCTGGCGAACTAGCTGCCGAGACCGGAATCCCTGCTGATATTTCTCAAGTAGATATGTTCAATTTTGGTGGATACAGCACTCCGCCACCTGCTGTACCATCGACTATCGCTGAAAATTTGAGCGATAATAGTAACACAAATAAGGTTGATGAAACAGAAAGTGAAAGTAATGAAAAACAAGGAGAAGACTTCAAATCCGAGCCATCGGAATCGAGATCTGAAGAAAACAATTTTGTTCCAACCTATCACCCACCTACTCAAGTGGGAGTGAAAAGTCGGAAGTCACCTACTCAGTCTGAGATAAAATTGGCCAACATGTTCAGTCCACCAACTGGATTTGCTGCTACTGCGAATAGAGCATCAGCAGTTTCATCGCCATTACACCAGTTTACTGAAGAAAAACGTTACTATGCACAGGACACTGGCGAATACTATGATGACGTCGTTGATGAAGACTCGGACGACGATAATGGAGCCGAAGCCAGCAGAAAGTCAGAAGAAGAGAAAAAGAAGTTGGAAGAGGATGCAAAGAAGAGGAAACAAGAGGAAGAGAAAAAGCGAAGGGAAGAGGAAGAAGAAGCTAAAAAGAAGAACGCTAACAAAGGTGGTGAAAGTGGAAGATGGTTCGGATGGTTGGGCAAAGGTAAGAAAGATGACAAGCCTAAACCTATCAAGGCGAAATTAGGAGAAGAAAATTCGTTTTATTACGACGAGAAGCTCAAAAGGTGGATTAACAAGAAGGCTCCTCTGGAAGAACAAATAGCGGCAAGTGCACCACCTCCACCAGCGATGAAGAAGGCTAGCACCACACCAGCAATTCCCGTTGCAGTTGACCCACCGACTGCTCCACCACCAGCGTCCACAATGAACAAACCTCCTTCGATGGGCGCTCCTCCTGCTCCAAGAGCTGCCAAGAAAGATGGAATTGATGATTTGTTGACGATGGGTAGTACAGCCAGCGCAAGGAAAGGTGGAAGAAGGGGACCACGTAGAGGCTATGTTGATGTAATGGCACAAAAATAGATACCTGTTATTTTCCTACGTTTAAAAAATACAAAGTATCTACTGTAAATATGCAAGATGAATTGGGAGTAATCAAGCCCTGGACCAATCTAAAACGATGAGGAAACGAGTTTTCATTAATTGGTTTGTTATGTAGAAAATTTGTTATACAATAAAAGATATATGCTTGTCCTCAGTCATCTATCGTTTCGCCAAAAATATCATTCTGACTAAATGAATCCTGTTCATCCTTTTGTGTATGCATGCTGAGTCTGCTGATTTCAGAGTTATTATAGCCATTTCTGGTTGCACCATCATTCGTACCTTCGATGGTGCTGAGATTTTTACCATTTGAACTGCTGAAACTGATGCTGCCGCTTCTATTGTCGTGATTGGAGTCTCCGTTGTTGAAATCGTCACAATCGTCATCGACTACCGCGTTGGAATTCGACCTTGAGGAGAGTTCGCTAGGCATGGACAATATCAATGGTGTCATGGGTGGTAAAGTGGATGAGACAGGGGCCAACTCGGGTGAACGGCCTCCTATGGAGTCTGTCAAAGAGTCTGCACGAGTCAGGGGGAGACTTGGTTGTGGAAGATGGTCGTCGGAAAATCTATTCAGAGATAATTTCAGCTGTGAGCTTTGAGGTCTTGATGCAAACAGTCTGTTTGTAGCCGTTTGTGGCAGGACGGCCGAAGGTAACGGGTAGTTGGCTGGGCCGTTGCTGCTGCCAATGTTCCTAGGAAGAGGCTGTGATATGGATGGTAATAGAGATGCGGCTTTGTAAGAGTTTGGAGGAGAAGAATGCGATAATAGAAAGTTAGAAGGGGAGCCTGCAAGGGAAATGGGGACAAGAGCTGGAGAATCTGGTTCTGCGTACGAGTCGTCGATATTGATAGCTCTTTGCTTTATCTGGATGGGCTGTTTGGGCTGCTGGGACCTGTACTGGTTGGAGACCGACTGGGATGTTGGCTGCTGGAAGGAGTTTGAGCTCGATCTTCTCAGGCTTGACCTCGTCTGTGGAATGAACATCTGCGGACTCTGCAGAGTTGGAGAGTTGAAGGAGGACTTCCTGCTTCCGATGGAGAACTGCGAGTGCTGCAACGGGAGGGAATTTGGAACTCTTTGCAGGGTCAAGTGTCTGTGCGAGGAAGTGTTGAATCTGGACGACGTATCCTGCGCATTTGCCATGGCGGAGGAGATGACCGTTTCCGTCGAGTATGCATCTGTCAGCATCTGGCCGGCCAAGGTGTTGTGCTGCTGGTTCAAGGACAGGAGAGAGATGTTGGAGATGGAAGGCACCAACTCGCTGCCCACCTCGGCGCCAACGGAGGTCGCCAGAAGCTGCGGCGAGTCCTCCACGTTGGTGGACAGAACCTGCTGGATGTCCTGCGGCTGTCTCGACATGTCAAGGCTTAGGTGAGTGATGATCCTGGTGGTCTTGGGCGACTTAGGCGACTTGGTGGACTCTGACGAGAACGAGCCGCCATTGCTTCTCTGCGAAATGGGCAGCTGTGGCGAGAGGGAGAGTCTGCGGTGGGCATGGTGGTGTTCCATCTGGATCCGGGGCGACGACAGCAGCACGTTTTGTGTAGGCGACTGCGGCACGGATCTGAATGACATTTGCTTGTATGTCTGTCTTTGGGCGTGGGTCTCTGAGGGTGTGGGCGTGTTGTGTCCGAACGTGGCTTTTCTTGTGGATATACAGTCGGTATAAACTTAACTACACAACAGGGCTCTCGTGCCGGCTCTCGTGCTCTCCAGCTGTCCCGGCCCCGCCGTCGTTCATCAGCGGGGTGGATCCAGACGGGAGGAAACTTCCCCAACGGCAGAAAACAGGAAACGCAGCTGAAAATTTTTACCTCGCTTATCGCCCGTCCCTGTTTGTCACTGTTTGTCCAGGACATTATGTCTTGCGATAGCGGCCGGACGTCAGTCGGAAGTCTCTGCCGGCTGGTCATCGGGGTGGAGGAGGTGTTTTACGTCGTCGAGGGCGTCGTCGACCACGTGGGTGACGTAGTCCCACCACGTGTCGGAGTCGTCGGAGGAAGACGGTATGTCCTGTTGATCGGTCGCATGTTGTTTGTCGTCGCTATCGTCGCTTGCTGGTTCGGAGGACGTGTCGGGCAACTCGTTCTGTTCACCAGAGTCTTCCTTGTCTGTCTCGGTATCATCGGTATCGTCGGTGTCTGTGTTTTCGGTATCTTCGGTGTCTGTGTCTGTGTCTATGTTTTCGGTGCTGGAATCGGAGTTGTCAATGTCTTCGGTGTCTTCGGCGTTTGAATCGGACCCTTCGGTTTCTGGCTTAGATGGCTCGACGATGGTAAGTTCCTCGTTCTCGGCAGTGCCGAATTTGGCCTCGAAGAAGGAGACATGGTCGATGACTGAGACGGGGAAGTCGACGCCCGGATAGCTCTTAGTGTCTTTCCACGACGCCTGGATCGGGTCCTCCACCTCCAGCGACATGAGGGCAAAGCCGTTGTCACCTTCGATGCTGAGGCTGTCGCAGACGATGTTGTACACGTCGGTGATGTCGAAGGGCTTCAACACGGTGTCTCGCTCGCCGAAGGTCCGCACGAATGTCGGCCCGCTGCCAATGAACACCCCCCGGGAGAGCACCTCTTCGCCCCGGTACCCACTCACGTAGCTGTAGTCGCCCTCCAGGGCATTGACCTTGTCCTCCGTAGCAACGAGATACCCGGCGTCCGGGACAACGAGGATCGGGCTGACCCGGTCGGAGTGTCCTCCGAAGAGCGTGGAGTCGACGGTGTCCTTGGCGTACACCTGAAAGTGCTTGTGCAACGGATGCGTTGCGAGCTTAGCCCTCATCCTGTCCACCATCTCGCTGACAGAGTACTCAATGATCGGGTTCAAGCCCACGATTGGGAAGCCCTGGACGTGTTCGAGCTTCGATACGTCGACCAACTCGTCCAAGTGAAGTGTGCGGTCAGGCGATGTTGGCGCATAGCCACCCTCGGAGACAATCATCACATTGGTGCTCTCAGACTTGCCCTTCTCCGTGAGTAGTCCGTACACCTTCTTGACGAACGTGTCTACATTGGAGAGCTCGCTAGTCAACGCCTCTCCGGAGAGCCCATTGGCCGAAACAACCTTATCCAACGTCGACACGTACGAGAGCACCAAGTCGGGTTTGTGCTCGGTCTCTGTGGCCGGAGACAAAAACCTCGCAAGCTGCTCAAGCTGCTCGTTGAGTTCTCCCGGCTCGTGGAACGATTCGTAGTGGTCGGGAGCCAGGTAGGGGCCGCCGACGACGTCAGCACCGGGCCAATTAAACGTGACGACCTCCATGCCGTACTGGTCGGCGTCTCTCCAAATCGGCTCCCCCTTCCACCACTTCGGGTCCTTGGAGTACTGCACGAACGTGTCCTTCAACGCCGGATCGTAAAAGGCATCGCCGACGATGCCATGGTCAGCTGGGTGCAGCCCAGTCGTGAGCGACCACAAGTTGGTGAGCTTCGACGCCGGATTTTCCATCCGCATGTAGGGGGAGTACACCGACTGTGACGAGTTGAGGAGGTCGGTAAGGAATGGCATTGTGTCTTGCGAGATGAAGTGCGGATGCAGAGCACCGATGGCTAGCACGATTGTCAATAGCGATGACGACGAGTCAATGGAGTTCAATGGCTTCTGGAAAGGCGCCGACGAAGACAAAGACGACGACGACGCTGTGAGCCGTTTGGCTTTTGAGACAACGACGAGCAACGCAATCAACAAGGCGATGATCAGCAGAAGCAGCATGTACATAAGGAGCCTGGAATGGAACACAGCGCAGACGTATCGGGCGAACTTACCTCTGCGCTTCGGCCTGGTGTAGTAGGTACTGCTGGCGTTATCCTCGAAGCCGAGGAAGTCGCTGCTGCCGCTGTTGAGGTCGTGGATGTTTCTGTTGATCAACTCGATGTCGTCCGTGTAGTCACCGTTTCTCGACCTGTGTGTGCCGCCCTTGCCGCTCCAAAAGCCCGAAAGGCCCCGCCAGCTTCTGCTGAGCAGCCCGGATCCACCTGAGCCAAAGTCGAGGTTGCTGAGGTCAATAGACATGTTGTCCGTGTTCGTGTTCGTGTTGTACGAGGCGTCTCCGCCATTGTCTGGCTCCTCGATAAAGAAATCGTCCACGTTTTCGTCAAGATCTGTCACGGGAATGTCCACGTCAAAAGCTCTGCCGCCGGCCATGCTTGTCGTTGGGGTGTTGTAGTCTGTGTTGTCTGGCAAGCATCTCCATCCTCGTCAACCCTCCGTCCTGGCTCTTCCCATCTCTTTGCTGACAACGTGCCGTGTTGCCATTTTTAGCTTACGTGATGCGGATCAGAAAAGAGAAAAACCGAGGAGAAAAGAAGGGCGGAGAGCTTAGAAGAAGGCCATCTGGAGAACCGTTGCCGTTGGCGGAGAGGAGGAGTCCAGGAAGAGCAATTGCCGACAGAGACCCAGCCAAATACCCAGCCAGAGCTGCCAGCAGACGACCAGGAAATGGGCAGGAGGAAGATAGCGATCGAGCCGTTGAAAAACGACCGGAACCGGACGGTCACGTTCACGAAGAGAAAGGCCGGCTTATTCAAGAAAGCACACGAGTTGGCAGTGTTGTGTGAGGTCGACATTTCGGTGATCATCATCGGGCGCAACCACAAGATCTACCAATACTCGTCGAACCGCACGGAGGACGTGCTGGAGCGGTACCGGGCGAACCCGAGTAACGTGTACGAGAGTAAGACGCCTAAGGACTACGGGGACTACGAGCTCAAGAGCCGGATCCTGAGCGACGGGGTGATGAGCAACGGCAGCAGCCGACACAGACACACGAGCTCTGCGAACAGCATCACGACGTCGTCGCTGGATCACCTGCAGAAGGGCGACCCGAGGTCGTACCACCATCTGCGGTCACGGAGCGACATGGTCAACTCGTCGTCGTACCTGTCGAACGGCGGGAGCGTCGACTACACGGGCGAGTACGACGGCGAAGGAGAGGAAGACGAGGAAGACGAGGAGGAGGACGAGGAGGAGGATGTGAACGAGAACGAGAACAGTGATAGCGACAACAGGCACGAGATCGTGCACGAGACCGAGAACCAAGGCTTTGAGGAGGGAGAACGGGCGGCAGGCAAGAAGCGTACGGCCCGTCGCATGAAGTTGTCGAACCCCTCCTTCGACGGGTACGGGGACTACGAACACAAAGCGGCGCAGGATCACACTCAAGAATACCCCGCTGCGAAGAAGATAAAGGTGGAGAGGAAGGAGGAAGACATCGCAGATATACCCAAGGTCGGCACTCCGTACATCTATGCGTCGCCGATGGACCCGAAGACGCCCGAGATGGATCTGCACCAGGGTCAGGGCCAGGGGCAGAACGCGTACATGGTCCACTCGAGTGCCAACGTGACGCCGTACCACTCGTCCTCGGCCTTGAAGAGGTCGAAGTTGAAGGACAACAACAGCGGCAGCAACATGAAGCGGCCAACGTTGAGCTTGACGATCCCGACGGTCGACAACCGACAGCTTTCGGACGCGTCGACGATCACGGCGGCGGAGTCCTCGAACAAGTCGAACCTAACGTCATTGTCGAACAGCAAGGACACCGGCAGCGGCAAAAACAGCATGTATACCAAGAACAACGAGAACGTCGACAACGGCAATCACACCAACGGTGGACAGATGCTTGCGCAGAAAAAACAAGACGCCTCTGGTGGCGGAGAAAGTGGCAAACCGGCCGGAGAGGACGTGGCCAGCAGGGGAAAGACAGGCGCAGGGAACGACAACATGAACATCACGTTACCAAGCCCGACGTTCAACCTTACGTACACAACGAGCAGCTCCAGCGGCTCGAACGCCAAGAACAGACAGCCGGCGGCGAACAACTATAGCAATAGCACGCCGCTGCCTAGTGCGCTGTTTAAGGACCGCAAGGCACTGTACACGCCCACAACATCGACGTTCTTTAACAACCTAAGCATGATGAATGCGAGCAACCCGGGCGAGACCCCGGTCACGCAGATGGGCTACTTTAACTTCAACAACATGTCGCCCACGCAGCTCCTGGTTCCGCCCTTCCCCCTCCCACCCTTGGCGACGGGCGGCTCCTCAGGCAGCGTGCCGACCGAGACACAGCAAAACATAAAGAATACCCCTGTCGCCGGCGAGAGCCCCGGCGAGCTGCGCCGGAGCAGCGGCAACCTCGACAAGGTGAACAACATGAACAACATGAACAACATGAACAACATGAACAACATGAACAACATGAACAACATGAACATAAACACCATGAACACCATGAACACCATGAACACCATGAACACCATGAACAACATGAACATGAACGGCATGAGCAGCGGAACCGCGGAAGCCGGACAAAAGACCCGGATGACACCTTCACAGCTGCAGTCTGCCCAGGCGCAGACCCCCCACCAGCCGTTCCTGCCGCCGATGAACTCGGCCACGTCGGCGTATTTCCCGCAGATGCGCATGCCGGCAAACCAAAGGCACCCGGCACACCCGACAATAAACACCAACATCAGCACCAGCGAGCTGCCGACCCTCTCCGCAGAGCTCTCGGCCTTACCCTCGAGGTACGTCGACTTCCAGTCGCCCAGCACGATCTTCACCCACGACTGGCAGCTCCCGACGGGGACTACCCCGATAGTCGCCGGGCCTCCCCACCCGCTGCCCCTCGTGAACAGCGGCAATACCGGCGCCGGCGGCCCGCAGACGGTGTCTAGCAGCGGCGCCGAGCCCGACCTGAAGCTCAAGACTGAGTCCGCCGGCCCCGTCAGCGGCTCCAGCAAGGGCGGCAAGCACCTCTCCACGGTGTCGAAGTGACCTTTGTAGCCCTGTATACCTCCTCTATAGAACTGTGCAAGATCACAAACCAACCTTGTAGAAGAAGAAGAAGGTGTTGATGTTGATAACGGCAGGGCTGTTTTCATGAGCCTCCTCCGCGTATCTCGTAATTGCCGATTTGCCGAGAAAAAGCGCAAAACCACTTAAGCCCCATTCAGCACGTGCTTCTGCGCAGGGCTGTTTTGGACACCAATACCCCCGCGCACCTCTCATTGCACGCACACCCCGCGCACCGCACGTTCACCCACTTTTGCGCGCATCTCCAGGGCTCCCCGCTACCGCCAGCGTGCTCGCAGCCGCTCTGTGTGGAGAGTTCTGGCGCCGCTGGCGGTGCGAAGGAGCTGGCCGTCCCGGGACAACGACAGGAGCGAGCACGCAGAGGTGTGTGAAAAAAAATGCTCCACTATGGGCACTATCAGAGCAAGAGGTACACATAGGAGTGTTGCAGACGGAAAAAAGGAGCTGTTGTGTTTCCCTTGGGTCCTTTAGACATCGTTCAAGCCAGATTAACACACAACAACCATGAAGGTATGTCCAGCACCGCAGTGTGAACGACACAGAACAGACCGGAGACGGCGAAGACTGGAGAAAAAATTGATAGCCTGGCAAGAGTCCAGCACAGAACAGACCTGAGCATGAAAACATGGGAAACATGGCCAGCAAAGAGCCAGAACAAGCAAAGTGGTTGAACTAAAGAATTAGAAAGCACGGAGAGAGTCAAAGGAGTGCTAGAGTGCATAGCCAAGTAAAAATCACGGGTACCGGTGCTGAGCATTTTCCACAGCATGAGATTGAATTTGCTGCAGCACAAACATCGAAGACAAAACAAGCAGATTGCAAGAGATACCCAGTCAGATTCCTTTCAAAATCCGTCCTTCCGTCACGCCCAATACACATTCCCCGCAAGTGCATAATACTAACTTTCTTTCCTTTCCTTCCTTCCTTCCCTACTTCCTACAGTTAAACATTGCTTACCCACCAAACGGTACTCAAAAATGTATTGACATTGATGATGAACAAAAGTTGAGAGTCTTCTTTGAAAAGAGAATGGGCCAAGAAGTCGATGGTGACTCCGTTGGTGACGAATTCAAGGGTTATGTCTTCAAGATCACCGGTGGTAACGACAAACAAGGTTTCCCAATGAAGCAGGGTGTCATGATCCCAAACAGAGTCAAGTTGCTTTTGTCCAAGGGTCACTCCTGTTACAGACAAAGAAGAAACGGTGAAAGAAAGAGAAAGTCCGTCAGAGGTTGTATTGTCGCCAACGACTTGTCCGTCTTGGCCTTGACCGTCACCAAGTTGGGTGAACAAGAAATCGAAGGCTTGACCGACGCTCAAGTCCCAAAGAGATTAGGTCCTAAGAGAGCAAGCAACATCAGAAAGTTCTTCGGTTTGACCAAGGAAGATGACGTCACCCAATTCGTCATCAGAAGAGAAATCGTCAAGGGTGACAAGACCTACACCAAGGCTCCAAAGATCCAAAGATTGGTCACTCCTCAAAGATTACAAAGAAAGAGAGCTGTCAAGGCACAAAAAATCAAGAACGCTCAAGCTCAAAGAGAAGCTGCTGCTGAATACGCTCAATTGTTGGCTCAAAGATTACACGAAAGAAAGGCTGAAAGAGCTGAAATCAGAAAGAGAAGAGCTTCCTCCTTAAAGAACTAAGCTTGTCCTTCCTCTCTCGGTTAACTGTCATTCTAAAATCTAAATCTATATATTAAATAGTTCTGTTTCTATGTCTTATATAATAGAAAACTACTTCTTTTAATCAAATATAATATCTCTAAGTGTTTATTAAACCCTCCTTACATTTTTTTAAGAATGCTTGGGCCTCTTGCTCTTATCCTCCACTAACCGCTGGATGTTCTCGTACACTTGCTCCGTGCTCAAATTCGAACCGTACTTGAACTTGGACTCGTATCTCGCCTTCTCCTCCTCGTACTTTGGGTCCCTGAGCAACTTGCTGATGTGGTTTTGGAATTTACTCTCTGGAATGAGCTTATCCGTCAACGGACAGTGTAATAGCTTCTCCTTCGTCACAGGATCAATCATGTTCGCCTCACTCTGCGGCTGGAACCTCCTCTTCAACAGCCTAGACTCGCCAGCAGACCTCACCTTGATCCCCTTCGGAACCCGTTTCGTTGGTTTCGTTTCTTCCTTTTGTTCTGCCTTCTCCAACAAAGGCCCTTCCTCCCCTCCGGATTCATTTTCATCCTCATATTGAGGAACACTCTCCTCATCTTGAGCAGTAGCATCATCTTCTTCTCCTTCGTCCACCTTTTCGTCTTCATAGTTCTCTAACTGATCACGCATTCTTGTAGATTCTTCGATCTGGGCAAAAATGTTGCTGTTGCCCTTCTGTATTAACGAACGATACTCCAAATCAGACTTTACTAGTGGCACGTTCAACTCTGCTACCTCATCCAGATCGGTAAATTCAATGGTCTCAACAATGTCAAAATCTTGCCAATCAATACTCCCGTAAGTCATCCTCTCCAATAATTTCCTCTCTTCGTATTCTTGAACGTTTGTGCTTTCTTTTTCCAGATATTCTGCTCTAGAAAAGCATTTGCTCAAAAAGTCGTCGATATTGACGTCTTTGCCATACTGATCAAGCAGCTCTCGTTTTTGGGTCCATATCACACCGTAAATATCTACATATTTCTGGAAAACTTTGTTCATAGAATGTCTCTCATTTAGAAACTGAAACTGTGATGATAGCCTAGAATTATTTAACGCATTCTCTTTAAAATCGTTCATGATTCTCGAGCCATTCACCACTGCAAATTGAGCTACCAACTTGATAACATTCAAGTCCAAGGACGAAATTTTCTCCTCCGGATATATCAGTTTGTGATCCTTGAATTGCAAAAACCTATAACTCTCAGGCTCCGGTAAGTCGTCCTTCACGTTTTCGTTGTGTGTTCCAATTGCAATCTCTTCCTGTATAATATGTTCGTTCCCCTGAGTTATCACTGGGGGTTTCCCCGTGCTCTTGATGACACTCAAATTGTACTGATAGAACGCATGGTAAGGGTCTTTTTCATTCAAAAAAATAAATTTCGGGTTCTTAGACTCTTTTGTTTTGATCTTATTTTCAAACGCTGTGCCGTTCTTGTCTACATATATTGCTGTTTTCCCGATTAATGTTCGAATTTCCGGTGGTGGGATCGTAATGTCAGAAGGTATTACGCTCATCGCTAATGCGTTGTTTCTATTTATTAACTGTTCCCCGTTATGCTACAAATTAAGCCATTGAATGCAAAGAATTGGCCTTTTAGCCATGAGCAAAAAAGTTTCAAATATCCTATTCGAGGTTGTCCTGCACGCGCATGTCATGGTATCATGAAAACCCATATCATCGTATCTATGATGAGTTCTAGTACTACTAGCATGAAATAACATCCAAAGCATGCCACAACCAATCTTGCCACGTTAATGCTGCTCATATGAAAAGAGCGATAGGTCACGATGAATTTAACCATCACCCTGGAGATCAATACACTCTAAGAAGTAGGATACAAAAACTGGTAGAGGAAAGAGAGGCTGAAATTTTGCAGATTAAGCAAGAATATTTTCAAACTCTAGATGATCTAGAGACATTCTATGCCGACCAATCACAACAGCTTTGCTCGTGGCTATGGAGCCATACACAAAATAGAATTGAAATTGTCAACAAAATGGTCGAAGAAAGTATAAAGAATGAGTATAAGCATGGTGATATTAAACACCAACAGAAAAAAGTATGCCTGTAAAGCTTTTCTCTAACGATCTTTCGTCTATCTATATTACAAATTATGGGATCATTGAATTATATAAATACATAGCGGTTTCTTTTTTCTTTTTGCTAAATGGACAAAGGATAGTAAATCAAGGACTGGTTCTTGTAATTCTCAAGAATAGAGTATGTAATTTGTTTACGATAATCGGCGTCAGCAAGCGGCTTGAAGATTTCGGCAAACTTCGTATGGCTTTCGTCACCAGGTACCTCTGTACTGAGAAAAAAGTTTGTGAAGAGACAATCAGCGTAGGTAAGTAAAAGTTTAGAATTGGCTGTGCCGTCATTGACGTCAATCTCGGCTTCATTCAGAGTATTGACATAACCATTCAATTTACTTATCAATAGTTTGACAGTCTCTTGCCTTACCTTTTCAAATGAGGGTAATATGAAGTAATTTGAGTAATTTTTCCCTGAAGCGCTAATCAGATCCGAACAAAAGGATAATAATAGCTCTGAATATTCGATGGAAGATGTTGTTGGAATACGTTTTTCGTTTGAAATATTTTCCCAGAGCATGAACTCAGCGTAATCTTTACTTGGTTCAAATCTCTCTTTGAGCAGGTTTTCAAGTTTGCTTGCATATCTTGCATTGAATATTGAATCAACTATAACCTTGAAATAGTTTGCTAGCAATGGTTCGATCAATTCGGACAGTTTAATCCTAGTGTCAATCGAAGTATTGGAATGGGTGCTGAACGTTTCATAAAACTCGTTAAGTTGAATCTTTTCTTCTAGTTGTACCAATATACGTATCATGTAAAATATCCTTGTATTTGAGACACCTGATTTGCTTTCTTCCAGTAGGCTAGAAACTTTATCAAAGAAGCTGCTTATCGATTTGTTCAAAATGGAAATGCTCGAGTTCACACTTTCACTCAGAATATCTTTCAGCTTCACCGATACTTTCACCCAGAAATCATCATCTTCGTAATCGTCTATCGATAATAGAGGTTTTAGCACTAAAGTAGACAAAGTTTTTAGCGAATCGATCGAGTTGCCCATTGATTTCAGATCCTGCTTGAAAGCATCTAAGAGGATAAAAACTTGATCATTGCTGCTTTTATCACCAGAAAATTGTAATAACTCTCCCATGTTAAACTCATCATCAAACTCATATAGACATGATTCACTGGATGAATTCAATATAGAATTTATTAACTCTTCGTTGTTAAATGTCTCCAGAATTAGATGGCCAATGTTCTCAAACTCATTTAATTTAGAAGTCAGCTTAACCAAAAACTCCTTCCGCCACTTTTCAATAAGATAGTCAACAATGTTATCACTTCCCACAGGTAAGGTGGATAGAGATGTAAAATGCTTAAAGGATATAAGCGCATACCTAAGCAATATCACCAGTTCTGTCAAGTTCTCTGATGATTTATCAAATGCTGCATTGAAATTATTCAGCAGCAATTGACTGACATCTATCTTCCACTGTTTCATTGTATCTTCAAAGTCACCTTTGCCAATTCGGTCGCTATTTGCCTCAAACTTGTACTGGACCTGGATGCCATTATCTGATCCTAAGGTAGGGTTCTTATGTAACCATTTACTCCACTTTTGGAACGAGGTTTGCTGGACCCAATTGGAAGGTCCTATTGCATTTTGCAATCTACTTATGGTCACTTGCACGCGTGACTGAATGAAGTTCACAAATTGAATAGTCACAAAGACATAATTGAGCAATTCTTGGAAAGGTCTTTTGGTAGTGACTAAGCTTTTGAATTCGGTTAATCTTTTCTCCAAGATTTTCCTCAGCACATCTATGGGACACAAATCATTGGCAATCAGGTACGACACAAATAAGTTGAGAATAAAATCGGAGTCAGCTTCATGTTTAAGTCTAATGATGTTAGACTCAAGTAAATTATTAAACTCTCCACATAACTGTTTATATTTAACCACGGCAAATAATTTTGGTTGATTTTCAACTTCATCTTGGAATAGATACCTGATCAAGTAGATGAGTTTTGCTAGCAATACAAATCCATTTGATACTGGAGTAGACACAGTCTGATAATAGTCTAATCCTTCATCTAAATCCATTGACTGCTGATTATTCAAACTTACAGCTGAAAAATCATTTAGCGTATTATAGTTTTCCTCACTAGAATGCAGCTCACTTACTAGATTGTGTTTGAGTGTTATCAACGAATAGTTCAAGTCATGCACAACATTACGCAAAATCACTGGACGGTTCTCCTGTTGAACCTTCTCGGCCTGAATCTTGCCTAGGTGGGCATTGAATTTGGAGAGATTGGATAAAGATTTCGAGTTATAATCCGATCTTTTGAACGCTAGTGTCATCAATTGCTCGTTTTCCGCCGAGGTAATTTCGTTCATCGTGATAATGTCGTCGGCTACATTCAATAAATCCCTATACTTGTTTCCAACAAGAAGTTTCAACTTCTGCTTTTTCGTATTGACATCAGCCGAGAGTCTTGTCATTAGATCGCCAAGGTCCTCTACGGAGTACTCTTCGAAGAGGTCATCAGCGGTTTTCCTAGCAACGCTGTCATAGCTAATAGTTGAAGTCATTGTTCGCCAATTCCCGCTTGTCGATGAGCTCGTATCTTGAAGATCATACACCTGTTCAAGAAGTGGCACTCACTTACCGATTTACTTGTACATCACAAATCGGCGACTCGCTCATGCTCGAATTTGTGGTGAGCTGGCAGCATGTTTTTCACTTTCTAGATTAGTTTCCGCATTTAGCAGATGAGTCTGGGGAGGAGTTGGAGCCAGTTTTAATGTGGCTCTTGGTGTAAAGTACACGGACTACCGTATTGCATGTGACTATAAGAAAAATCGTACTAATTTTTGGAAGAAAATGGGGATTTCGTCACTTAAATAAGAATTCGATATAAAGCGGATGGAATCATCTGTTAGGCTACAAAAAGTCATTTATCCGTATCTTTGTAATATGCTCGCTGACTAGCAAACAACTTCTTTCGCAATCCATAATCTGGTCTTCTGACGTGTATTAAATTGCACTGGTCGCCACGGTCGCATCTTCCAGACATGGAAAAATCTTTACAAGTAGCATCTTCGAAATAAGACACTGGCGACAGTTCGCAAAAAATGGGTTTTTCGCCATACCAGCGGTCGTTACATTCTTGGTAGGATTTGGCGGCGCTTCTTTCGTCTCTAAACTTGACCAAAACGTTACCTCCGAGATGAGGATTATAGTTCCCACAAATGATCAGATCGTCTATCTCTCCATATTTCAAAGACAACTCGACAAAAATATCCTGGAAGAACCGGTCTGCTTCCTGGCCTAATTTCTTTTCATCTATTTCGGCATCAAGAACCACGAAGTCTCCTCCGTTGTTTGCAGCGTCTTCCTTCCCATCCTTACCGGCAGTTTTCTTGTAGCACGTTCTAACTGGGTTCGGGAACAAGTTCCAAAACACCACAGTTTTCGACTTCTTAGGCCTGGTGTGTAATCGAACGCACTTATTTCCATGTCTACATGCTCCGACTTTGTCCCAAAATGGGCATCGTTCCTGGACATAGTGAGAATGTCGCCCGTAATTTGCATGTCTTTGCTGATAGTTCGAATTATCCCTGGTATCGTGATTTTTCCTTCTAAGATTAAGGGGCACTGGCGGTAGTGAAGCATTTTCCATGGTTATATATACGCTGTGATCTAGTTCAAGCAAAGATTTTACTCCTGAACTACTTTGTGTGACAAATTTGCACGTGTTAAGGGCCAAAAAGATCTTACACGCTGATGTGAAGAAAACACAATTTGCGAGAATTATTATATAAGCGACGCGTCGGCCAGAAATGCCATCTCGGAACTAAGAAAAGTAAAAAAATAATGCCAGATAGATTTGATACAATAATTTATATAAATCGTGATAATAAATAAAAAAGAGAAAAATACAACCAAGGAAAAGTGAATAAAGAGGGAACCTGAAATGAAGCGTAACTAGTAAATAGCAAAATATGAAAATGTAAATGTAAATGTAAACGTAAAATGCCAAAGAATGGACTGGAATGAACGAATTGTGATACTAGAAATAGAAAAACAAAGACTTTTTTTATACCATACTTTGATGGCCTTCTTCCAAGTAAGAATAGGTCTGAGGGTCCTGTATTTCTGCTGGCTCTCTTCTCTTGGTCAAATCAACTTCACCGTGCAACTCTTCAGCCAATTGCTCTAATGTTTTTCTCTTGGTTTCTGGGATACAGAAAGAGGTGAAGATACCCAACAACATGAATAGGGCGAAGATCTCCATAACGTGGTTTAACCAACAACCCTTTGCCAAACCCTTTGCAGCACATCCACGATCTTTCAAAGTACCAATACATGTTTGTGCAATGGTGGCACCAATTTTACCAGATGCAGCGGACATACCATGAGCAGTGGATCTGTATCTAGTTGGGTAGCATTCACCTGGAACAATGAAAGTTGTCGTGTTTGGACCAAAGTTTTGGAAGAATTGGGCAATGATGTAAAGTGCAAATCTTCCGTGTGCACCGACCTTGTCGAAACCGAAACCAATAATACAGAACAAAATGGTCAAGATGATGAAACCCATAATCTGGATCGGCTTTCTACCAACTGTGTCAACTGTTGCAACAGTGACCCAGTAGCCTGGAATAGTACCGGCACAAACCAAAATCAAGTTACCGGCAGCTTGGTTGTACAATGAGGTGTAGACGTGGTCGGAGGATGCAAAACCGATAGATTCTAAGATACTTGCAGTGTTCAAACCTAGACCATAGTAGGCGACATCCAACATGAACCACGAACCAGCAGTACCCAATAAGATCTTACCATGTTTCCATTGTCTGAAGTGGTGGATGAAGTCCTTGAAAGATGCCTTTGGAGGACCCAATTCTTGTGCGTTTTGACTGGAGTATTCTTCTTCTTTTTCGGTGGCTTCAGATGGTTTCAATAATTCAATGTCAGTGTTGGAAGCGTTACCGTGTTCACCAGATGCGAATTTGGCAGTATCAGCAGTGGCCTTTTCCACGTCTCCCTCAACGTCCATTGTAAATCTTGGGGATTCAGGGATTGTCAGCCTGAAATAGAGCGCAATCATACCAGGGACAGCACCCATACCGATGATAATCCTCCAAATCTGGTCACAAGCTCTGATACAGTCAGTACCACATTCTGCAGCTGAATTGACGTTCAATGCGTTTTTATAACCTGCAACACAAATCATTGCGACAATACCGGCAAGGAATTGACCCCAACCTTGGTTGGCGAAGACAGCACCCATGATGGCACCTCTCCACTTGGTGGTGGCGAATTCAGATGTGATAATGGAGGACAAAGGGTAGTCTGCACCGATACCAATACCCATGATAATTCTGTAGAAGGTGAGAATGGCAGGGAATGAGATAGCAGGAGAGTGGGAAGCGGTACATTGCAAGATGGTGGCGGAAATCATGATCATCAACTCGACACCGTAGACGGATTTTCTACCCAATGCATCCGCCAAATAGCCGAACCCCAATTGGCCAACAACGGTACCGACGGAGGTCGACACCTTGATCAATGTCTCTGTTGAGGACGGCATGTGGTTGTTCCAAAACGCGTACGCCATGTATGAGACACCAAGGTTGACAGAGAAAATGTCGTAAGCGTCGGTCATGAAACCGACACCACCGACCATGATAGTTCTGACGTGGTACCATCCGAAGGGAGCGTTGTCGATTGCCTCTAGCGCCAGTCTCTTTCTTTCGAGAGGGTCCTCAATGTCGGCAAAATCATTCATGAAATTGTGGAACGCAGCGTTACCACCTTCAGTTTTGTTTGCCATGTTTGTATGTCTGTGGTTGTATTTGTGAGAGACTCGGGGTGTGGGAACAAGACTTTGAGAAAGTGTTCTGCTAAAACAGAAGGAAAGAAAAAAGGAGGAAGAGAAGTCTAAAAGTTTTTTTAGAAAAAGGGAGCAAACTGTGGTAAAGAGACCACAGGAATTGAATCCCGTTAAATAGATGGAGGTGCCATGAAAAAAAAAGGAGGAAAACGAAGACGCAAATTGGCAGTTATTCTCTTTTTTCCGTTTTTTCTTTTTTTTTGCCTTTTATTTTCTTTTTCTGCACGTTTAGGCTTTCCGGAAAAAAATGGCTCCCGAGCCGCTCAGGTCGTGCGGCTCGGGGGGCCGATCCCGTGCTGGCTGAGCGAAAGCCCTGCTAGAAATAGAGGGAGCAGAAGCTGGACGGAAAGGAGACGTAAAGCAGGAGAGAAGGAAGAAAAGCAAGGGGAAAAGAAAGAGGAAAAATGAGACAGAGACAGAGACGGAGAAAAAAATAGCTCTGGAGCTGGTGATGTCGCACGACCTCAAATAATGGCACATAAACGGTTTCCCCTGGCAGGATTAGTCCCCCCCTCCCCCCACACCGAAGTTGCCAGATAATGCAACCCGGATGCATCTCTGGCCGATAGCATGTCCGATGGCATGGCATTGCATTGCAACGCCGGCGGATAACCGTTGCAGCGGAGATATTGGTAAAAATGACGTGTTTAAAATCGAAATAGAAGTAAAATTAATTAGAAAGGAAGAAGAAAAGAATAGAACAGAATAAAAGACTAAATGTATGTATGTATATATCGATTAGACGGAGTCGGCAATCTTGTCCTCATCGTCGGATGGGATGCTCTGCACTCTCTGCTTGGTGATATCCACCTCACCGTGCAATTCTTCGGCCAACTCTTCCAACGTCTTTCTCTTGGTTTCTGGGATACAGAGGGTGGTAAACATACCGAGCAACATGAAGAGGGCAAAGATCTCCATGACGTGGTTTAACCAACAACCCTTTGCCAAACCCTTTGCAACACATCCACGGTCTTGCAAAGTACCGATACAGGTTTGGGCAATGATGGCACCGACCTTACCGGCAGCGGCGGATAAACCGTGGGCTGTGGATCTGTATCTGGTTGGGTAGCACTCACCTGGGACAATGAAAGTGGTGGTGTTTGGACCAAAGTTCTGGAACAATTGACAGAGAATATAGAGAGCAAACAAGCCGCCCGAGCTCAACCTGTGGTAGGCAAAACCAATGATACAGAACAAGATAGTCAAGATGACGAAACCCCAGAATTGGACAAACTTTCTACCAATGACGTCCACGGTGGCGACAGACAACCAGTAACCTGGGATACTTCCGGCACAGATCAAGATCAAGTTACCTGCAGCCTGGTTGTACAAAGACTTGTAAACGTTGGTCGAGGAAGCGTAACCGATGGTCTTCAAGATGGTAGCGGTGTTCAAGCCCAAACCGTAGTAGGCAACGTCCAACATGAACCAGGAACCGGCGGTACCAAGCAAGATCTTACCGTATCTCCATTGGAGGAAGTGGGCCCAGAAGTCGTTCCAGGATGCCTTTGGTGGTTGGTAATTCAGAGCTTGGTCTCTGGTTTCGGTTTGAGCAAGGTAATCAATGTCGCCGGTGTCTGCGTTACCGAGCTTACCGGAAGTGTACTTGGCGGTGTCAGCAGTGGCCTTTTCGATTTCGTTGGAAACATCGAAGGTGTATCTTGGGGATTCTGGAATGGTCAATCTGAAGTAGAGGGCAAGCAAACCTGGGACGGCACCGAAACCAATGACGATTCTCCACATTTGGTCACAGGCTTTGACACAAGCTGGGCCACAGTTACTGGCGCCGACAACGTCGAGCTGGTTCTTGTAGCCGGCGATACAGACAATGGCGACGATACCAGCCATCAACTGACCCCAACCCTGGTTGGCAAAGACGGCACCCATGATGGCACCTCTCCATTTGGTGGTGGCGAACTCGGAGGTGATGATGGAGGACAATGGGTAGTCACCTCCGATACCAATACCCATGATAATTCTGTAGAATGTCAGGATAGCGGCGAAGTTGACAGCGGAAGAGTGGCCGGCGGTACATTGCAAAATGGTGGCGGCAATCATGATGATCAACTCGACACCGTAGATGGCCTTACGTCCGAGGACGTCGGCAAGCCAACCGAAACCCACCTGACCGATGACTGTTCCGACCGAGGTGGACACCTTGAGCAAGGTCTGGGTGGAGGAGGGGATGGATCCTGCCCAGTAGACGTAGGCCATCATTGGCACAGACATGTTGATGGCGAAAATGTCGTACGAGTCGGTCATGAAACCGACACCGGCCACCATGATGGCTCTCACGTGGTACCAGCTGAAGTCAGCGTTGTCGATCTTCTCCAAAGCGAGTCTCTTCCTCTCGAGCGGGTCCTCGACATCGGCAAAGTCGTTGATGAAGTTGTGGAAGGCGGCATTACCACCCTTGGTCATTGGTCCGCTCATTGTGATATCCTGTGTTAATGGTATAGTATGGTATAGTAAAGGTACGGTCGGACTAGAAGGAGTTTCTGGTCTGTTCTGCTTTGCTCTGCGGCAAGAAGATGTCTATCTGAAAACGGTCGGAAACCACTGAACTGCTTTGAGGAGAGAAACAGAAGAGCAGAGGAGCTTAACCAACTATGGCACAGCACTACCACCCGGCATCCAGAGCAGACAGCAGAGAATAGAGCTTATATACAGCTGCCGAGGTCTGCTCTGCACACTACGAGGGGGGGGGGGGGGCTGCTTCTGACGAAACTATTGCACCGGGGCCACGACCGCAGGGCGTTTCCCGATCCGTGCAAATTGACTGGCAACGTGCCGAATTCCTCCCTGTCTTGTCTTGTGCAACGGGCAGAGAACGTGCACCTGCCAGCAACGTGCCACAACGTGCCCTTATTAGTCCCCCCAGGCCCCCGAAGCCCCGGCTCGTTTCTGCGTTATCTACGGCGGAAGCGCCGCGGGGCACGTGAGTATGCGGAGGTGTCTGCGTTGTCTGCGGTGGGCGGCTCGCGCTGCGGCTCGGTTGCATATGCACGAGACGGGCGCATGAAGTAGGCGAGGAGGTCCCACGTGGGGTCTGGAAATTGCCAATTTGGCGGGCGTGCCGAATTGGCATCACGCACGCACCACAGGGGCCGCGCCGGAGGCTCGTGGGGGGGCGTGCCCGAGCGCCGGAAAGCCGGTGGCGACGCGATGGGCCCCGATCGACCGTGAGCGGCTGTAGCGCGGGCGGGACGTACAAAGAGACGGCCGGACTTCTCCCCGGAGACGGAGGAAGCGAGCATGCAAGAGAAGGAATGGGAAAGGCAGAAAGATAGAGATGGTCATGTGAGCGTTTAGGGAAATGGGGTCGATCGGCGCGGAGTTTTGATCGACGCGTCGGTCGGGGAGTCCAGGCGGATGGCGAGCACCTTCTTTTGCTGAGGCAAAACTGTCCCGCAGGAAGACAGACAGACGACAGGCACCCTAACGTAATCCCTAGATCTGGCCTTTATCTCTTTGCTCAGCGTTTTAACGGCACGGGGCCTGCACGCCGGCCTCCCTGGTTTCCCTCGTTCTGTAGCACACCATGTCCGCCCCGCCGGATGCCAATGCTTCCTCCGACGACTACAAGAACACGAGGTTCGCCAGGGAGCTCCTGAACCAGCTCCTCCTCTTCCCCCGGCTCCGGGCGTTCGAACACAAGTACGAGGCCTTGCTCTTCCGCTCCCTCTACTTCGCCCTGTCGGACCACGACCAGTTCTACGACTTCCTCTTCCCGAGAGAAAAGCGCATCATCATTTACCCCCGCACCTGGGACGAGGTCAACCAGAGCAACTTCAACAAGTCCTTCTACCTTGACCAGGTGAAAAACAAGTCCAGGGGCCACACGGGCCACATCTGCGCCTCCTCGATCCCGTCGGGGCGCCTCGTCTACAACTGCTACGACTGTGGTGTCGACGGCACCTGCTGTCTCTGCGAAGACTGCTTCAACAAGGAGGGGCACTCCGACCACAACGTCAGCGTCCACAAGTCCTCAGGCGACGCCATCTGCGACTGCGGTGACGACAGCTCATGGAAAGTCGACCTGCTCTGCAAAGCCAACGAAGCAGAAGAAAAGCTGAAAAACTCCCTCCCAAAGTTGCCGGCAAAGCTCAAGGAAAACATCTCCATACTTGTCCGCGTCCTCTTCGATTTCATCCTCGACGTCCAGCTCACAAACCTCTCCTCACTCCCGGCCCTGCCCCTCCGCAACACAGCAGAAGACCCTGCAGATTTCCTCACAAGGGTCTCCCGCACAGCCAACTTGCCCGCTTACACAGGCGACCAGGATGGCACCCACAACGGAGTCTACTCCACAGAAAACGCCGAGGGCCGTTTCGACGTCGTCGACCTCGGCGACTTCCCAGATTACTACTGTCTAGTCATCTGGAACGACGAGTTCCACAACTTCGACGAGGCAAACAGCTTCCTCAACGTTGCCTACCAGTTCTCCCCAGACTACAACGACGACAACCACCCGTGGTACGAAGTCTCCTATCAGGGCTATGCCGACTTCGACTCTAACGAAAATGGAGTCGCCCAATTGGCCAAAATCATCGACGAAAGAGGACTCGTCATCTACGCCAGGTCCAAGGACAGGTCCGTGCTCGAGAAAAAGATTGAAAAATTCAGAAAATATAAGGCACTGGGCTACTCAGAACTACGCTATTCCCTCATCACGGCAACGGAGTACGTAAACTTGTCAATATGCCGTGCAATCATACTCTGGTTCGATGTCATCCTCGAAAACGAAAATGTTCTTCTCGCTGACTATATCAAGCAAGAACTATCCAAGGTCTTGTTCGAGCCGGCAAATTTCCACCTAAAGAAGATCCCGCTTTTTAGTGATCTCATTGATACCCATTTCCTTGTCAACGAGAACTTGGAAATCCCCCTCTACAAAGAAGTCATTAATTCAGATGCAAACTCCTCGACCCCGATCCAAGACGTCGCGGTCGAATTGGATGATTCTCTTTCTCCAACAAACTCCCTCACCTACTACAAAAACGCCTCCAGATTACAGTACCTAGTCTTCTTCGAAATGAGATACCCAAAATCAATGAGGAAACTAATCAAAAAGACAATTATCCCGATCATAACTAACACTGCAGAGACAAGGTCGAAGTTTGCCAAACAGATGATGTCCATCCTAACAACTTGTGAATATAATGCAGCCAAAAATGATAGGGAGTGGCATTTGAGCATATTGGAGACCTTCAGGCTTCAAGTCTATCATGACCCAAATCTAGGCACGGAGTTGTTGCGGTTAGGTTATTTGACCAACGTCCTTGATAGCATCCTCGCCATCTTCATCAGTTCGTCCTCTTTGGCTAATGGAAAGTATCATATAGTGGCTCATAACTCTTGGAAAGTCCGGCGTACAGTGAAAGTTCTGACCCAGGCTGTCGAGGGTTTAAGCGTGATCTTGAAATTCATCCATGAAGGCCGTGAAGAGCTGTTCAGTGACGATTTCATCTACAAACTACTACGTTTATTCACAGCATTCGATGAAATTTACAAACTGAAGAGGAAAACTGACATTTACGACGAATTCCAAGACCACACAACTTGTGCAATGTACCATACCAGTGTCATTCCAATGTATACCATGTCCCAAAGTTTTGCCAGGATCTGCTATGGCTTCACATCCCCCAACGAAAAGGTTGAGAAATCAATTGCTCTCATCTCCAGCTATCTCAAGGCAAAAAGAAGAACATACACAGAATCAGGCGGCGTTCTATTCAACATAACAGAAGACGGTGTCTCGATGTCACATCCTGTGGGGGACCTATTGGCAGAATTGTCAAGAGGTTACAGATTCTACAGCCCACAATTGCTTATAAAATCGATATCAAGCATATCGCATAATCGAGATGGTACCTCCTCGTTTAGAATTGATCCCGAGAGCACACTAACTAATTTTGTCGGTGTCGCAGATGAAATGTTACAGCCTTGGGTCTTTCACTCTCAAATCTCTTCAAATTTCTGGATTAGAAACGGTATCTATGTTACCTTTGCAAATAGCTTCTTTCATGCGTATAATAAGCCAGAAAACAACTTATTTATCATTCAACAGGGTATCATAGCAGACCAATTACCCTTGCAAGATATTATCGATAGGTTCATGCTAGAAACGGCTATCTCAGGTGATACTGAGTTCGAATCAACGGTATATGATGAAAAAATCCCAATCATTTTGCATGAATTCATGTCCTTAATGTATTATCTATTGACCTTCAGACAATATTACGATTCCAACCTTGCTTACGATCGATGCTTGAGCTTGTTTAACGAATATTGCATCGCATCAATTCTTGCCCCTGCTCCTTTGAAATACTCCGAGTTAGAAGAAGTCTTTCCTTCTTGTCCAAACTTTGACGAAATTTTGGAAGAAATCACGACATACATCCCTCCCACAAGTTATAACGATTATGGTCGTTACACTCTAAAAGATAGCTACTGGAGTAAGGTTGATCCATTCAGCTATTTCCATGGGAAAGTTTCTTCTTCCGAAGTGGAAGAAGCTGTGGTGAAAAATCTGGCAACTATCAAAAACAAAAAGGAAGACGATGTTGTGATTTCCCCTTACTTCTATCCGTTGGATGAGACGGATTTGTTAAAGTTCCAGAAAGTCGGACAATTTATGAAATCTGCCAAATTCGCCAAAGTATTGTACAAAATTTTGAGATTTGCTGTCACGTCTGAAGTCGATTCTCATTTGAATATGATTCTACAATTGATTCACGCAATTATCTTAGATGATGAGCTATATAATAAGGGAGATTCCCATGGATTGAAATATTTTGTGGAAATCCCAATCTGTAACTTGCTTTTAACAGCAGCAGAGAAAACAGATCTTCCTAAGTATGTTTCCAAAAAGGCATCTACAGTTTTAGAGCTGTTGTTGTTGAAAGACGATGATGTTCTTACTTCTCTCATGCTCTGCTTCGGTGAATCTCATATGGAAGAGTACAAAAAATCTAAGCATGGGAAAAACTTGGAAACCAAACTCGAAAGGAGAAGACGATTGGCTCTCAAACGTCAAAAGAAGGTTTTAAATAAGATGAAAAAGCAACAATCTGCCTTTGTCGATAATAACAAGAAATTCTTTGATAACTCAAGTTCTAAAAACGATGATGAAAAGGGGAGAGAGCGTTTGGCTTCTGCTTCTGCAAGTTCCAGAAAGATTGAGTCGGAGACTAGAAATTGTATCATCTGTAAAAATCCAGAAACAAACGAGTCCTTATTCGGAATACCTGCATTTATCTCCACTTCATCTATTTATTGGACCATTCCAACTATTGATGATAGCCCTCCTTCTTTCATGGTCAAAGAATTCCCCAAGACAAGTATTCAACACCCAAATGTTTCAGATCAATCATCTTGTACTAGGGAAAAGCTTGTCATTTTTGGTTGTCCTCATGGTATGCATTATTCATGCTTCCAGTCTATGCTACACAAGAAGAAGATGTCAACAAGCGATTTCACTTGTCCGTTGTGCAAAGGGAAATTCAATCTATTTGTTCCATCATTCAAATTGGGAGAGATTGAAGTTGATTCAAAGGGATACGAACCAGTTAGATATACTGAAGAACGTATTTATTCTCACTTTTATGGTGATAATATTTCATCTTTAACAAGTCAGATATTCCATAAACCTATCTCAAGTATATTAAGTGGATCAAGCAGCAAAAATTTCCAAAATTTGATGGCTGAGCTCCTTGAGTTGGAAGATGAAAATCTTTATCTCAAAAAATGTACTCCTCCTTTCAAGGCATTATTGACATCTTTCTATAGACACTCAAGAAAGGGCTACTACGTCCAATTCTCTCCCCCATTACTGATTGCCTCAACGTTAGAAATGCATGAAATAGCCACAAGGCGTGACCATACCATAATCATCCCAGAAATGTTGGACTTGGTTTTGAAATCTCTACTACAATATAGAATTCTAACTAACAATGAAAATCTCAAAGGTGAGAGAGAAAAGAAGAAGTATTATGAGTTTTTATTAAACAACCCATACTTAGGGTTCATGGAGACAACCATGCTCTTGTTCACTGAAAGCGATATTCCATTGACCATCTGTATCAAATTCTCTTTGATGAAGAGAGTTATTTATACAGCTCTATCATTGTTACAAAGGAATCAGCTCAATCCACAAAACTTGCAATTTGATTCTCTACTTGATGACATTGAAGACATACCGGAACGTTGTATTTCCTATCAATCGCTATTAAATATTATAGAATCTGTGATACAGAACTCTCCGAAAGGAGATGGCTTAAAGTTTGATGGTTCGCTCGTCCAGAAATTATACAAACTTACCAAAACTAATCTTAAAAATTTTGAGAGACAAGCTAGATTTTTATCTCGCTTTTTGAATACGCTTCCTCTTGAAGAAGGAGAAACGTTGGTACCCCATTTGGATGACTTTTTGGCTAACTCATTGAAGCCTAATAGCAATGAAGCGGAGTTTAAAAAACTACTTGCACGGGGTATTGTTATAAGTAGCCATGAAAAGACTTTCCCAAAATGTCATAAGCGAGACAATTTAATTGATATCATTGAGTATCCTAAAGGTGTCCATTTGATCGAGCTTCCAGATAAGTTGAAAGATATTGCACTTTTCGGAATGACCAAAACTGAAAAGGTCGTTCTGGGAGACAATTACGAAGATCTGCGTGTCGGCCATGTCAAATGCTCAAACATCTGTTTGCACTGTGGTAAGTGGGTACATAAGATATCGGAGCATGGTAGGGAGTGTAAATTAAGTGGTTACAGCACATTATTTTTCATTCCTATGAAAAACACGTTGACTCTGATTATCACTCGTATGGTCACTATTAAATCGTTCAAGATTGAGTCGCCATACTTAAACAAACATGGAGAGCCTTCCAAAGGTCTTGTTGGATTAGGTGATGCTGGTACCTTGAGTAGAGAGAGGTATGAGCATCTTCAAAAAATGTGGTTCAACCAAAATATCATTGGGAAATATATTCGTGACTCAACGAGAGAGTTCAGCTATTTGCCGATGGCAAGTAATGCGACAAGCGAGGTTTATATTTCAGGGATTTTTGAGCCTGCGCCAGAATCTATGCCGCCAGCAGTTCCGAACTCTGGCACGTTCAGTCGACTACTAGGATTCCCTGATGTGATGTTTGACCCCGACGTAGCCTTACTAGGTCTACGTGATGTTGGCGATGACAACGATGATGATGATGATGACAACGAGTTTTATGAGGATACCGATTACGTTAGTGATGAGGCCGAGTTCTTCGGTGCTGAGAATCTTGCCGGCGTAGGAGAGGGGAATGCTGAAACCCCGGACTGGAATCCATTTGGAGCCACCGAAACGGCTGGCGAAGCAGATGGTGATGATGATGACGATGATGATGATGATGATTACAATGATGAAGGTCATGAGCATGAGGAAGAAGACGATCCTGATGAAGAAGATGAAGGGGACGATCATGGTGGCATTGGGGACGCTGATGTTGATCACCGTTTCCCTTCCATCTCTGCGAGCGAGAATGAGGAACGAGCTGGGCCAACTCTCGAATGGCTCATGCCGGACCGGGAGTACGACAGTGACGAAGATAGCGACTACGTGGACAGTAGAATGGACGTGGACAGTGATGATGACACGGATCATATCGTCTGGTGATTTTCATGTTTACTGTGCGAGACTTTCGGGAATAAATAAAGGACTGGCTAGATTTCTTTGTAGATGAATGTGTATGTTATACTAATGAAGGATCTAACGAATAATGCCAGTGGAAATAGCCGACCATATTGGAACACGGCCCTGCTGCTGTACTGGCCTGTTTCATGGCGAACAAAGTAATACTTAAAATAAAGATTTGGTAAAACAGTATATTCTGACGTTGTATAATTTTGAAAAATTCATAAACTTTCAATTATTCAAGTTGACAGAAAAATCCATTACTTGTCTAAAATGTTTCACTTCCGATATAAACGCTCCTTTACTACACAAACACAAGCATCACATCCACTCCGTTGCCTCTGCCATCGCCTTCTTTCAAATATGGCCCCCCCCTTGTCCTCCTTCTGGCACTCCCAACGTCTTGAAAGGACCCATGTCACTGATTCATGACGCCCCGCGACACTACTTTTGTCGCACTGAGTTGTCGGCCAATCAGATCCTTGGCATTGCAGGATTTGCTTTCTTGCCCCGGTGCGCGGTCACCTACGCAGAGGGAGAGCCAGGGATAGAGCAGAAGAAGAGATGATTGAGGACGACACCAAGATACAACGGTTTGGCGTGACGGGGGAGGGGGAGAAGAGAGATGCACTAGGAACAAACACAACCACAGACATGGCATTCTATTCATCCGTCTTCAACATCGTTTTCAAGAGAAACTCCACCTTCGTTGCTTCTATCTTCGCCGCCACCTTCTTGTTGCAAGTCGGTCTTGACGAAGGTGTTACCAGATGGTACGAAAACAGAAACAAAGGCAAGCTTTGGGTTGACTTGAAGCCAAAGGTTTTAGCCGGCTTTGAAACCGAAGAAGCTGAAGATGACGAGTAAATAGGATCGCATCAAGCATCAACCACCACCAGTTACGCCGACGCCTGAAACGATCTTATAGGTATGAAAAACATTACGATGCAAATATATTAAAGTTTGAAAGCTTCTCATAAATAACAACAACAACAACAACACTCAGGAGTTACACTTGATAATAGGAATTGCATCATTTGTCTCCACCCACATATGATAAGCTTCAATGAATAGAGCTTATTGATCAATTATTTATTCTTTTTATGTCTGATCTTTTTTATACAACTTCAATACAAGTTAAAAGATATATTTATTGGTTCCCCATTTCTTGCATATATTGTTACAATTATTGAGTGTGCATTTTAACTGTAGCCGGATTGAGAAACCTTGAATGCGAGGGAAGCAGAAGAAGAAGATAACCGATACAATCATTGCATGTTCATTACAGACAGAGGTTAAAAACAGAATCAATCAGCATACAACAACCATTCCTTCCGCTTCATCGTCGTCACTATCAGTCATTTGGACGTCGTCATCGTCATCGACCTCTTCGACTTTGTGCAACATTCCTTTGATCTCATCCAATTCTTCCTCATCCCCCTTGTCCTCTCCCTCGTCTCTCATCAACATCTGGACTAAACGATCGCATAGCTCGGAGACTTTATCGTCCCTCGACTCCTTGTGTAGCTCTCTGACGACAGGGTATACACTTTTGCTTCTCATAAATTCTCTACCCTTTCTTGTAGCACAAAGCAATAACAAGCTCTCGAGATGGACACATATTATATCCTTGAGTGGCTCTATTTTCCTGTCCTCGTCAAGAAATTGGAGTTCGTCTGGAAGCTCTAGGATTTCATCGTCACTCAACCCCTTATTACCGGGGAGGGCAATAGGAGAGAGAATGTATGATAAGATATTGATAGGTTCTTCGAGGAAAGTTATGTGTTTTTCAATATCGAATAGCGAGTTCTTGATTGTAGAAGCAACACCTTCCCTTCTCACTTTAGCATCCCATTTTTCGGTAAAGACTAACAATTTCGTTAACGGAATGACATCATCGTATTTTTGCTCTGTGACAAAATACTCACGGCCCTCTTTGAACCTGGATAAATCTGCATAGAAGTATGATAGGTAATCATATACCGCATACTTGTTGATCTGTCTGTCAGCTCCCTTCACGAACATATCCATTAAACAATCCATGGCATTGTTACTTTTGAAAATCTCCTTTTGATCGTCTCTGATATCTACCTTAATGCCAAAAATTTTCAAGATGTTATCTTCCTTGGCTAGGTTTGCCAATAACATACACATGAGCTCTGCGTTCAAGTTTTGAGGATTTGGTAATGCTTCAATCAAAAACTTCAAGAAAGCGTCATCCCTTGAAATTAATGAACGGAGTTCTTGGTCATCACATAAATTGACTAAAATCGTAAGTGCCTCGTTGACTGTCTTACCCTTTTTCTCATGCGCTAGACTTATCACGTCTCCAATAGCTCTGCAGTTGTCGTATTTGAATATTTCCTGCTGGTTGTTGGCACCACCTGGTGAAAACTGAACGAGATTTTCAAGTGCAATTTCTCTGACGTTCAAAGCGTTGTCGTGCAAGAAGCCGACAAGTTCCTGTAACTCGGTTGGCATTTATGACTAAACGGTAAGCACTTATTCTAATCTAGAGGATATTTATCCTTCCCGATAAACTTCCACTCGTTACTCTTTACGAAGACTAAGATGTCCATGGTGAGCCCAAAAAAAAAAATCAACGAAAATTTTTTTCGCCCAAAGCGGAAATTTTGATATTCATGTGTTCTACATCGGTAATCGTACTTTTTTCTGACTAATATACGCACATGAAGATATATAGTTAGGAATATGTAAAAGACATTGGTATTGAGCATATTGTGGTGAGGACACAATTCTACAGACGTTAAAGTCAAGAGTCCTTTCTGTGAACCTGCTTGTTCTTGAGAATAAAGTTCTCTTTCAAGATGTGCTTCAAGTCGTGCTTTGAGTTAGGGTCACGCTGCATTTTCCCCCGTAGTGACTTCACGAGAATGGATAACTCAATAGGTCCGTTTACCAACAGGCTGTCGATATCATCACGTGTAAGCTTGTTAGGATCGCTAGTGTTTGCGACTTCTGCATCAATCAAATCTCTACGAATAGCAGTTCTCGGATTCCATTCGCCCTTAGGAAACTGTGAGAGTATTTGCTTGGTCGCTCTGATTGTGATGAAGCCGGAACGGTAACTATCGATGGATATCTTGCTTTTGGATTTACTTTTCTTCTTTTTCGCACTTGCGGCTTCATTGGCAAAGTCATCCCCATCCTTTGGTTCGCTCTTGACCTTGATCTCGTCATCGTCGTCATCGTTAGGCTCTGTCTTGACTTTGATATCTTCTTCTTTCTTCTTCTCCGAGTCAGTTGAATCACTATCACTTTCATGGTCAATCTCACTTTCCGACAGATATGGGTTCTCTTCCTCATCATCACTGGCGTAAACTTCGTTCATGGCATTTCTGCTCAACGCCTTTCTCAATTTCTTACTTTCCTTATCTTCCTTCTTCACATCGAATAACTCATCGAATTCGTCTTCTTCTTCCTCATCGGGAACCTTTTCAATCAAACTGTTTGCCTTCAACATTTCCTTCTTCATCTTGCTCTCAATTAATTTCTTCTCGTCATCCGGACCTTCCATGATTGGTGCTTCTTCATCGTCTTGGAATTCATCATCGTAATCCAAATCTTCCTCTTCGTCCGACCTCTTACCAATGTCGTCTTCATCATCTTCTTCACCTCCTTCGCTTTTGACCTTCTGCACTTTTCTATATCTCAAATCGACTCTCTTACCGCTTGTGGCTTCATCGTGCATCTTTCTCATCAACCATCTTTGGCCCGAACCACCTTGTTTCATTTTAGCTTCTGCCTCTTCTAACGTTAAAGTTGCATACTTATTTCTAGACGTGAATTTGTAGAACTTCTCCACAGGGGCTAGCTTGAAACATTTGTTGACATTGTCCAGTATCAGCAAACAGTAGTTATCATTTATTCCGGCTTCATAATTACCGACCCAAGCTTGATTTGCATCGTAATCTTCTAGCACCCATGGATAGAATTCTTCGTATCTCAATTTCCTTTTGGCCTCATTATACGCTTTAACTTGCTTTGTTCTTTTTTTGATCAATTGCTTTTTCTGTTTTCTGGCTCCTCCATCAGGTGCAACCAATTGCATTTGTCTGTCTTTTTCTTCCTCTTTCTCCTTTAGCTCCAGCTCCTTTTTCCTTTTCTCGTCGTATATCTTCCTCTCACGTTCGTCTAAACCCTCAACTTCCAACTCTTCATCGATCTGCTCATCGCTAAGATCCTTTTTTCCAGTTCTTTTGAGAAATTCCTCTCTCTTTACCACCTGTTCCTTCTCCTTCTCTTCATCCTGTTTTTTCTTTTGTTCTAACTCTTTCAATGACATCTGAAACTGCAAGTTCTTCGGATCTTTCCTGTGCAGTCTAGTCGGTTGTTCAAATTCAGTTGATGGATCTATCTTCTTTACACTATGGAACTTGAGAATGTGGTACCTGGTCTCCTCTATTTCATCTTCAGTCAATGCTCGAAGCGGGAAAACATCATAGTCGGAGTCTTTAGACGACGGTTCTGTTTTGACATTTGCGATATTCATCGATGGAGCAGCAGGATTAGACATTTGCTTATGTATTGTACCCTAATCAGTACCCCTAGTCCCGTTCACTAGTGCTGTGCAGGGTGTGGACGGAAAGAAACTCCTTCGGTATAAGAAGATTCAAATTACTACACATGCACAGAAAATAATATATTTCGCCACTCGCCTAAACGCTTGTCACCTATTTTCACCTGCACCACTAGCTGACTGTCTATCGATTCATGGGGTGCCGCAGAAAGACATCTCACCACGTAGGCTGCATCTATAAGAACTAATATACCTGTGCAATGGGGTCGAAGCAGGAACATGCGGTGCTGAAAACCAGTCAGAAGGAGCAGAAGCCGATTTTCTTGCCTTCTCAGCTTCACAATGCTAACATACTTTCGTACTACAAGGACATTGCCTGTCTAGTTCTAGGGTCTGCCTGTGGAATACTACAACTACGTGCCGTATATGGTCTTATATTTTTTGTGGTAACGTTGTTGCTCTCAAGCGCTTTATTCCAGTTATCTATGGTACGTTTCGGAAGTTCTGACGGGAAGGGACACGAGATAACAGAGTTTTACGCTAGCCCGATCAAAGACATCTATTTTGGAGACACAGGAAGAAATGCTGCCACTTTCACCATGATGTGGTGTTTGCTTGATGCGTTGGTCTCCTACTAGATGTTGGAGACGCAATATTTATAGAAAAGAAACGGTTATATAGAATAATCCATGTTTTTACGGAATAACGAAGAGCACAACGAACCCACAGCAACGAGCTTGTTCAATTCGTCTGCATTGGCACTGCTATTGACATCACTGGCACTTTTGCTCTCCTGCAGTTCCCGCTTGATGGCTGCGATCCGACCGGCAAGGTCGGATAAAGACTTCAGTACTTCGTATTTCTCCCCGGAGTCGGGCACCTTGATTGCACCTGTCTTCACACCCTCTAAAAATTGCATAGCCTTGCTGAGTTTCTCGTGGAGGTTTTCCAAACCGGAGGCGACGTCTTTGAGGTTGACGCTGCCCGGTTTCCCGGAGTCGCCGAGCTCGTTAACCTTGGCTGGCATCTTTGGTGCATTGTTGTATGTTGCAACACTCAGCTTCTCTGCACCTAAGAACCGGATTCCAAAAGGTATTGGCCTTGCCTGACTGCTGTCAAGGGAGTAGATGTTCACCGAGGTCTCGAGATCGGCAGCCAATGGAGTGTTGAATTGGAGAAATACGAGGTTTTCATTGACGTCGATTGTTTTCAGCAACGATGGCTGGTCTGCAGAACTGGTGTTTTTTATATCTTTTAATAATCCAACCTGTCTTTGTAGTAGTGATACTTGTGTTTCGTTTGTTTCTCTTCCGTCTGCGTCTCTCTTCCTCTCGGGGTCTATCACGTAAAACCCCACGAGCTCGAGATATCCCTTTCCGTATACCTCGCTGAGGAGGTTCAAATGTCTTTCAAATTCTTCTCTGCTTGTGCATTCAATCTGTGGTATCTCAAAGGAGTATAACAGGGATACAGATTCCCCCTTGATGTGCCGTCCTAGAATGAGTCCGAACAGGGTGCTTGCGCTGTCCGCAGAGGAAGCAGTGTACCGATTGAGGTGGTCGGACAGGGACAACAGAAGCGTGGGATGGATATAGGCGATGTTGGGTGTCATAACTGACGGAGTCAGCGTCTCCAGAGAGCACGTCCTCCTTAACCGCTCATATGAAGAAGCCATCCATCAGCTACATAAGCCGTCGTTTTTGTCACACAGATCCAGACTTTCTCACCTGCCGAATACGGTGAGGAAAGATAGATTAATAGCAGATAGCAATTCTCTATATGGTTTTTCTTATTTATTAAAGGAGGATTGGGTATATAGCATAGTTTACTTCTAAACATGGGTTGACGGAGCGGAGATCAGTCGTCCTCCATCATCACGTCGTTATCATTATCGTTAGTGTTGGTGACGCTGCCGTTGTTGCCGCTGCCGTCGCCGTCGTCGACGTCCTCGATCATGGCGTCCATCTGGTGATAGCGGGGCAGTGCCATGTCGTGCCAGTGGTCGTCATGTGTGTAGTAGGAGCCATAGCCGCTTGTGCCGTCTCTGAGGCTCTGCTCCCGGCCGGAGAGCTCGTCAGCGTCAACGTTGGCGTCGGTTGCCACCGCGGGGCCCTCGTCGTCCTCGTCGACCACGATCTCGTCGCCATCGCTGTCTAGTTCTGTGATATAGGGGCTCTTGAGGGTCGGGCTGCGCTTCTTCTTGAGCCAGGCGGCGTACTTCTGCCACACCATCTTCAGCGGGTCATAGTATTTGATGAGCGAGAAGTACTTGGCAAGGTACTCCTCCCAGATGAGCTTGTAGACGAGGTCGTCGACGTCCGTCTTGTTCTCCTCGGCCGGCTGCTTCGAGCGGTAGCGGGAAACTATCTTGCTCCACGCCTTCTTGATGTCCAACCCGCATGAGACCACCAACTTGTCCAAGCCGGCCTTGCGCAAGTCGTCAAGCTGCACCTTTTCCCCAATCAGGTCGAGTTGGTCCGGGTTCTCCCGGAGAAACTGGTCGATGTTCCGGATGATAACCCTGTTCGGGTCGCTCATCGGTCTATTCAACTGCTCCTGTGTGAAAGAGCCGAACACAGACGGCCTGGCACCGTTGGCGTCGTTTTGCCCAGCGGGGAAGCCAAAGCCGCCGCCGCCGCCGCCGTGTCCGATCGAGAGGTTGCCCAGGTGGTCCACCAGTCGACGCTTTGCATGGTGCTGCGAGTCCAGCGGCTCCTGCAGGTGTCGTTTGTGGGGACGGAACGTCCCGGAGTGTTCTTGGCTTATGTTGTTGTAAAACATCTGGCTGTTGCTGTTGCTGTTGCTGTTTCTGTTTCTGCTGCTGCTGCTGCGCTCCGGCGGCTGTCTTCCTCCGCCCAGTGCGACACGCTCACTTCCTGAAATACCGCTGTCGAGGAACGTCCCCATAGTTGGTTCCGCAGCCCCTCAGACTGTCTCCGGCCGCCAGCCTCTCCGAAACATGTCGGATCTGCTCCGTTTCCTCATCCTCTTCTCCTCCAACCGGGGATTTTCTAGCGGCTTCCAGAAAAAAAGGAAGATGCCTGCCCGATCGGGCAACTGTCGCGAGCCAGCATGTTTTTCCGGTCAGGGAGGCGAAAACAGACGGGAAAGAAGGTCAAGATAGATGGAGGAAGGGAGGAAAAGAGGAAGAGAGGCCGGCGGTTGTGGGGAAGAAAGAGAGGTAAAGCAGCAGACAACACCGACAGACATAAGACAGAACAGAGATGTCGTTTCCCGTCGCAGGCCTCATTCACGAGTACGCTCCTCGCCACATTGCGTTTGAATTCAGCCCGACAGCGCACAAAAACGTGCTTATCTTTGTCGGTGGCCTTATGGATGGCCTCCTCACCGTGCCATATCTCCAGCGGCTGGCGGAGGAGTTGGCCAAGATTGAATACTCGCTTGTGCAGATTGAGTTTTCGTCGTCGCACATCGGCTGGGGAACGGGCTCCTTGAATAGAGACTCCACAGAGATCTCGCAACTCGTCACATACCTGAAATCCGAGAAGGGTGGGAAGCGGTCGACAATCGGCTTGATGGGCCACTCGACCGGGTGCCAGAACACCACCCACTACTTCACCAGACAGGACAGAGACGACCCTGCGAAGTACTCCGCGGTCGATTTCGGCATCTTGCAGGCCCCTGTCTCTGACAGAGTGTCGGCAAACATGATGATGTCCAAGGAGGAGTTGGAGGAATCGTTGACGGTCGCCAACGACCTCATTGCCAAAGACAGGCCGGACGAGATCATGCCCTTCAGATTCATCAAGTGCTTTTTCAACACTCCCATCAACGCGTACAGATGGAACTCGCTCATGGCGGTCAGAGGCGACGACGACTTCTTCTCCCCGGATTTAGAGGACGCAGATTTCGCCACAACCTTTGGCAAGTTCGACAAGCCGTTCTTGGTCCTCTACAGCGGCTCGGACGAGTATGTTCCCAAGTGGCTGGACAAGGAGGCGTTGCTGGATAGATGGGCAAAGGTCGCCGGCGCAAACTGGTCCCAGTATAGCACGGTCATCGAGGGGGCATTACACAACATCGGTGAAGGTTCCACTAACAACGCCCAGAAAAACGCTGTCGATGCGGTCATCAAATTTATTCAATCTACTTAATCCCAAGCTAACGCTTGTTTACACTCGTGTACGTGTACGTTTCTTTCTCCCACTCCACTCTCTCATCGGAAAGAGTCTTGAACATTCCTTTTCCAAATCCATCCTTCATCCCCCACCACCGGAAAAGCTCGAGTTGTAGAATGCGGTCCAAAACGCCGTACTCTCGCAGCAGGCTCACGAAGATGTAGTATGTACTTGCTAGCGTGCTCCCAAACACCAACCCGACAATGATCTGATTCCAGTTGTGGTACTCAAAGATAATTCGGCTGCCAACCACAATTGACACACAGCTGAGCACGCCTGCAACAAACACCATCTTCTGGCACTTGCTTAGTCTATAGTATGGCCAATTTTGCACGTACATCAAGGTAATGTAGGTCGCCCAAAAGGACATGAATTGGGAGTGTGAGCTGGGCATCCCCCACACTAACCCACCATCCTGCTTAAAAATCCGTCCATTCACAGGACGTGGGTACTTGACGACGTTTTTGAAGATCCCACTGATGACATCGTTACACACGTGTCCGGCTGCAAATAAACATGGCTCGACCTCTCTTGTAACCATGTGCCACGAAAATAAAAACACGAGTATCAAGATCGGTAACAACGAACTTGCAGCTAGCGGCAACGACAGCACATTTTCGGGTGAATAAAGGATGTACGTATGGTCAAACGGCACAAGTGTCGAGTTCACCGGTCCGCACATGATGTTCCACGTTTGCTTCCAGTCAATTTAAACAATACCTTTCTCAGTCCTCTTCCATTTCCCTCTGTACAGGGGCAGATCATCGAGCTATTTCCTATTTTTATGAGCTTTTTCCTGTACGCGGAGAGCTCTCATGAACACGACCTTTTTTTTCACTTCACCTTCGCCTTCACCTTTCTCTTTCAATACCACTGCAAAGACGATCTGGCAGGTTTTAACCACAGTATAGACCAGTGGTATGCCTGTCGTCGATCGAATACGTTCCCTGTCGAAAACTGAACTCTCTACTGTTGAACTTCAGACTTCCTTGAACACAATACACGCACAATGCCCTCTTTCTGATCCTGATTGCCTACTGCTTTGCTCTGTTTTACTCAATCGAATAGTTCCTCAAACCTATATCCTGCTGGATAAACCCACTCGAAAGGTTGTCTATCGATTATTTTCTTCCAAGGTGGGAATAAGTCAGCTCATCAATGCCATACAGCAACACTCAGATACTAAAAACACGTTCTTCTTTGTGGACATTTTGATAAACACAGTTCAGCACAACCTACCTTACCTCATCGAACGATTTTACGAGACTAAAGGTCTGGGACTGGAGACTTGGAATTCCATCTTGGGTGTCAAAATCATGGATTGTTTGGGGATGGTATTAATCTGGCTTTTAGACCACCCCGATTTGCCCGAACATCTATCTGCAGACCTTGAGCGGAGTAACATCAGAGTAATCATGGAGCAATATGCTGAAAAATGTACACTCTATATTTTCCAATCATTGGAAAGAAACAAGGATCAGATTCTGAACGACAAATTGCAGTTTATCCGCCAGATAACAAACTCCTTTCTACTCAAGGAACCAGATCAGGTTTTGAACGTTTTGCTAATCAACTGGAAGACCTGCATCAGTTTGTTTTCTACTTCCGAACTAGTGGGCTCAAAACAGAAATACCTCTTTGCAGAGGCCCAGAAGACTTTCATTGTTGGAGTACTCCATGCTATGAACAGCAGAATTGGAGAATCTGATTTGGACATTTGCCACATCTGGTTCGAATTCTTCAGCGCCTTATTAAAGCAAGTCAAGTTGACTGATATGAAAGACATTGTCTTAAGTTATTGTGAAAAGAACACTAACACTGTTGTTTCTTTCATCTGCGTGCGATGTTTGGGGAATCCAGGAATTGAATGGGTGAATAGCTTGATCAACAAGTTTGGGAACAAAGATTATATTTTAAACACTGCAGTTAAACTGCAAACTAAATTCACAAAGTTTCTAATTGCGACGCTAACTGTGCTGTCTGATGAACAGTTGCAGGAGATATCAGCAAAAACTTCCTTTATGAACAGTATTACATCAAGACTAGAATCCAAAGCAACAACTATCATGCAGCTCGGCATGGTTGTTGCAGACTACATTTATAAACGTGTCAATGGAAAGTTTTTATTCACTGTATCCAGTTATGCACCCAAGAGAAATGAGATATTGAAGATTTTCACCCAGCTGGATATTCAGCTTCAAAAGGCTTCCGCATCACGTCCAATAGAGGCCGTCATAGGTGAGATACTAGAATACTCGAAGACGATCGAGAGATCAGGTACCGCCAATATTGAAGTGGCAGTACCGATGAATCCCTTGATGGTTGAAATGGACTACAACTCCGACAATGAAGACTCCGATCTTGAAGACCCATCCGTAGAAAGAAAACCAACTGTTGCAAAACCTGTGTTCTTGAAGGATTTACTACATTACCTAACGTCAGATCCAGAAAACGATAAGACCACTTACGACAAGAAAGGAATCGCCTTCAGTATCGGTATCGAGATGGTACGAATAAAGAAAGATACCCCCGAGATGAAGTTTTATTCTAAGAAGCTGCTGGACGCAGCTCTCGATCTGGATAGTGTTGGATTTCCCTTGAAAAAGGATGAGAATTTTGATGAGGACCAAATAAAAGTGGCGTTCGATTCGTGGAGATTATCTTTTATGATCGCCATATGCACTAGCGAGCCAGATGTCATATTCAAGTATCTCTTGGAGAATTTTGTCAACCAAGACTGGAGTATTCCTACGAGGATACAGGTCCTAACTTGCTTAGGTTTGAGTTGTCGGGAGCTATCTGGGAAGGAAGATACTTTCATTTGGGGTAAAACAAACCTTGGCAAAGCGGCAGGCGGACAGCTCCCAGGCCCAGGACATGACCTCTTCTTGGATCCAGATCACGACCAGGATCGCACAAAGAAAATCGTCGATATAGACCAGGAGAAGCTAGAAACACAGTTAGTTGAGGCCTTGGAGTCGGTAGGAATAGGCAAGGGAACAATTGTACGGAGATCTCGAAAGCTAGCCATAGATAAAAAATCTAGAGACTCCGAGTTGGCTAAGGGTAAGACTATGTGTACCTCGTTCATCAACAAAAAACTTCCTCCATTGTATTACACCATGACAGCAATTTGGCAGGAAGTCAATGCACGTACCTACGGAGCGGGTTTCAATGTAGGTACATTATCTGAATATTTGAACTCCCACTTCCTCGATATACTGGCAATGGTCTTTTCTTGCGGGGTGCCATCATGTATAGAGCTTGTTGATATGTCGGTCGAGCTGATAGCCGTGCTTTCGGGCCAATTACAGGCCATCAGGACACAAGGGGGCGGCGAGTTTCCCCGTTCACTCCTCAAATCTGTCGTCAATGGCCTTCGTTTGCTTCTCACCAACAACGAACGTACTTTCTCCGTCTTGCGGTCAACCGCAATGCTAGAAATCTCGATGCTGGCGGAATCGCTTTCCCAAGTTGTGACCGAGTCCTCGCCACTTGAGGAACCTGAGAAGACTATGATTGTAGCGGTCCTGCAGCAGTTGCAGGAGTACCTGTACGATGTATGATTCATCGGCACCCTCTTTGTATGAACTATACGTGAAACCGTAAACAGAAGAAACACAGCCATCGTTTTCAATTTCAGTGCTCGCCATATTGTAGTTGTTGATCCCGATGCTTACGCTTTGAGGCTGTCACCCAAGCTTCTTCCTATCAATGTTGTTGAGACTTCTTGCTGATGAGAATCAACATCTGTGCTTGAAACAGGACAGCTGCCAACATGGCCTCGGTGCACACCGACCTTATACGTCGACATCGGAGGATACTCCGCCAGAGACTAAAGAAATTGAACGAGAGGAACGGCACCAAGTATAGACTCGGTCAGAAAAACATCGACTTACTTTTTTATCTCAACTACGTTCGTTTTGCAGAGGCACTTGCAACAAGAGCCAAGCAAATGGCTGTCATTGAAGGTTCATCAGAGGTGATGCGCCAACACTGGCAAGAATCGGGGAATGAGCTGCTCGAGACCTTTGCCAATGAAAACAGATTACAGTAAAGATTGCGTTGTAATTATACCATGCACAATGTCAGAGAGTACATACTCTACTTTAGATCTATGTAATGATTAATAATTAATACTCCAGTCACACAGTATTATTTACATGTTGGAACTATATACATTTATTGCCCGTATCGGCAACATCATTCGTAAAAGAAGTTGTTCATATGTGGCGACTTCAGTATTCCGATGTTGCGGGTTGCCAATTCAGGGCTCTCCTTGAACTGCACAAACAATCCTTGTAACTGAGCCGTACTCACATAAGGCAATTCGAGCTCTTTGAATTTTTGCATGAAGAGATTGGCCTTCTCTTGGTCATCGTAGAACCTCATAAACATCTGCTCCACCTGGTAGTCGGAGGCATTATTGATTAGAACCTTAAAATCGATTCTGCCTGGCCTCAATAGCGCAGGATCAAGCTTATCGGGGTGATTTGTAGTCATAAACGTGATAACCTCCTCCGCCGAAGCAACGCCGTCCAATGCGTTTAGCAATCCGCTGAAAGTGACTCCAGACACATAGCCTTTCTCGTTACTTTGTGCACGGTTGTTGAACGCTGCATCAATGTCCTCGAGTAATAGGATGGTGTGTTCTGGTATGTTATTCATCAAGTATGCCAATCGATCATCTGTCAAATTGGGTTCACCTACGTTCATTATTGCTATATTGTAATCAAACTCACCTGCAAGTGCTTGGATGAAACTGGTTTTACCACTTCCCGGTGGGCCATACAATAAGTAGCCTCGACGGTAGGGAATGCCTCTGTTATGATACCATGCCCCCGACTTCAAAAACTCCTTCAAATCGTGAAGTATAGACTCTTTGATGCCTCTATCCAAGATGACAGAATCGATGACTCTCTTCTTTCTTGGTTTGCCAAACACTCTCCAATCTTGTCCCCAGGATTTGAATAAAACCGTCTTACCTTCACTTAATTTCATTGCCATTTGCCTAGCTTCATCCAATATCGATGCAAGCAAGTATCTGTCCTTATACAATGTTTTCAACGTGACAGTTTCCATAGGCTGTCCGGAGTTATGTATTCTCTCGGATCTCTCCCTTTTGACGAAGAACCATGCATTCTTGTATCTGAACCAGTGATTGCCGGGACCTGGAACAAAAGAAAAACCCGTCGCAACGGATCCGTTTTGGTGTTGTACATAAGTCGTCTTGACACTTAGTTGTCTCGAAATCCTATTCTTATAGTTAGACATCCAGTTCAAAAACCAGTCATAAGATTTGTCACTATTTCTAATCTCTAGATCGACTATCAACCTACGATACATCAGGTTTGCAAAGGATGAAACACCTTGTCTTAGCATTGCAAACCCTGCACCCAAAACCATCAATCCACCACCAGCGGCAAAGTAAGGATTTGAAACTAACATCTTTTCCAGTGAATTTATGTTCCCATTTGTAGTTTCAGGGGATGGTTTCTCATTGTGTGGATTATTATAGTTTAGGAGTGCCAGTTCTCTAGTTGATGGATCCTCAATGACTCCCTCTATAACGCTTGTTGGGGGTTCAGGCGGCACACTTGGTTTCTCCGTTTGGGCTTTCCCAGAGAACCATTCTATGAGTCCCATTTCACTGTCTGTGCGCTTGTATTGCAACTTTTCCCAGATATCTTAAGCTCAAAGCATTAAAAATCAATGATATCATTCCTTAGAAACTGAAAATTCCTAGTCAATGCTCAAAGGCGTGGTATTTTTTTGTAAGTGGCTTGGTGTTGAGATGATGCACCACGGGCTCTCGATAACCAGACTCTTTTTCTTTTGCCCTTAAGTCATGATTGCTTGTGTTGACAGTACCAACTTGAACATCGAAACTAGCACATATCATGTCTGATAACAACAGCTTGGACAATTCCTTCCAAACGAAACACAATTTACTGAATAGTGAAAATAACGTGCCTAAAATCCCAAAGCTAGACGATGATTATCAAATAGAAGAGGACGATGGCGATATTCTAGAGCATAATTCCGATAGAGAAAGCCAGCTAGGTGGCATTGATCAAGGTGACTCTTATTTACATCAGAAGCAGTTTGCTAAAGGATCTACACATCCATACAACAGCTTATCGACTGGGGCTAACTCCAAGCCTACGTCTCCTTTAGATCAGCCAGTAAAGAAAAGCTATGATTTTACCAAGGCAATATGTATGAAAACATCAGACAGAATCTTTGATGACTTACGATCAGATCCATTGTTTTTAATTAAGGGTGAAGAGGGAATACTATCTGCTCCTACTGCAAGATATTCAACTGTTTTATCTAAAATCAGCAAAACGACAGGTTATAAGTATCAGCCTGCGTTTTGGAATACCAATGACGAGCTGCTTGGATCGAGCCAAATCACTGAATTGGACGGAAATACTACTTTACAAAAGTTTTTTGGTCTACTAGTTCCAAATCATCATTCTGGTTCTGATTTCTCTAATTTGCAGTTACTTCATTATTCAATTAGTATTAGATACTCGAACAATCGATTGAATGTGAAGAACAGTTTTTATGGATTCTTGGATGATGATTTATTTGAAGAGGACAAGATTTGGATAGAGCCCACGGATATTATGAAAGATACAGATTCCACATCTGATGAAGCAAGACAAATATTGATTAAGTCTTTGCCCCAAATTCTTGATTCTGCCACGTTCATTTCTAAAGAGACCGGTACCCTAATACGAATTGAGATATACCCTGCATTCTTCCAAGAAAGCGATTTGGAATCATTCACTTTGACGGAGATACAGACTAGGATTGCAACATATAATTCTCAAGTTGACCGAAGCGAAGCGTTCAACAATGTCGACATAACACCTTACGATTGTTTCATCAAATTGAAGAAGGCATTTTCGGGAGCTTTAACGCATCAAGATATTAAGGATGTTAAGTCGATAGATTTGAAAGCTACAAAACTTCAAGTTATGATAGATTTTCAGCTTTTGCTAGATAAATTTTTTTTCATTTTAACTGAAAACGACAATTTAGGCCAGCTTACTCCAATCCATTTTGCATCTCTCGGGGATTACTTTTTTATTACTCAAGACTATTTTAAAAGGGCGATATTGGAAACCGTTTACTATATTGCTCATACGTCAGCCAACAGAAATGATTTTTCCAATTATTTCTCCTATTCTTTTCATGACATCTTTCAATGTGTGAAGGAATTCGATATAGCCAATCAGCTACAAAATTGGAACAATTGGAACGATCAGTACTATTCTGATCCCATGATTTTGTTATCAATATGCCCATTCTACGGTGATCAGTTGATATGCCATATTTACGAACTTTTGATTGCTTTTGATCCTGAAAACATACCCTTATATTTTGATGCGCTAACCTATTGTGCTACCTCTAGGTATTCCGAAGAGCTTCCTTATTATGTCACAATATTGAAGGGTCGTGGACAACTCGGCTTCGGGGAAATGAAAAGTATTTTCACCAAATTAGGCTTCAACAATGCTACATCGTGCAATGCAATGAATGCAATTTCAGACGAACAGTTGTTGAATGCCTATCGTAATCAATTGATTGTTGCCGCTACGAAATACGAAAAAGTGACTTTTAGAGAAATGATAGATAAAATTGCAACTTCTAGATCAAGTGGTCTTTTGAGAGAATATTTGAATACTGAGCCATTTTTTGATATCTATGATGCCTACAAACTATTAGATATTGATCCATCATTTGACGATTCTTTACTGATTACCTTTTACGACTACAAAGCTTCTGAAAATGGTCTCAACTTTGATCCAAATGTCGCACGTGCATTTTACACGATTGTTTTGGCAAGAAAGAGTATTCTTTTAATGAGCTATATTGATACTAACTTGCCCCAGTTTTCTGTTTATGATATGACTTTACATGACGCCTATCAGCTTATTGGATGCATGAATACAGCAGATGACTTGGTGGTAATAAGAGTTTTTCAAGAAAGATTACACAAGGATGCAGGTACTGATTTCCGAATGCTATGGAAGTCATTGAAAACAATCGGTGAACACAGAAAGTCGAAACTGATTGAAGGTTATCTCACATCTGGTATTGTAAACTCAACGCTGTTGTCAACGGAGCAATCTCCGGCAGGTTTGAATAATATAGGTAACACATGCTATTTGAATTCTTTATTGCAATACTATTTTGTGATAGAGCAGCTAAGGGACTATATTCTCAATTTCAATGAAGTTTTCAGTGCAGAAGACTTTGAAAAAGATGAAAAATATCAAATTCGGAGAATTGGTGGAAGAACTGTTGGACTGAAGGAAACAGAGAGATCATATCAGTTTATGTATCAGTTGAGAGACTTATATTATCAATTAATTCATGAGAATGACAAGTGTGTGACACCTTCGAGAGAGTTAGCGTACTTAGCGTTCAGTCCTATTAGCTTTGAGGTTGAATTTGAAATCGAATCAAATGAAAAAGATGACTCCAATAAGAATTCAGACACCGATAAATTGATAACAACTGCTTCTGAAGATAACAAATCCAAAAAGTTAATTGAGATGTCACTGAATGAGTTCAGCACAGGCGAAGGGTCTAATGAGAACTCAAAACCAGTGGATGATCAAGGGATTGATTTGGCCAAAAATAACTTTGACTCCAATGGAGATGACAAGAAATCCAATAATAAATTCATCACCGATACTGATAATAGCACTTCTGATGACGGGAGTGTCGTCGTTTTAGATGAACGGCCCAAGGAGCCAGAGAAGAAGAAAACTGCAGCAGTATGCAAAATCAGTGCTGATCAGTTTGAATCTGCATTTGAAATTGGAAGTCAGCAGGATGTGACTGAGTGTATCTCAAATGTTCTTACCCAAATTGAAAGTGCCATGAAGCCGGATATCTTGGAGGAAGACAATGAACAAGTCGACATGGTAAAGAAACTATTCTACGGAAAAACTAAGCAAAGGTTGGTACCTGTTGATAGCAAAACAAAAGAGGAACTTCTGAATGGAAATGTAAGAACCAAAGTAGAAAGCTTCTTGAATTTGATTGTGAATATTGGTGACCATCCAAAAGATATATATGACGCTCTTGATACATTTTTCACAGAGGACCTACTGGAACTTGAAGATGGAGAGGTTAAGAGGTCTCTCACAATCATTGAGTTACCTAATATTCTACAGATTCAGATTCAAAGAGTGCAATTTGACAGGGAAAGACTTATCCCAGTCAAATCGAATGAACCTATTCCCTTTGAAGAAAAATTGTACATGGATCGTTACCTTGAAACCAGTGATCAGATAATCATTGACAAGAGAACAGAATTGTTTCATTGGAAACGTCGTGTTCAAGAATTGAGTCAAAAGAAGCAAGAAATCATGTCCACTAACGAACAGGGGATGTCAATCCGCGATGTATTGAAGGCCACAAGGAACTACCTTTCATCTGAAACCGTGAAGGAACTAGGTATACCAATTGATATGAATACCTTGGAGGTTCTTGACCTTGAAATTGATAGACTAGAAAATGTACTACTGGGGATTAACAATGAGTTGGAAATCTTGCACAACAATATCAATAAACAATTTGAAGGTTTTAATAAAGTCGGTTATTCCATCTTTGCAATATTCATCCATCGTGGACAAGCTTCCTATGGTCATTACTTTATTTACATTAGAGATCCAAACTCTAACGTCTACAGAAAGTATAATGATGAGGTTGTTAGTGAAGTCCCAGTGGAAGAGGTTTTTAATTTTAGTGATGGGAACACAGCTACTCCGTACTATCTAACATTCATCAAAGATGAATTGTTAGAGAAAATCACACCTTTGCAGAGGGATATCTTTATCAAGGAAAATGTGACTAAGTTGGAAGAACTAAACAAAGATTCCAATGTTGCTGCTGATGTTCAAAACCTGCATATGGACGTGGATTAACTATCTTGTATCAGATCTCCGGTAAACCTCAACTAGTTTTCGATTTTATAATTATGTATACACAAATGACAAAGATAGTAGCTATCTAGTTATAAGTCATGAATTAGACTCATCAGAGCCTGATCGATATCTCTGATTATATCCTGAAAGTCCTCACATCCTACACTAAATCTCAACATCTTTTTGTAATTAACTTCTGATGTCAGATTTCCTTTCCCCGGATCACTACTATCAACAAATTCATGGCTAAAGTTTGAGTTCCCGTGAACCAATTCTACCAATGTTTCACCACCCTCTAGATTTGGATTGTTGCTCAAAAAATTGAATTCCCCCAGCAATGTTTCAGCATAAACCTCGTTTTTCAGCTCCAAAGCAAAAACAGGATTGTAGTATCCATTTAATTGTTTCATTACCACATCTTTATTGGTTTGTAAAGAAGCGTGATGTATTTTATCGACTATTCGACTATATTTCTTGAAATTCTTCATAAAAAACTTTATTATCTTTTCTGTATTATTACACTGAGTTAGGATTCTCATCTTGTAGGTTCTTAGACTTCGCACTAGCAAGAAGCTGTCAAAGTTTGCTATTGAGGTACCCAATGAACTTCTTTCCAAATGCAAGTTCGTTTTGGAGTCAACCGATTGTGATACGATAAACCCTGCACCCAAATCACTCACACCTGCAAGGTACTTGACCGCAGAATAAACGATAAAGTCAGCACCTTGCTTAAAAGGGAACTGTAAGGGTGGAGGAGCCAAGGTAGAATCGACAATGAGCTTGCAAGACTTGCAGGATTTTGCTATACGCGAGTAATAGGATAAGTCGTGAATATAGCCAAGAGGGTTCATTGGAGATTCCAGAATTATTATTGAGTTTTCGGGTACTTCTTCATGCCGAAGTTTTATCAAATGCTCCAAGGAAAATTTTTGAACGCCAGTGAGTTTATGTAAAAGCTTGATAACATCATGGGTACCTTGATAACCCTTTTCATGTATATAGACCGTGGAAGGGTTGATAAAGCTGAGAATACCCATAATTGCAGAAGTTCCTGAATTGTATAAGGTGACGTGCCCATCAGTTATATTTTCAAGTATTTTTTCAATTTTTTCACTATTTGAGTTTGAAATCTTAGAACCTAGCGATTTTGACATGGTATGCCTATGTCTTTTGTAGTCGGAGCTGTCTTTCAACGGGTTTTGGTATTTGGGATAGAATGGCAACTTCCTTTTTGTAGCGAGGTCCACTGTTGGTTCATTCTCTACAGGGTTTTTCAAGGCTGGAAGAGAAGCAGAGAAATTGGAGTTTGGGTTAGCTGGCAGCGGCGGAGAAACTTGCTGATCGGGAAAGTTCAGCACTTGCTGGTTCTTACTTGTGGATCCGTCTTTGTTAGTGCTGTTGCTATCGGTATTATTGCTATAATTGTACATCATCGGATTGATGTTGGTGTCGTGCACGGGTAGGAAGGAGAAAATGTCGTCTGAATGGATCAACCTTGTGTTAAAACCGACACAATTATTATTGAAGATATCGTCGAAGTTGAAGTCGAGGTTGGAAGGTGTCGAGTTGATAGAGTACGAAGTGGCGCCAACTTGGCTAGCCAATGCTGGGTTCTCGTTTGGCATCTCCATAGCCAAAGAGGGTACGGAAAGTACCTGTGGCGGCACAGTTACCGGTTTTGAACCGATGTCACCCGGATTATTGCAATTGTTTAACTCTGCATCGTCTCGGACACCTTCGTGGTCAAGCGTCAGCACGCTGTTTCTCTTCTTGAACGACTTGAGCATCCCGGCAGAGAGCTTGAACTCCTTCTCCCCACCGCCCTCACTCTTGCCCATGAACAGCCTGTAGGTGTCCCGGATGACCTTGTCCGTGACAGGCTGGCCCCCGGCAACCAGCTCCGAGATGTGTTTCTCCACCTGCACCGTCACGTGCGGGTACTTAAGCACGGGCTTCTTCTTGTAATACTTGAGGTTCGGGTTTTTCTCAAACTCCTCCCGAAGCTCTTTCTCGTGCGTCGTCCAATTCGATAGCGTCGCCTGCGAGATCGAGAACAGGCCCTGCTTCTTGAAGAAGTTTAATGCGTCGATCTGCGACTTCACCGGTGGTCCGGCAATGAAGTCCAAAACGTCAATCTTCTGGCGCAACGTCGCCCGAGGCGGCTTTTTCAGCGGATCTGACATCTGCACACGACCGGAAACCGTCATCGACTCCCCATCTCCTTCCTTCTCTCCCCCCCTCTCTTTCTTCCCTGCGGCCCTGCTCAAAACCGGAAGACTGTTTACCTCTATTCCCAGATAAGAACAAAGTGGAAAATTCATGTTGCCCGAAGCGGCAGATGACAGCTCCGCCCAACACAGGAGCTGTCGTGCCGCGACAGTATTCTTGCGTTGTGCCCAGCGGCTCCCTCGCCGACCAAGTGTCCGATTCCCACGCCAGCAGTATCGCCGCTGGACAAGTCGAAACAGGGTGGTGGTGGAAAAGTAGGCCGATGCTGGGGCTGGCTGCCTGTTGCAGGGGGTCGTGTCGCTCGGAGCCACTGTCTATTGCCACGGTCGACATCTAGAGACGCAATTGACGCGATTCCCTGCCCCTCCACCGCCCGACGTCTTCCACACGAAAGTTTTGTATCTCCACTGCTAGCCAGAAGAGCAATCGAAGACGAGATACTGCACAGAAACCAGCATATTATACTCAGCATAGTATCGCGTAGCAGCATAGAAGCACAGAACAGCACGCATCACATATCATGTCCTCCGGATTGTCAAGACGTAGAGGAGGAGCCAAGAAGGTTTCCGACAACGGCGACGACGACGAGGCGTCGCTGGAGAATGGCATCAGCAATCTGAGCTTCCACAACAGCACCAACAACGAGAGCATAAGGAATCCGGACAGCAAGATCGGATACGACCCGCGGGACGACCCAAACCTGAACAACGAAGACAAGTATGGAACGAAGCCGTTTTTGACCTTGCTGGAAGAGGTGTTGCTACTTGGGTTGAAGGACAAAGAAGGGTATCTATCATTTTGGAATGATAATATTTCGTATGCATTGCGGGGGTTGATAATCATCGAGTTGGCATTGAGAAATAAGATTAGAATGGTGAACGACCCTGCTCGGAAACGGTTTGAGCTCCCCGACCGATTGATCGAGGTGGTTGATTCAACGATGACGGGCGAGACCTTGTTGGACGAGGCATTGAAGTTGATGAAGAACGACGATGAGAACCTGAGTGTTTTGAACTGGATCGATCTTTTGAGCGGAGAAACGTGGAACTTAATGAAGATCAACTACCAGCTGAAGCAGGTGAGAGAGAGATTGGCAAAGGGGTTGGTTGACAAGGGTGTTTTGAAAACAGAACGGAAGAACTTCCTCCTCTTCGACATGGCCACACATCCTATTAACGACCCATTGCCAAAGAAAAAGATAAACGCACGGGTACTGAACATGCTGACATCGAGAAATGTCATTTTGGACTACGACGAGAAGTACTTCCCCTCGACATTGGAATGGAAGTACCTCAGAACCGTCGTCTTGGTTTGCGGGTGCAGTGCCGCCAACGTGTTGGAAAATGTGCTAGTTGACGTGAACTTCGATTTGAGAGACCAGGCGTTCATAAGAGCGGAGGAGTTGTTGAACAACTTCAGCGATTTCCCCTTCACCGACAAGGCGTCCACCGTGGGTTTTGGTCTGAATCTCAACAGCGAGATCGACAAGGAGGTTGATGCGCACCAGGGCTTTGAGATGAACTCGGAGGTTGTTGCTTCGGTCGTCAACATCTTTAGCAAAATGGACGCTATCATCTGAAGATCCCGCCTCCCGTTCTTTTTCATCTATACATCCATCGTAGAATAGTGTTAAATAGGTTTTACTAACTAAAAGAAAAACATTGACACGCCCGTTAGAGTTGCTAATCGTTATTTATTCAGGACTATTGAACCGGTATGACAGGAAGAAAGATATCACGTTACATGGAATATATTTAGTAGCCGCTAGCAATGAGGTAGTCGCCCATTTTCTCGACGACGGTGGCGGCCCCGCCGGCCTGAACGCCCTCTGGGGAGTGCGCAATGATGATGGCCTGCTTGGTCTTGACACACATGACGCTCTGCTGCTCGTGCTTGCCGTAGATGGATCTGCCGTCGGCCTTGATGCAGAACTGCTTTAGGCCCTCGACGTGGAAGCCGGACATGTGCAATTGCGACGCGTCGTTGAACCCGGCCACAATGGCGTTTATCTCTCCCGGCTGCAGGGCCAAGTTCCCGCTGTTTGCCCAGACACCCGCTCCGTCCGCAGAGAAGATGGCGGCTTTGTCGAAATAGCCGGATTTGAGAAGGTTGTCGGTGTATGCTGCAGTAAAGAGAAGGAGAGAAGAATGAGAAGAACAGATCCAAATCTCCCTCGATGTGTCTAAGTTAGTATTCGTTCGGCAATGGCCTCGACGGGCCAGCCCCTGTGTCTGCATCAGTCCCAGATGCAAACGCAGAAGCAGCCGTCTCCGCCGTCTCCGCCCTCCCCCGCAGACGCCCTGCACATACCGTTCCAAGACATTGTTGTAGCTGGCAAAGGTGTAGTTCTGGTCGTCTTCTCACTTCTGTAGCCAACCTTCCCCAACCCTTCTCCACCGCAAACGTGACTCCAACAGCATGTACACGAAGACCCTCCCGGCCTCTCTCTGGCTCCAACAGATCTCGCCACCGGCCTGTTTACCAAACAGAGCGCCAGAAAAGAGCCCAGGGCGCCGATGCGCTGCGAGGGGCGCCGATCGGCCGCAACATGTTTTTCGCAAAGTTGTTTATTAGCATATTCTACAGAGTTATCTACTCGTCGTCTTCGTCGTCCAGCACGATCTTCCGCTTCTTGCGCACGACGGCATCGTCATCGTCGTCATCGTAGTCCACGCCGTGCGAGCCGCTCCGGCTGCCGCCTTCGTCCCGGTAGCGGGCTGCTCCCTCCCGCTTGACCTTCTTGAGCCGCTCGGCAGCCCTGTCGAGCTCGTCGTCGTCGAGCTCGGAGCCCTCGTCGTCGTCGTCGACGACAAAGCCGTTCTTGCCGCCGGCATCATCGACATCGACATCGTCGTCGTCGTCGTCGTCGTACTCGTCTCCCTCACCGATGTCGATGTCGTCATCGTAGCCGTCGCCGGCGTCTCTGAAACGGGTGCCGTTCCCGCTGCCTGAGCGGCGCTCGGAGCGCTCTTCCTCGATCTGTAGCTTCTGGAGTTGTCTTCTACGGGCCTTCTCGATCTCTCTGTGCGCCCGCTCCACCTCTCTCGCCTTCAGCTCCGGGTCCTCGCTCGTGACAATCGTGTTGATTCGCTTCGACTTCTTCATCTTCATGTTCTTGGTCAATGTGTCTGCGAGGATCTGGTGCGCCCGCGACTTCATGCTGGGCGGTAAGATCTGGATCGAGCGGTCCATGTTCATCAACGACACGAGCGCCTGGCCGCTCTGGAACGCAAGCAGGTTGTCGTCGTTCGGCTTCGTCTTGATGTCGAAGTACTCGTTCCCGAGCTTCAACGACATCGAGCCGTCCTCCCACTCGACGATGTTCGCGTTGGACTGCTTGAACAACTCGTTTGTCTTGCTCTTCGCGTACCGCCATCTCACCGTGTTTGTCAGCTGCAGCTTCTTGAACTGGATCGACGACTTCAACGTCGACTCGGCCACGTCCGAGCCGTTCAAGTTGTTGCTCGCAATGAACTCTTTCAGCTGCTGCTCAAACACGTTCGGCGTGAAAGGCGTCGGATCGACAAAGAGGAACCGCGGGAGCGGGAAGCTGTACGCGTGGTTGTCCTTCGGCTGATGCGACCGAGGGTGTCTGTCCACCGTGAGATCGGCGTGCTTCAACTCCTCCTCCTCCGCTTCCTCTCCTTCCGCCTCTCCTTCCTCCGCCTCCACCTCCACCTCATCATCCTCATCCTCGTCAATACCCATGTCGACACCCGAGGCCGTCCTGGTGTCCTCCTCTCCGTCCTCCTGCTCCTCATCTCCAAACAAGTCGTCCATCTCCTCCTCTCCTGCATCTCCAACTTCGGTCTCCTTTTCCAGCACCGACACACTGTCCGGCACCGCTGTCTGCGCTTCGATCTCGGTCTCCATTGTCGGCTCGCGTCCTTCTCTCACTTCTGTGGCCTGTACTGTCCGCCACACGCCCGCCAAACCGCACACCCGACCCTTTCTTCTGTCGCCGTTCTCCGTCTTCCTTCTCTCTTTCTACTTCTGGCCCCCCAGGCACCACCACCTCCCGCTTCCGCCAGAGAAAACTTCAACAGACCTTTTTTGCGCCGATCGGCGCGCCGATCGGCTTGCTGCACTTTTTTTCTCGGTCTCCCTTCTTCTTCCGTCTTCCCCTCAGCAGTGTCTTTTTTTTGGGGAAACACTATATCGAGCAGGAGGAAGACACACAGGGGTTCAACAGCAGCTGCTCTGGGACAGACAAGCATACACTAGCACACACACACACACACACACACACACACACACACAGCGATGCTATCCAGACAATCGGGACGTCTTTTCAAGATGGCTGCCGCCTCCGGGGCCAGAACCACCGTGTCACCAGCCAGATTCTTTTCTGCACACCACGGCGAAGAACACGGCCACGGCGAACACGGCCACGAAGAGCACGGACACGACGACCACTCCATGCCTCTCTCCGAAAGCGAATCGATCCTTAACTCCCACACAGCCACCGCAGCAGGTATCGTTGCGTTGGTTGTGGGTTACGCTGCCGTCAACTCCTCGTACAAGGAGTCCCATGACGGCGCCACCTTGCTCTCCTTGATCAAGGCGCCTGAGATCTTGGAAGAGATGCGTGCAAACTACACCTCTTACAGAGAGAGAGTCCAGCACCAGAAGGAAATCCAGGAGATGATGATGTTCCCTGGCAAAAGAAGAACATACGACAACTTGGTTACCTCGATCGACGCCATCCCAGGCAGATATTTCCCTTCGGGCTCCAACACACAATTCAACACCATCAGCGACCATGACGCCTTAGCCCCAAGAAAGACGAAAGAGTCCCCATTCTACTAAAGCTTCACCCAAATTGCTTGTCGACCCCCTATTTATTCACTTATTCATCTATTCACCCCCCCTTTTTTATTAGTCATTGCGGAGACACCTACCAGTCTCCCATCTATTTCGATATAGGTCTCGTGTGTCCGCCATTGTGTCCCGAGTCTTGTTATTTATTACCTACTTCAATATATACACTTAAATAAGTAGCACTTTTTTCTGAACATCCGGTACGCCGATCGACCCAGCGATTCAAATGAAAGGTCCCTTTGTTTACTTTTCAGGCTATTCCTTTGATGTTACAACTGCACTCAGCTTGATAAGTTGCTCTCCTCTGTAGTTTGTCCGTCTGGAATAGTCAACCCAAGCAAAATAAACAGCCAGAATGGCATACCTTGGTGTCTCGAAATCAGCGCTCTTGGAGTGGATCAACGCCTACTTCGACATTAACTACACCAAAATCGAACAATGTGGCAATGGTGCAGTCTATTGCATGATTTTTAACGCGTTATACCCCAACATTATTAACGTCTCGAGGATACACGGGTCTCCCAACACGGAGTTTGAAACTCTTACAAACTACAAACTGTTGCAGCACGGTTTCAACAAGGTGAGAATATCAAGAGATGTCAACGTGGAGAAATTGATGAAATGCAGACTGCAGGACAATTTGGAGTTCTTGCAGTGGTTTGGCAAACTTTGGTGTGAACACAACAAAGACTTCGCATTCAGCGGCTCCACCTCACGGCCTACCTCCAGAAGGACGAGTTCTATTGGTGTTGACCGAAGTAAACCCCTAGGTTCTAGGAAAAGTTCCAATGCAACGCCACAGCAAAGGTCATCTCTGGCTACTACGAAATCAAATACTCGCTCAACATCTTACCCAGTGCAGCCACATTACAACAACACTAAAGAAAATAATATCAACATTACCAGCAATAATGATAGTCGAGTCAATGCTACTGCTGATAATAATAGCAACAATCACAGCACTGAAGATAAGAAGCTACTGAATGAGGTTTTTCAGTTAAGACAGGAGCTACAAACTGCGAATGAAGCATTGGAAGAAGTGTCTAACCTGAAGGAATGTCTTCAAATCGAGAGGAACTTTTACTTTGGTAAACTACGAGAAATAGAAGTCATCTGTCAGAATATATCGCAAACCAACAACGCTGAGCAGATATCCACTCTCACCTTGATTGAAGATTTGAAAGATATAATGTATAGTACGGAAGAAGGATTTTTATTACCAGACGATGAGACGGAAACCCCTGACCTGGATGATAGTAACGATAATATTGAACGGGAGATAAATCCAACGACAGCTTTGCATATCGATAAAAGTGAAAAGAAAAATGATATCACCTCACCCCAATCTCAATACAAGCACATCACACAGACGCGTCCAATCCCCGACTCAAGTAATCTGGATCTTGATCACACGGATTCCACTGCAAATGTAACGAACGAAGAACTGTTTGATGATGAAACATTTTGAAAATGTTGTTTTGTATGTATGTTTTATTCGTTAGTGAATGCTTATATAAATTTGAGAATGTATGCATAAGTATAAGTAAAATATATATCCCGGTAATGAAGGAAGACAAAAAATTATATGCTTTTTCTTGTAATGCTCCTCATGTTCCTGATTCTTTTAGACTTCAAATTGAGGATTTTCAGAGAGTAGTTACAGAGACACTTGTAGATTTTGTTTGACTGTAGTAAAGTGAATTCAGCATCGATATTGGAATAAACGCCTTCCATTTGCAGGTTATCAAAACCACAAGGAAATTTGAAGTAGTTCTCAGGTAAAGTGCAAGCAAAGTCGCTGCTATCATGAAACCGAAATTCCTTTAAGCATTTTGGGATTTTGTGTAGATTCACAATCTTTACTGCCGGATTCTTTACAAAATAATCTAAGATTATTATTCTCTGCAAACGTATCGTGGCATTGAACTTGAATCTTTCAAAATCTATAATGACCTGCGGAAGGTCGGTTTCTATGATAAGATTCTGTAGAGAGTCTGGTATCTCGAATACTGATTTATCCTTTTCATCATTGTTTTTCAACGTTCGGAAAAGTTGTACAGTTTCCACGCTATTGGGGAGATTGTGACTCAACCAACCGAATTCCACATTGTTGCACTGAAAGACGATCTTTCTCAACTGCTTGAGGTTTGATATATCTCCAAAGGTCTCAAATCCACACCGTTGATCGCATCGCACTTCGAGAAGCTTCAGGTTTGTTAGCTCTCTTATGTCCCGGAAATCAAATTGATAGTAACTGTCATCGACACTATCTATTATAAGCTTGTGTATGAACTGGAAGCCGATGTACTTGAACAACTTCAGAAGTTCATCACTTTTGTTCAGTTTAGGGTCGGCCAAGTTGATTTTCAAAACCACCTTGATGTCGTTTGGATTGACTTTATATTCCTCCAACAAAAACAAACAGTAAGAGAAATACTTAATCAACTTACTGGTAGGGAAGTTACTGTCACTGGATATTGTCATATTAAGAAAGAATAATACTTTGGATTTCATTTTATAACGTGACTGAAGCTTGGTGCTGGAATAGTGTAAGATGTTGATCGCCTCCTTGAAATCATAATGATCCGATATGGCGAAGTTGAAGACATAATGAGCGCTACATGGCAATATACTGATGTTCTTCGCAAGGGTATAAAACTGGGCAAAGTGGTTTTTGTAGAATGAAAGTGTGATCGTCTTCACCTTCTTCATGTCGACCCCCAGGCTCAGTGACATGCATAGGGCGTTGAACGATTCACATTGGATGTAAACAGCGTAGTTTGCCAGAAACGCCAACTGCTGCACGTTCGCATGTAGAATCAAGTTTCGTATGGATATAGTATGCGTTTCGAATAGTTTGGCAAAAATTTTCACATTCCCGAAAATGAAGTCCCTCAAGTTGATGAGATCGTTGGAGAGTGGATCTTCGTCGAATTTCAGATACCCCCTATTTGTTATCGTCACCGTCAGATCGTGGATCGAGACGTCCTTGCAGAACTCATCGTTGAGCATCAAAAACCGAATGATTTCCGTTTTCGTGAATAGCGTCTGGATCGTCTTGTTGAGCACGTATCCGTACAACTCGGGTGGAAGAGACCCCACCAGCGTGCAAACAGCTCCCATCCTCTGCACCAAAGGCCCTCTTCCTCTGCAAAGAGCACCTGTAGATCCCGTCTCCATCTCCCATTTTCCCTTTACACCCACATAGGTCCCGTTTCTGGCTCTTGGGAACCAAGTAGTGCTTTCCCTGATAAGACTTCTGTCTGCGTCCAGCTCTAGCCCTTTCATCTCTCTGTCGGCGTAAAGTCCGAGCGATCTCCGGAGCTGATGGAGAAAAGCGGGCGGAAATAAAGACTTGCAATTTTTGGGGTCGATCGGCGCAAGTTGGAGCATTACGTCGATCGGCATCCGGGAAGGAAGGCAAGGCCAGAAGGCGATGGAGAGGGAGGAAGGTGGCAAACACCGAACAGAAAAGATGGGATGGAAGGAAGGGAAGAGAAGCCAGAAGGGGAGGGGCCGGAACGACGGGCAGGTCAGAGTGCAAGCAGCAAGGCCTTTATTTAGCAAGATACATAGAATGTTGGCTGGAATGCGTATGCAGATGCTGGCGGTAAGGACACTCCGCCAGCCCTTAGCGAGGACGTTCCGTCATCCCTTATCAAAGTCACTTCAGCTACCATGGAGTTGCGGACGCCTGCCAGCGAAGAGAAACTTCTCGCTGCTGAATAGCAGGGTGCTGTTTAACTCCTCGAGATCTCTGTTTGCCGAGGAGAAAAACGAGAACAAGGAGAAGCTGCAGAGTGGCAACAAGAAGGACGGACAGGAAGACCAGAATGAAAAAGACAAAAATGGCAAGAAGCCCTCTGGTCCAAACGGCAACGGGTCTCCGACGTTTGGAGACTGGCTTTTGTACTCCTTCGGTTTCACGGTTTTGTTTTCCTTGATAAGCTCGATTAGTTCGCTTGAGATGAGCGATCCTCTCACGTTCCAGGAGTTCCAAACGAAGTATCTAGAAAAGGGACTCGTCCAGAAGATCGAGGTCATCAACAACTCATTTGTTAGAGCAGAATTGATTTCAACCGAAAACCCTAGATATGTTACCTTTAGTATTGGATCCGTTGCATTTTTTGAAGGGGAGATTGACCGCGTGCAAGATAAGTTGGGCATACCTCTGAACGAACGTATACCTGTCACCTACGAAAGAAGGTCCAGCATCTTCTCGTATTTGATTCCTTTCATTCCAACTTTGATATTGATTGGTGGTACCCTCTACATTATCAACCAAATCAGAAAGAAGAGAGGAGGTAGCGGTGGCTCCGGTGGACCACTCGATCAGATCATGAATGTCGGTAAATCGAAGGCCAAGCTTTTCAACCAGGAGACAGACATCAAAGTGCAGTTCAAGGACGTTGCAGGTTGTGATGAAGCAAAGGAAGAAATCATGGAGTTTGTCAGCTTCTTGAAGAACCCAAAAAGATACGAGAAATTAGGAGCCAAGATCCCTAGAGGTGCCATTTTATCTGGTCCTCCAGGTACCGGTAAGACCTTAATGGCTAAGGCCACTGCTGGAGAAGCTGGAGTCCCATTTCTTTCTGTCTCTGGTTCTGAGTTTGTTGAGATGTTTGTCGGTGTCGGTGCCTCCAGAGTTCGTGATTTGTTCAAGACCGCCAGAAAGATGGCACCATGTATCATTTTCATTGACGAGATTGATGCGATCGGAGGTGCTAGAGAAAAGAATTCAATGAGATCCAACGACGAGAAAGAGGCCACTTTGAACCAGTTATTGGTTGAAATGGACGGTTTCGACAGTTCAGATCATGTGGTTGTTTTGGCCGGTACTAACAGACCTGATATGTTGGACAAAGCATTGATGAGACCGGGTAGATTTGATAGACACATCGTTCTTGATAAACCCGACTTGGAAGGTAGAAAGGCAATTTACAAGATCCACTTGAGACCTTTGAAGCTAGAATTTCCTGTCAGTGACGTGTTTGCCGGTAAACTAGCAGCATTAACTCCTGGCTTTTCCGGTGCCGATATTGCAAACTGTTGTAATGAAGCCGCTTTAATTGCTGCAAGACATGACGCCAAATTCGTTGAATTGAAACATTTTGAGTCCGCAATCGAAAGAGTCATTGTTGGTCTAGAGCAAAGAAGTAGAGTTTTATCTCCAGAGGAGAAAAAGACAGTGGCATACCATGAAGCGGGTCATGCAATCTGCGGTTGGTACTTGAAATACGCCGACCCATTACTGAAAGTTAGTATTATACCCAGGGGCCAAGCGGCATTAGGTTATGCTCAGTATTTACCTGACGATCAATACTTGACGTCTCAAGAGCAATTCACTCACCGTATGATTATGGCTCTTGGAGGAAGAGTCTCCGAAGAATTGAACTTTGACGATATAACCACAGGCGCTGCAGATGATTTGCAAAAAGTTACCAGAATGGCGAATGCCATGATACTGAAGTTGGGTATGTCCAAAAAATTGGGCACCATTGTTTTTGAGCCTAAAGACACCAACATGCAAGTTCACAAGCCATACAGTGAGGAAACTTGGGAATTAATCGACGCCGAAGTCCATAGAGTGATTGACGACGCACACACAAGATGTAAGAATTTGCTGACGGAGAAAATCAAGGAGGTGGAGAAGATTGCAGAGGAATTATTGACTAAGGAGGTCCTTACCAGGGAAGATATGATCAGACTGATTGGTCCTAGACCATTTGAAGAAAAGAATGAAGCTTTCAAGAAATACTTGGATCCAGACGCCAAGCAGGAATAATCCCTCAGGCTTCCGATAGATGAATTTATTTGTATCTGTATCTGATATTTACATACCATTGTGTCTATAGAACAGTTTATAGCTTCCAGTCATAGAAAAGACATTGTACATAGCGAAATGCGAGAAAATGAAAAAAGCTCGAGAAAGAAGACAAGCGGAGAAGAAAACTGTTGAGATGCTACCTTGCTGAATACTGGGGGGTTTGTAAGGGGAGAACATCGTGTAGAAATAGCCCAGCTCAGAGGAAGACGAAAAGGAGAAGGAAGTGCTAGGAAACGGTCATCCGCAGCGGCATGGATTCAGCGAAATCAAATGAGTTTGCATACCAGGGCTATAAGATTCCGCTTCCCGGATCGATTTCTGCAGGTCATCAAAATCACCAGCATGTAACCAACTATAAAAACATTTTCAGTTGTGGCGGGCATAATTGCAACTTGTGTGAAGAGTGCCTGACTAGAAACATGTACAGGAGCTCTCCAAAATCAGCAAGAAGCTCCAAAATATCCAATTCCTCTGAGGTTTTAGATCCAGACACGAATAATACGAAGGAGAAAGAGCAGGAGAAAGATAGTATGGCATCTGAAACTGAAATTGGAGAAGGAAAGTATTTCACGACAGAGAAAATACTACTTTCTATACTCTGGAGTAGTATCAGACAGTCTGAATTGATGATACAAAGCGCTGAGCACGATAAGAACGCAAGGAGTGACACTTTAGATACTCCTTTCAAAGGCTCAGGAAAAAGATCAGCAACAGCATCTGATAGATCCATGATGAGCTTACAGGATATCCTGAACATGAATCCGGTGAAAAAGGCCAGAACCAAAGTTGTATCAGATCCTGTGTTGGCCAGAAGCACCAGCGGAAACCAGTCCAAACCATTGTCACCTTCAGGGGCGCAACCATCTAATTCAACTGAAGGCAGCTGCTCACAGAGTTCAAAGCCTATATCGGATAACCTCGCCGACATTAGTCTGAAAACTAAGGGCAATCGAAAAGAAAAGAACAACAATACACCCAAGGCTGTCAAACCCGCATTGAAAAAAGGTAAAATCTCGTGCTACGGCAAGATCAGAGATCACGAGTGGGGATGTAATGCCAGCTTCGACTCGTTGGATGAACTCAAAAAGCATTGGGGTGATGCCACCACTGGCACAATTTGTCTGCAACGGTTTATCGAACTTCGAAAAGAATGATTCTTGATGCATGGAACGGTCCCAACAGGTACGGTTTTTGTTTTTCCACATTTTCTCATTTTCTCATTTTCGTCTTTTTGCGGATCTACATTTTCTTCGGGGAGAGAACGACTTGTTTACACTTCGTTTTTTATCCTCATCTTGAGTGTAGTGATAAAGTTTACGAGAATAAAGGTCTTCAGGTACACCACTACAAGAATAGCTAGATTCAATGCAGCCGATCACAGATTTCGGTAGTCTGGACGTGGACAAGGAGAATATTTTGCCGATACCCCAGGGGCGATCGGCTAGCAAACTCTCAGAATTGATCAGCACAGACTCGAAAGTGTTACAATCACAGCTAGCAGAGCAAAGGCTCAAATTTGAGAAAAGCTTGGACCCGCAATTACTTGTGGACCTTGACGACCCTTTAGACTCATATTTACAGTACATCAAGTGGATACGGGAGAACTACAGATCAGGGAACACTCATGAATCGTTGTTAATTCAAGTTTTGGAACGCACCACCCACGATTTCAAGGACGATGATTACTATAAGAACGAGATTAGGTATTTCAAAGTGTGGCTTGAATACATAACTTACAGCGACCATCCAGGCGATGTATTTAGCTACCTTTTCAAAAAGAAAATTGGATCCGATCTATCACTTTTCTATGAAAATTATTCCCTCTTCTTCGAATTGAACGATCAATGGGGAAATGCCGAAGAAATTTTGAAGTTGGGATTGTCGCTAAAGGCTAGACCTTTTCCCAGACTATCGAAATCCTACGATGAGTTCTTAACTCGAAGGTCATCGAAAAATGCCAAAGAAAAGCCACGTTTACCTGGGCTATCTAATCCTGGCGGGACAGGATTAACTTCACAAATCCGCAGTAAGAAGGAAGAATCTAAAATCCAAATTTTCCGGGATACTCCATCAAGCTTGGTCCCTACAATCTTCAACAGTAATGATAGCAATAGTAGCAATGATAATTTCTTTGCACAAATAAACAGCATAAAGCATTCCAAAAAGGAGAACATCTTGAATCCTACATCCTGGAAAGGGGAAACATTGAAGAACTCAGGAATACTCTCGAAGGAGGCGAACAAAATTGAGGTGTTTGATGATAAATCTAATCAATATCCCGTAACTAACACAATCAAGCACCAGGATGGTAAACATTTTGAGACTTTCGACTTCAATTTTGGCTTATTCATGCCTGAATCTTCAACAAATAATCCTCTAAGTATGATGGAAGTTCTATTGATGTTTCATAAAAAAAGGATGGACCCTGCAAGAAACACCGAGAATGATAAAAAGAGAGAACAGTCCGAAGATATATCATATAATACCCCTCGCAATAAAAAATCAAGGACTGAACCAGAATCAGCTGAAAGGACTTCTGGTATTGCTGATACCCCTTTACTTGAATATTTCAAGAATTCCAGAAGTGGTCTGTTCCCGTTAGAAAATTGCTATGACAAATGCACTGATGGTAGAAATCTTCAAGATGAAGAAAATGTTGGACCTAGTAAGTCTAATTCCAGGGCCAATACCGAGAATCACGTGCTGCCCGAAAAAAGTGAAGCAGTTGAGATAAATGAAACTCAGAATAACCTGCTAGATGCTATTATAGGTGGGGCATTTAGTGACATTTTTACCGACACCGTGACAAAGCAAATAGAACCTAAAACACCATCAAAAGAAGATAAACCTAAAGTTGAAAAGCTCGGTCTTTCAGTTGGTAATATTGATGCTGTTGATGATGATTTGCTAAGCTCACCATTTGTTGAAAATCCTAATATCATTGAGGAGAAAACCATACCTTTATCAAATGATCCAACCATTATTAATCCATTCGACCCTCTGTTCAAAAGCAGCCATCTTAAGCAAATAGGAATGACCATATACCAAAACAATGACCTACACAATTTTGGTTCGAAATTATTCAACAAGCTCCGAGTCTTACATAAGGTACTGAAGCCCAATACTCCTGCATTATCTGGTAACAAACAAACTCTACTTGAGTTCGGGAATAATGAAGCGTACTCCATCATTATGGAGTTAGGACGTGGTGGGTTTGCCACTGTCTATTTGGGTGAGCAGCTCAACGGTGAGTTGAACGCGATCAAAGTTGAAGGACCATCTGATGTTTGGGAGGCATACATTCTATCGAAAATAAACACGATATCCCACGATTTTATGAAGTTGAAGTCTTTTTACAAATTTGAAGACGAATCTTATCTGATACTACCTTATTTACAACAGGGAACAGTGTTGGAATTGGTGAGCAGTTTATCCAATTATCAATTTCTGACAGGGAAAAATCTGATTGAGGAGTCTTTGGTAATATATTTTACTATTCAGTTGATTAGTAGCGTGTTGAAACTTCATTCTATTGGAATTGTTCACTGTGATATTAAGCCAGATAATTGCATGTTGAATATACAAAGTTCTGAGAGTAAACTCAAGTTCAATGATATTGTATTAATTGATTTTGGGAGATCTATTGATTTGTCTCTATTTCCAAAAAACTCTAAATTCAAATGTAAGTTGGAGAAAACAGACAATCAAGACTGCCCTGAATTCGTGAACCAAACATCATGGATTTATGAGCCTGACTATTATGGCATTGCCAATATTGTACACACGCTGCTGTTCCATAAAGTAATTCAGGTACAATCTACTTCCAAGGGTGTTCAACTACTAGAACCTTTTAAACGCTATTGGCAACGCGATTTATGGAATGAATTGTTTGATCTACTTTTAAATCCTAGCAAGTACAACAAAACGGGCGATATATCTAGGGAGCTTGAAAAGGTGATGTGCAAATTGGAGTCGTGGTTCAGTCTAACGGTCGATAAGAGAACTTTCTTGGATAAGTTGACTCAAATAAGCGAGATACTAAACACAAGATTCAAGAAAACGAAATAATCGGTATATATAAATGATTTTGTAAATAAAAAAGGACTAATTACGCAATGAATAAAATTACAAAAGATTTGGGACTTTTCCAGATTCCTCCCAGCAATGTTTCGAGCAATTGGTGCATAAGTATTTAAACTTTTGTGCCGAAACAACGTTAAAAAGCCATTGGTCATCCGAAACAAAGGAATCAAAATCGTTTGGCAAGTCTACTCTGGATTCAAAGGTTTGGCTTGAAAAATCTGTGTAAGCGTTGGAATCAAGGTCAAGACTGAAGATATGATTGACACTGGTATCGCTCGGTTCAGATTCTTCAAGTCTGTTACCTATATCAAAGTTCCACTGTGATTTATCTGCTTTAACGCTACCTTTGCCAAAAATCTTGCCCACACATTTATCAAAGAGACCGCGGAAAGCACCCGGAGGTTTTTTCTTGACCTGTGAGTTACTTATGTTGGCCTCATTATCTGTGTTGATTGAGCCGAGACCTGGGAGATCAACAAAGCTGATTGTTTCAGTTTCCAACGTTGTTTCGATCAAAGGTTGGTCTGTGTAATGCTCGCTTAATAGATTGTATTCATTTTCACCCGTAATGTAGCGATGTAAAACGTCACCCCTTTGCAAAACTGGTTTTCGGAAAAGAGTTGATTCTGCAAGCCATGAAGGCGACTCCCTCATCAACAAGCTTTGTATTAGGCTGTATGTTTTACTCTCTCCTAACTCTTTCCGTTGGTTCCCAGAGGTTTCGTTTTGATGCTCCCCTAACTTGTTGGAACATCCCTGTTCCGCATGGCATCCATTATTAGTGTGAGTGATGTTCAATTTGTCAGTTTGCTTTTTTGTATTTGAATCATTGTTAGACTCTACTGGTATCAAAAATGATAATTTCATTTTTGTCCGTTCAAGATTCTTTATTAGAAAAAATAAACAGGAGTAACATGGCGAATACAACACCAAAGGTCAGAGAAGAAGAGGCAAAAAAAGTAAATGCGTATGATTACTATAAATCTCTACCAACAACAGTCAACTCATGTTTCTAATTTCCTTCCTTCTTTTCTGTTCTGTTTTCCCGTTTTCGTCGTCTCTGAACTCCGAAATCATGTTCTGCAACCCCTACCTATTTCCCAAAAAGGCCGCGAATCTTCCTTTTGATTTTCTCTAAAGGTCTTTCACGCTGCAAGATTTCGGCATCTTCTTCTTTCACCGTTTTCTTCACAATTAGGTTGAAAAATGAGCCAAAAGCTAGAGCCAAAACAGTCAATGTGAGAATGATCACATTGTACGGCATAGAGAAATCCGGTGTTGGGAGTGTTAAAAGACTTGTAGTGGTACGCATAATGTATTTGATCTCGTTATTGTTGTCTTCATCTACAAGTGCAAAAATGGTTGGTTCAAGTTCAAACCCATGGTTTGCATCAGGTGGATATTCTGCATACAACAACATTGCCTTATCAAATTTAAATGAAAATTTGAGCTTGCTTTTTGGTGGTGCCTCGATAAGTAGTTCCAAATGCGTTGGGGCCACACGATCGACAGCAGGATTGTAAATTATCTGTTTGACATAATCTGGTAAGTCTTTGTCATGAACACTCATAATCTTTGTGTTTCCGTATTCGTCGCCGACACTTATAGTCATTGAGTGCATATATAGTCTCACAAACCACGGAAGTGTCTCAAAAACGATGATCTTTTGAGATGCATCATTTGGGTTATATAAATCAAGTCTAAACCCACCAGCATCTTGTGAATAGCCAGATAATGATCTTGATGCATAAAATGGGGGAGGTTCCACAGGGTTAACATCTGAAGCATTATTTGTGTTGAATCTAAAGTTGTACTCTGCACTTGTGTCCAATTCAAAGCAAATATTTGATCCATCGAAAAATTCTGTTATCGGCGATAATGAAAGCATCTCTAGTTCCCAGTTGGCTAAATTCACATCAAGACAAACTTTTGAAGGCTCAGAGGCCACTAATGACCCCCCCTCAATTGCTTTACCAAAGAGATCAATCAAGCTATAATGATACTCCTTACTCAAAGGTAGAGGAAAACAATGGTACAAGTCAAAGATTCTAGACTCGTCACATCTGAGGTCTGTGCCAGGAGTTGGTTTTGGGATAGGCATCTGATTCTTTTCTAAAATCTTTGGAACATTCAAAATCATATTAATCGATTGTTCCATTGTTTGTTTGCAGTGCTTAGCATCTCCTCCTTCACAATCAGTTACGACATCAATTGACATAGAGGTCCATTCCGCATTGAACATCTTATTTCCACTCAGTAAGGTTGAAATACCCTGTTTTCCTTTTGTTGGTAATAACTTCAAAAATGGCGTTAAGTTTTCCGTACAAATAGGTTCTCTTGGAAGAGCACTTCTAAAGTGGTAAAGGTTTCCAACCAAATCAACTTGTGACTCTAAATCTATATCACCACCAAATAACTTCTCTGGATAAGTAGTGACGGAAGAATCGATGAAGTTGAACGATGCACAGAACATACCTGATAATGAGTTTGCCAATTGGATCCATTCCTCGAAAGCTTTGTCCTTTGTATCTGCTTCAATGGTGGCCCAAAGTTCGACACCGGTTCCTCCACTTGAAAATCCGTTGTGAACCAGCTTACCATTCACTTCGGAGTCATACCATCCGTGTCCAAATCTTAGATGCAATTCTCTACTATTAGTTGATTTTAGCACTGCTCCTAGTGATTTAGGAATAACATCATAGTAAAGTACCTCATCGGCTTGTGGGTATAATTCGGTCGTACCATTGGCTTCGAAGTTGAAAGAGACCAATAAATTGTTTCCATGTAACGGCTTTACCTCTAGATATTCTGTGTTTGGAAAATTTTTGCTGTTTCTATCAAAAAATCGTATTTCTTTTGGTTCCAATGTTGCAGTTGTTTCTTCCACTTCTTCTGCACCTTCACCTTCACCTTCTACTGCTTCCGCACCTTCATCCCCAGGTCCTAGTACGATTTCTACCTGATTTTCTTCAGAACTTTCACCGATAGCCGATTCAAGAATAGCATTTTCAACCCCATCATCTGTGGCTTCTTCCAGTTTTGCATCATTTTCAACAAAAAGTTTTTCTGGAACAGAATTTGTGGTTGGACTTTCCACCACTTCAACCTCTGTGGAGCGCTTAGTCACGTCAAATTCAACTTCCGCAGGAGTCGTTAGGCCAACTTCACTCTGGTCTCCGCCAAAACCTCGTTGTGCTAGCAACAATAGCACTAGCTCCACTATTCCAAGCTTCATCTGTTATTGCACTAGAAAGTCTACTGGGCTGGATACACGTTTACAATTACACAAATAACAATGGTAACACCAGCATCATCCTTTAAACACGACAAAGAAAAATACATTTCATGTTCGCTCTGCTCGTAATCACTTTCTTTTTGAAGCTCCTGTGTCATTCTAAGACTTTAAAATCAGAAAACTCAAGGACTCTGGCTGCCTAATATACAATTTGCGTATTCATGAGAGGAGCCAGAACCACAATGATGTAAATCATTGAGCAGGTGATCCTTGAGTTCATATAATAATTCTCCTCAGCTTCGTATTTTTTGTAGAATCATATTAGTCAGGCTCCATCAGCAGCTTTTAGCACAATCAGACACCTCTTACGATATAATGCCTATTTGTTTCAGAAAAAAAGTTAGCAAGAACAGCTGTCAAAAGCACCATTTATCAACTTCAAGTGAAGCCTTGTGACTAGGATTCCCAAATTTTTGTTCCTCCTGCTCCGTATCGCATAATGGGGTGTTATTTCCAAGTTACAAAATTAATGTAATCATAGTAAAGAGATTAGTGATAAAATATTCTAAGAAAAAGCATAATACTAAACAGTCAGTAAAACTCAATTCTTTTTAAGTTTTCTGGTATTAATTTTCATCAATTTCACTCTCAAAAAGGCCCAGCTGATTACCCTTTGTAGGACTGTTACAACTGAAATTAATACGTAGTAAAGAGCCATATCCACCTTCAAGTTATATTGGTCCAAAACCTGTTTACCGTTGTTAAACAGACATTCCCCATTTGATAACCTTTCGTCTGCAGTACACGTAAATTTCAAAGACGACGTGAAAACTTGATTTGAGATTAGCATAACACAGTAATGAAGAGGGGATGTGTAATTCATAGCTTTTAAAAATCCATCTAGAGTCATAGCCAATAGACCAGCCATTGCAACGCCGATGGAGCAAAACACAGAAATGACATTAAGTGCAAACCCAGGATGTTCAAACACCGTATTGAAAGATATACCTAGAGATTCACCTGCATTGACAATCAAAAATGATGTATAAAAAATTGTGAAAAATAACTTTGCATCAGTCTGAAATCCGATCACAAATACCATGAAAATTGTGAAGACAAAACACGAAACAACTTCAAACGGAATTTCTATAAAGAAATAACTGAAGAAAAATGAGTTCAATCCAACAACATCGTCATTGTATTCGTCATAAAAGTAGTCTCTTTCTTGAGGGTATGCTGCTAGATTGTTCAACATTCCAGTAAAATATAAAGCAGTCATCTGTTGAATCAAACCTAATCTATCTTGGATACTGGTTGTATTGTGCTTTAACCTGGAAAAGAATAAAGCAAGGATAATTGCCATTCCCAAAATTTGTGTGGTACGAGCAATTAAAATATTTTTGTCTCTCACCAACCCAACCCATTGTCTTGAAGTCAAAACCCAAAATCCAACAACAAAACTAGCAGGTTCTTTGATGGTGGACCTAAAAGTCTCCCTTACTTGTGACTTGCTATTTAGTATAATTGCATTCTTTGGGACTTCAACATCTTTAACACCGCCCCAAGCATCTATAATATGGTTCACCCTTGCCCGTGTTTTTTCCTCAATTTCCTTGTTGGAAGTATTGTATGATATTAAATCAATCACAAAATCTGCCAAACTTGTAAGGTGAGGAACAGAATAACCTATTGAGTCGAAATATGGAATAATTCTGTCTTCCCTACCATCAAAGGCCACCTTACCACCCTTTGCAAGTAGTAGGACAGAACCGAAATGATCTAGTGTTCTTGGCTGATGGATAGTCATGATTATAGTCGTTCCCTGCTTAGTCAAGTTTCCAAGGCATTCAACAATAGAAGCTGCGGTAAATGAATCCAAACCTGATGTTGGCTCATCCAAAAATAGAATCTTGGGAGAGGATATCAATTGAATTGCAATAGACAATCTCCGTTTTTCTCCACCTGAAATACCTTTGATCAAATCGTTTCCTACCAAAGTATTAGCACAGTCTTTTAATCCCATTTTTAGAATGATATCATCCACTACTGTATGCTCCTCTGAAATCGTGTATGAAGATTTGGAGAGTCTTAACCTAGCTGCATATATCAGAGTTTCCCTCACTGTTAAAGCCGAAAGCAAGTGGTCATCCTCTTGAACAACGTAGGAACAAACATGGCGGATCATATGGTAATCATCTATTTGATACTTGTTGAGGTAAATTTCACCAGATGACGTGTATTGTGTCATTAAGTTTGAAGACAATCTACCACTTATCAAATTCAAAAAAGATGTTTTACCAGAACCTGAAGGTCCCATGATTACATTCAATTTTTTAGAGTGGAAAACAGCACTGACATTATGTAAGATCTCTTTGGATGACTTTTTCAATTTATTTTTAACACTGAGGTTAATATTTTTGACTACCAGAGTAACCGGCTCAGCATCTTCTTTTTCAGTATTGGTCGATGCATTTTGTTGCCGCTGATGTTTAATCTCTTCAACCATCTGAGAGTAATCTATGGAATTGTCAATACTCTCTGACGATTTCACTTCTTTACCCATTGTCATATCAAGTGGTTTGATATAAAGGATTAGGCCTGCTGCAATGTAGTGACCTATTGCAAATGCTAGGACCACGCAGATAGGGAGAGCATCCCAGTTTTCCCAAAACCCTAGATTGTTTAAGATATATTTACCAGAGTATTGATAACATATTTGATCGACGTCGGGATTGTCAGCATTGATTTTAAAGCATTCACTACGGTAGTTTGAAAATTGGTTACTAGCCAAATAGCCAAATGAGTACCATAGATATGCCACATATTTGCACCACCTCACGTACACCGGTAACTGTTTTGCGTTCGCAAACAAACCATTTGTCATGGATTGAAAAGTAAAGTTCAAGTTACCTATTAGAGTAGCTATTGACACATCTCTACTCAAAGAAGCGGCGAAGGTGGCAAATGTCATTGTGTTCAAGTGGAATATCAAACAGCCTGCAAAATACTTGAAGAAATACTTTGCCGAATCGAGTCTCAAGCCATACATGAAATATGTGGTCAAGGAGAAAAATAATGAAATCCAGAAGTCTTCAGTAATCAACTTACTTACTCTTCTAGCAAGGAGGAATCCTGAGACAGACACACAATCTTCCATCCTTTCTCTGTCGAAAACCTTCAAATCTAAGTTACAGAGACGATAGATTTCGTACAAGAGGAAGAGGTAACATTGAAGGGAACATGTTGAATACAATGACGACTCGATTGATCTCATACCTGCCACACTTGTTCCAGGCTTGAAAAATAACCATCCGCATAATAGTCCCAAAAATAACCCTTCAAAGACAATCGAAAACCAACCGACAGGATCTCGGTACTGTAATTTGAAATTTCTTCTTATGAGAATGTTCACTTCTCTCCAGAATGGTGCACGACCGATAGCCTGGAACAGCTCTGATTCTTGCACATTATCCTCCGACTGTAAGTCCATGTCACTTATATCTGGAAAGCTTTTCATTTTTTCTTTCCATACATTTGTAATAGTCTCTACTCTCTTATATGACTCAACCTCTTGGGCCTTGGTTCGTGTGTCAATACTGGTTATATCAATGAAAAAGTCGGCTGGATTGACCTTTGTTTCAGGGATTCTGTAGCCAAGATGGTCAAAATGGCTGAAAATCTTGCTGTACGAGTCGCCATAACAGAGCTTCCCCTTCGACAATATAAGAACCGTATCGAACAACTTGAAAATGTCTGCTCTGGGCTGGTGGATACTCATGATGATGGTTTTGTTGAGCCTTTTGGCAATGTGCTGAAAAGATTTACACAGGAGGTATGCATTATAGTTGTCCAAACCTGTGGTGGGTTCATCAAGAAAAAGGACTGACGGATTGGAAATTAGTTGTAAACCTACACTCAAACGACGTTTCTCACCACCACTCAAACCTTTATGCTTTTTGTCTCCAATCAATGTGTCCTTACATTCTTTTAGTCCCAACGTCAGGATAATTTCATCAACCAAAAGCTTGCGTTGCCCTTTCGACGATAGCTTGGGTAATTTTAGTTCCGCAGAATACATCAACATCTCAGAACACGTCAAAGTCGGTATTAGAATATCCTGCTGGATGACATACGCATGTCTGTAATTACTTAGATCATCCTGTTTGTTGTACTTGATCACACCTTGCTTGAACATCGCTTTCTTGCTAAACTTCCGGTTGGCCAGACAGTTTAGTAGCGTCGTTTTGCCCGATCCACTTCCCCCGACTATACAAGTCAAGGAGTTTGAGGGGATGTTAAAGGACATTGGATGTAGAATGACCTTGATCGATTCCGCAGACTCTATGTCTACTGGATTTCCTTTCTTTGAGAAGGGTGTAAGGACATTTGCGAGACTTTTCTGCGAACCAGAAAACAGCGACCCTATCGACAAATCTCGTACTGTGATCTTTACCTTCTTTGTCCTTGTGAAGGATATGTTTTCCTCATGGTACTGGAGATAGTCGTTCCCCTCCTTATCGTCGTAATCGGGACTGGAGTCTGTGGGGCTGTCCGTATTGCTGTCCAACGTGCTGCTTTTGACCGTTGTATGGAGAACTTCTTTTTCTATCGTGTCCATGTTTTCAGAACTAGCATGGAGGCAGCCGTGAGACAGTCGCTGAAAAGATGCAGATTGGTGTTATCGTCCAGGGGTAACGGGAACAATGATTTCCATGTTGCAGCCTGTCGTTTCCCTGGAAGCCAAGAGCTTATCCTGTGTTACAAAAAATGCCACCTTCCCGCACTGGCCAGATTCATGTAGAGGATCGCCAACGGTGCGGACGTTCGCTTGTCTCGCTTGTTACTTGGGGAAAAAAGATGTCCCGCAGACAATCGGCCGTCGAAGATAAGCACCTTGATCCTACAGGGTTGACTCTAGTTGTGTGACACTCTGTCGAAAGACCAACTGGTTCTCTCTGCAGTGAGAGCTGCAAAACGGTGCTGTATTCAGCCCTTCGACTTGTAGAAAAGACTGGTGGTAGTTTTCAGTCAACTTTATCCATCGTCCACAGTTGGCCGGACTCAGGCGGTTGCATTTGCTGCAGTATTCTAGGTTACAAAGGTCTTATTCTGGTATTTCTGCATAAGCAGAGCGATCGTGTCCTGCTCCTCGAACTCGTTCTCGTTGGCTTCCCGGCTCCTTCGCTCGTCCTTGTAATTCTCCTTCTCGATGGGCTTTTCAGCTGCCCCGTTTCCAAGTTCTGGCAGCGGCCGTTCCTCTTCGAGATCCAGCTCGACTTCGCTGTTCTGCTCCTTGGAGTACTTCTGCTCATTCTCAGTGATACCTTGACCCATCAAGATAAGATTTTCAGCTCTTTCCAACTTCAATTTGGTGGCAATATTGATGCCCTTTAGCTTGGCTATCTCATTCTCCTTTTCCATTATATGTCGCTGTAAGGTCACTGAGTTCTTCCGCAGGTCGCTCAACTTGTGATTGTTGCTATCGTTAATTGCTCTTAGTTTTTTCACCTCTTCTTCTGTTTTCACAGTTTCCATATTTTTCGCCCTGAACTCTTCTTTTGCCTGACTGATTTTCTTCTTCAAGGCCCCGTTTTCGGACTTGATCTTTTTGATCTCTTCTAGAATATCGCAGTAGCTGCTGTATATTTTGCTGTTGGATGATTTTAGCCGGGTGTACTCTTTCTGCAACTTCACATTCGATGCTAGTAGTTCATTATATCTCTTTTTGAAGCTCACTTGTTCGTACTTCTCAATTAGCTGTAGCAAATACGCATTGTTGCGCTCCAAACAAAGACAGTATCCGACCAATTCGTTCATTTCACCATCGTCGTATTTTTCTTCGGTGTACTTTTCGTCTACAACGTTGGTTGGCGCAAAATCATGCTCGAAAGTTTCATTTTTTGGTTGGGTGTACCATCTCTCTGTCTCATCACACATCAAACGAAGTGTTTCGTCTACTTCCTGGTTGGTTCCAGTCGCCTCATCGTCTAAATAACTTCTGATTCTGTCGTGTATATTCCTCCCCTCGTCGTCGGGTAGATACGCATCTTCTGAAAATCCCTTATCGAAATCAATATTGTTTAAGTGCGTCGGTCCTTCGGATATATTCTCATTCCCACGAATCCAAGTTGTGAGTCGCTGTAGTACCATTTTCGACTACTAGCGAAATAAAGAAATAACTTGAAAGCCTCAGAGGTGTCGTCAAAGCCTCAGAGGTGTCGTCTAGCAAGCAATTCCACGAGATATTCCGTCAGCATCAGTGTTGACAATTCATTTGGCGTAGTGTTTACCCTCAGTGGGAATTTCTCTCTGCGCGTAGAAAAAACATAGGAAGAATTAAATATATTATGTCTATATGTACGTTGATACAACTTCTCAATATTTCCAGCCGTAGGTACTGCCCAACCTCTTAGTCAAGTGGTCGCCAGCAGTCTGAGAAACACCGTGTTTGTCCATATAGTAGCTGGCACCTCTGCCCTTTATCTCTCTGATACGCTTACTTGGGACGGGCTCGAGCAAAGTAGTGTCACCAGGATGTGCAAACAAAACGATAGAGTATCTGTCCTTTCCCTGATCCAGCAATTCTTTAGGGAATCTTACTCTATGGATGGTAGACTTCAAGAACCCGTTGGTCCAGTAGCAAAGTTGGTCAGCGATGTTGACAATCAATGGCGCTGCTTCACCCTTAGCCTTATACTTAGGCGAGGCATCAACGTATGGAACATTCTCCCATTTCTTCGTTAGAGGAGAAAACAACTGTAGACCAGATTCTTGCTCCCCTTGGAAGAGCAGAGTGACGGTACCGTAGTCGGTGTGTGCGCCAGCCACATTGACCTCTTTGAATTTGGCCTTTTCTTCGGCACTTGCATTTTCGGACACAGGACTTGGATAGCGCAAGAACCTAAACGTAGTACCAGAGAAGTGGTCGTCGTGATGTCGTTCGACAAACCATTCAGCATCGATGCCATCTACACCTTCGATCTCCAAACCTTTAGCCAACAAGCGCAACGATCTCTTCAATGCTACACGTAGCTTCAAAACAGTGGCCGTGACCACGTCCATCTTATCCTGCCAAAACTCTGGGATAGGCTGATCTGGAGTACCTGTCTTCAGGTTGAAATTGGCAAAATTGAAGCCTTCCTTTGGATCGCCGTATCCTCTGTCCAAAGCGTCTTCTTCAAGATTCTCCACTCCCATGCCCGTGTACCCAGCGTTATTTTGCTGGATAGAGCATTTTTGCTTTTCTTCAACAGGGAGATGAAAGTAGTCGTGAGAGTACTGAAATAGTAAGTCTATCTCCTCTTGGGTGAAACCATGTCCTTCAAACATGAGGAAACCCTGAGTGGAAGAAGCATCCACAATCTTTTTTGCGTTATCTTCAGACGAGTCGAGCAAGTCAATAACTTCTAGCTTTGTTTCATCCATCTTGAGACTATTGCGTTGTTGGCACAAAAGAAAGTTACTGAGAAAGGGGTAACTGCAGGAGAAACAAAGTGATGCCTTGAAGGGAAAGAGAGGAAGAGAAGAGAAAAATTAGACGACACAAGCATTTCCTCGTTATCACATCAAATCGAACTTGATGATACGACAAATTGAAATTATCGAGCAACCCAATTCCGGCGGAAAAGCCTTCGGAAATAGCCGCTTACGGACAGAAGATACTAAAAAAAAAATCCTCACTTTCCTTCCGAACAAGTCACTTTGTAAGCATTTGTTAAAGGCAGGTGGAGAGGAGTAATTGACAGAGATTATAAACTCGATAGTCGAGACTATTACTAGATATACGATTATTGATGTGATGGTTTCTGTTCCTCTGCATCAGCTAATAAAAACTTTTAGGTCGACTCGTGATCGAATTTGTTTTTATTTTTGAAAAGATATTAATTATGTGAACACTATAAAGATTAAAATCGAGCTATAAAATATATAAACTAAAATTTAATGCGTCACACTTATTTCTTGGCAGCCTTGGCAGCAGACTTGGTAACCTTACCAGCCTTGTCAACCTTTTCAACAGACTTGATGACACCAACAGCAACGGTTTGTCTCATGTCTCTGACAGCGAATCTACCTAAAGGTGGGTAGTCAGTGAAAGCTTCAACACACATTGGCTTGGTTGGGACCATCTTGACGATAGCAGCATCACCAGACTTGACAGACTTTGGATGGTCTTCAGTGGACTTACCAGTTCTT
>JAKUBB010000047.1:0-91606 GCA_030563085.1 Pichia sp. NRRL Y-27259
CTGGTTCATCATCAACTACTCAGTCATCGACTGTTCCATCTGGTCCATCATCTGCTCCACCAAGCATTAAACCATCTGAATCTACATCCACCATTAAGTCATCGACTGTTCCATCTGGTTCATCATCGGCTAAGTCATCGACTGTTCCATCTGGTTCTTCATTTACTAAGTCATCGACTGTTCCATCTGGTTCTTCTTCCACTAAGTCATCGACTGTTCCATCCGGTTCATCATCAATAACTCAGTCATCGACTGTTCCATCTGGTTTATCATCTGGTTCATCATCAACTACTCAGTCATCGACTGTTCCATCTGGTCCATCATCTGCTCCACCAAGCATTAAACCATCTGAATCTACATCCACCATTAAGTCATCGACTGTTCCATCTGAATCCACATCCACCATTAAGTCATCGACTGTTCCATCTGGTTCTTCATTTACTAAGTCATCGACTGTTCCATCTGGTTCTTCTTCCGCTAAGTCATCGACTGTTCCATCTGGTTCAGCATCAACTACTCAGTCATCTACTGCTCCATCTGGTTCAGCATCCACCACTCATTCATCGACTGTTCCGTCTGGTTCTTCATCGGCTAAGTCATCGACTGTTCCATCTGGTTCATCATCAACCACTGAGTCATCGACTGTTCCTTCTGGTTCATCATCAATCACTGAGTCATCGACTGTTTCTTCTGTTTCATCATCTGCTCCACCAAGCATTAAACCATCTGAATCCACATCCACCACTGAGTCATCGACTGTTCCATCTGGTTCAGCATCCACCACTGAGTCATCGACAATCCCATCTGGTTCAGCATCCACCACTGAGTCATCGACCGTTCCATCTGGTTCTTCATTGACGACCCCATCTGGTTCAGCATCCACCACTGAGTCATCGACTATTCCATCTGGTTCAGCATCCACCACTGAGTCATCGACAATCCCATCTGGTTCAGCATCCACCACTGAGTCATCGACCGTTCCATCTGGTTCTTCATCGACGACCCCATCTGGTTCAGCATCCACCACTGAGTCATCGAGCGTTCCATCTGATTCTTCATCGATCACTCCATCTGGCTCTACATCATTGACCATTGGTCCATCTTCTGGCTCAACTGCTCCACCAACCATCAAACCATCTGAATCCACATTAACCACTTCATCAACCACACCAGCAACTTCTGAGGCCAGTACCTCTGGATCTACATCATTGACCACCGTTCCACCTTCTGAGATCAGTACATCTGGCTCTACATCGTTGACCACTGTTCCACCTTTTGAATCATCGACCTCTGAGACCATTACATCTGGCTCATCAACTCCAACAACAGTCGCTTCTTCTGAAACACTCTCCACCTTGACCGCTGGATCATCTACTCCTGAGACCATCACCATTGGTTCTACATCAGTGACCACCGTCTTGACTGAGGTCACCGTCTCTGGCTCATCTGGCATATTTACTACAGTGACTCCATTGACTACTCTTCCAGCAACTCCAGCTTCCTCGTCCTTACCATCTACCCAAGCACAGACACCTGGTACTTCTGAGTCTAACACTTCGAGCTCGAGAACGGAATCTAGCTCCGCAAAGCAAGAAACCACCAACACAGTTGGCGCTACTTCGGTAACAGCACCTACTAGTGCAGGCACTGCTATTGAAGCCTCGACCACAAACGGCGCAAGCGCCACTACAATGAACACTTATACCAGGAACCCAGGTACATCAGGCTCCATAACTTACAATAGTTTCATAGGAACTTCGTCCAGCACCGGCCAGACCAGTGGTCCAACTGTCAGTTACTTCAACGCCTCTCCAAAGCTTTCCGTCGGTAACGGTTGGTTGAGTCTCGTTGCCGTTCTATCAACGATTTTCCTATTCTAGTTGACGATTAAATTTCTTTCGTCTAACTTTCATTTCTCTCGTTTTTACTTTTCTCGTTGTCGTTACACAAGATTTCTTTGGTTTAACTTTCATTTCTCTCGTTTTTACTCTTCTCGTTATCGTTACTTACGATTTCTTTCGTCCTATTTATACTAGTCCATTCCGATCTATTTCTCGGTAAAGACACTTTGATACCAACACATTTCTGTGACATTTATATACATTACGATTTTTTTGTATCACTAAATTTAATTTGTTAATTACTCTATTTACGCAACCTCTTCACAGGAAGATATCATTCAATGCAAGTACGTCGGCTTTTTTTTTCCCATCTTATATCTCATGCACTTACGTCACGTAGACGGCTTGCTTCCTTCTTCTGGCCCGCGCGAGCGAATTGGCTGGCCAGAGAAGGCTTGAACGAAAGGGGGTGGTAATCTGCTTCATCCCCCTAGATAGAGGTCATTCTTCTCAGATGGGACAACGACTAAGGGCTTTTGTAGAAACAAAACGCATCAATGGGCGGTAAAGACTCTAAACCGGACGTTCCAAAGGGCTGGGTGGCCGTGTGGGACGAAAAGTACAACGGTAAGTTAATCTGTTAATACAAACTTTTTTGTCCTGTTGGTGGCAACACACTAACATTGAGTGAAACTAATTGAATCTGGATCCAGAATGGTTTTATGTAGACGAATCCACTGGGCACTCACAATGGGAAGCTCCAGAGGGGACTACTTTCCAAAGTAACGAGAGCAACCTTCCATCGTACAACCAGGCAACTCAAGCTCCACAACAGCAAACCAGTCAAATGCCAGGCGCCCAACGACAGTATGGTAATCAATACGTTCCTCAACAACAGTTTGCTCCTCAACAACAGTTTGCTCCTCAACAACAGTTTGCTCCTCAACAACAGTTTGTTCCCCAACAACAGTACGTTCAGCAACCTTATTACCCACAGCAGCCAGTTCAACAGCAACCAGCAAGATCTCGTTTCGGCGGAATGGGTGGTATGTTAGGAGGTATGGCACTGGGTACTGTTGGTGGTTTGTTGATTGGCGATGCAATCGGCCACGACGATTACGGGCAAGGTTATGGTGACTACGGTGGAGATTACGGTGGTGGAGATTACGGTGGTGGAGATTACGGTGGTGGTGACTTTGGCGGTGGCGACTTTTAACTGACAAAGGCTGTTTCTACCCCGCTCGCCACTTGTTGAATAATCCAATATATATTAAACAGTTTTACAGACTTTTCATTTTCAATAGATAGTAACCCCGCAAAATTATAGCTCTTTTTACAGACTCATAGCCCCAGATAAGGTAAGAGGACATGAGCAGTTCGTAGACAACCCAACCTGTATCGGGGCCAAAATGATTTGTAACAATACTTGCCAACTCTCTGGGGTGAAGTATTCGTGTGAAATTCAAAGCAAGAGGCACGGACATAACGCATCATCGCATCACCCCGGGAAAGAACTAGCGAAAAAGTGCTCAACGAACATAAACATCAAAGGCTAAAGTAGGTTGGTAAGCCTTTAGGGGCTGACTCAATCGTAATGACGTTCAAATAACCACATGTGGAACTTTCTAGTTTGCGTTTAGTTACCCCAGAAATCGGGTGAAGTAAGCAGCGACAGAATATTTCTCAACAGTCAAACAAAATCTGGACATGAATCTTTTGGATAGGAATGCCTAGTTTACTGCAAGCTATTTCGTGATCTAGGTTCGTTGCTCCAGAATAGCAAGGGATTTGAGAGGGAAGGAGCCATAATTAAGAAATGCTGCAAGACGATTAGCACAGTATCCTAGTACACTCTTATATTTTGCAATACGTCCTCCATCTCATTAACACCATGTCCAAAAATGAACAGAAAACTACACGACATCTTGTGGCGGGCTTTGCCGGCGGTCTGACTTCAGCAGTCTGTCTACAACCGTTGGACTTAATTAAAACACGAGTACAACAAAGCAGGAATAGCTCGATAACATCGGTACTTCATAGTATGACATCCGTGAGACAGTTATGGAGGGGAACCTTACCAAGTGCGTTAAGAACATCTGTTGGAAGCGCTATGTACCTTTCAACTTTGCATCTAGGCCGATTGAATGTATCTAAGTTGAAAAACATCCAAACTCCAGTTTTTAATGCCTCCTCAAAGCTCCCTAAACTATCAGCATATGAAAATATCTCAATCGGAATGGTTTCCAGGGCCGTAGTTGGTTTCATCACTATGCCAATAACAGTTGTAAAAATAAGATTTGAGTCAAATTTATACAATTACGTATCGATGAAAGAAGCGTTTGTGGAAATATTGAAAAATGATGGAATAAGGGGGTTCTTTAGAGGTTTTGGTGCTACGTGCTTGAGAGATGCTCCATACGCAGGTCTATACATATCCTCATATGAACAGTTGAAATCTATACTACCGATGCTCATGAGAATCAAGGTAGACGACAACAAGGAGTTGAGCCACTTTTCATCTGGTATTGTTAACTCATCCAGTGCTATTTTGGCTTCGACTTTTGCAACCTGTGTCACGGCACCATTCGATACTATCAAGACGAGAATGCAGTTGTCCCCAGAAAAATATAAAACCTTTACTCAAACTACTGCCACGCTATATAACGAAAGTTGGCTCTACTTCTTCAATGGTCTTTCACTAAGGTTGATCAGAAAGGCAGGTAGTGCTGCGATTGCTTGGTGTATTTATGAAGAGTTAGTTAAGTTATGAGCCGTAGTTCCATCTTTTGTTTAAGCCCCGTCATACATTATGTTAATTTTGTATCTTGTAGATACTGTTAAAAAAGTACAAAGACACAGAGTCATATCTCTATATGCTCTCCCAATGGATATATGAGCTTTGGGGAATCACCAGTTGACAGTTTAAGGATTGAATGCCCGGATATTTGAGAATACTTAGAGCTGAGAGACCTAGAAAAGAATGAAAAGGATCAGGAAATTCATCCTCGTCAGTGGTTTTGTTGAAACCACCCATGTGGGTATTTTGCGTATTTTGAATTAAGAAGTTTATAGTAGCCTTTTCATCAATTAAATGAGTGAAACCTAACAGCTCAAGTGAGGCAAGTGTCCAAAATACGTAACACGTATCAGCGTACTTGTTAAGCCTTCCATTGAAGCCCCCGTTATCTTTCACATCAGAGTACTCATTTTGCAAAAATTCTTGTTCATTATATTTTCCGAAATATACTTGACGATGCACCAAGAAGTCAAGTAACTCATCGACTTTATTGAGATGAAAGGATTTTGTGCAATCTCCATCGATTAAAGATAGTGCATCAATGGCACAAAACACCATACCACCATGTGATTCATCACCTTTGCACATTGAAAATCCTCCATCATACGTCTGCAACCCATAAATGAATTTCTTCAGTCTCTCTATATCTATGATTTGCGAATAAGCCGAAAGGTCTTTGAAGAGTATCTTGCACACTGTTGCTGCAATCATACAATACCTTAGATCTTTTGCATGCTGCGAATTTAAGGTGTTGGTAAATCCACCATTACTCTTTTGGCATGACTGTACGAAAAATATCACTTTTTTCTTGTCTATCCTACTCAAGCCATCTCCTAATATGATTAAACATTGTAGGGCAAAACATGTTGACGCCAAATCTATCGATTCCACTCTATCTAGGTAGGTCAATGATCCTCTGAAGCCTGAAACTTGCTCGCTTTCAATTAGATGAGAGTATATGTAATCAATGAACTCCTGCAATTCAGAGTCATTGAAAGTAGCGTGCAAGGTTCCCATCAGCTCAAGTGCTGCCAGAGAAAAATAAGCAATTGCTAGTTTATTGCTGTCTTCAGACTCGAACTTACTCGGTAAAAGGGATAAAAATCGTTTATGACATGAAGTATGTTTTTTTATGTCCAGTTTGTAAAAGCTATCATTCATCTCTTTCTTAACTATCACAAAAGCCTGTATTGCAATGCAACTTCTCCGAAGCTCTTCGATCTGGCAACTAGACATTCATGATTAACGTTAAATATAAGATCATGCGAAAATAACGAGTTTCCCAATCGATTAGTCTGTTTGCACGTGACTTCTCTTTTTTGTGTTACATTCAGGATATAGGTTTGGAATCGAAAAGGGGACGCTTTTGGCTAATTACTCACAAAAGATACAAAAGAAAAGAAGAGAACTGAAGAAAACAAGCTAAAAATACTGAAGCACGAGGAAGAAAGAAATCATTCCTTCGATTCGCAGGACTTTATATATTCGTTATCGACGGAAATCGAGAATCCATGTTGCTCCATAATGCTCGCAAAATAATTACTTGATTCTAAAAGTAGCTTTGCTGAGTTTTCGCCGAGTTTCAATACGTCATTTTCTTTGCAAGCGTCTGTGAAAGTAGGGATCAAAATCGACCGAACATCCAAGATACATTTGTAACAGTTTCTCGATAGATCATCAGTGCCGCATCTCCAGATATTCAACATACTTTCAAGCAGTTCTTTGCAATCAGCTACTGAAAACATCTCTTTGTAGAAGGAAATCAGCACAGAAAGGGAGGTATTAGCAAAACGGTACAGTACAAATGAAGAGTTGGGTATTTTTTTAGACAAAATCAAATCTTGTAATAAGGCAGTATTTTGGTATGTTGCATTGGATATGACAGTAAAGTTTGGAGTTTCTGGCTTCGGGAACAAGTTTGATGATTTGAACAACTGAGTTAGTGTATAGTAGTACTCTTGAGATACCCATGCTGCAAAATTATGAAGATTTATATTAAAGGAATCGTCTATATTGGTCCTGTCATCAGCCCCACTTTTGATTTTATTCTCTTGGCGAAGTTGAGATAATTTTGATAGTGAAACTCTACAATCATTATACCATGCATCTGCATCTTGCCGTAAGGCTGATAAAATGGCAAATTTCTCTGGGTCATTGTTAATTTGTGACTTAGCATTGGCAACGTATAATTCGGATATGATTTGTGATTGTATTTTACACATATTGATAATGATGACTTGGGTAACAATTCTACCTTCTTCATCTTTAGTAATTGCAATTGGTAGCGGGACGTTAATATCATTCAAAGAGAGCTTTGGCTGTTGCCCCAAAGTTGAACATATTAAAGAGCCAGCCACAAATATACTCCAGAACAATCTATTTGTATATTCTAGCTCTGACAGGGTAACCCCAGATAGATTCTTCTTTTTCATGCTTCTATTCAACTGCCACTTGAGTGAATAACTGGACAAGTTTGAATGAATGAACCATGCTGTGTCGAGGTCTGAATCATCTAACAGAGTTATGATTTCAAAGAGCATCATAAATCTAAGTATTTGGACACGTGTTATAAAAAAGCATTTTCTTTGAAATAATTTATAGGCCGTGGTAAATATTAGTTTATGATACTTCGAGTTGACGATTCCAGCTTGATGGTTGGCAATCAAAATAGCACAGGTATAGACCAATAAGAATTCAATAGAAGCAAAGTAATCTTCACGATTCTGAAGGCTTGTTTCGTTCCAGTCAAATTCTGTCTTTTTGAACTCTTCGAGTTTTTCCAACACTACTTGCTGATCTAGGAAAATGACTAATTTCAAAAGAAGACTCAAAGTATTATCGTAATCCAAGTGAGGATTGTGGTTGTTAAACGTTGCAAATATGCTTTCATCAATGAGACCAATTTTCTTGAAAATTAAATGAAGTAGGTCCTGCTCTAAAGAACTTGGAGGTGAGATGTCAAATAAACCATTTGATCGAATGGAATTGGTATCTTGATTGAGAATGGTGAAATCTTCGGCTTTCAGAATTTGCTCTGAAGGAGGCAGAAAAGTGTTGTCTCTCTGAGAGGAAAAAGATTGTGAGGCCGATACACTCAAGTTTCTAGCGGATATTTCATCCGAGGAGATGTTCGATTGATAAGAGGGCAGGTAAGAGGTGGTGGAGGAGGTAGCAGAAGGGGAAGCCGAAAGAGATTCTGCAAAGTAAGCCGGATGAGACTTCAATAGTTGCTTTGGAATTGATGGTAGGATAGTAGATTCCAGTGTTAATTTGTTCAGAGGGTTGCTACTGATGCTAGTCGCATTGTTGGCCAAAGGGTTAGTGCGCTGTTGCAAAGAGTAGGAGCTCAAGGGAGGTAATAGGTCATCCTGACCTGCAGGTTGATTTACTTTTGGGATTGGTCTGATTGGAGGCAATCGAATTATGGGAGAAGTTCTTATGTTGGAACTCTTTGGGGAAGGCAAACTGGAACCTCTGTTGTATGTAAATGATGTAGAGAAGGGAGCGGCGGAGGAATATAGTATATCATTTGTTGGGAAAGTGCTACCCGCTATGGCCGCCAATTTTGTTGGATTTGATATAGTTCTTCTATGGCGGAAGTCTGTGGTATCTGCAGGATTATTCGGTACGGAGGATTGGCTATTAGCCAGGATGATGGAGGGGATATCGGTTGCTGTTTCGTTATCGGATAAGGAATCAGAATTGGAGCCCGAGAGTGTATTGCTGCTATCATCGATACCGTCAGCTTTCCTGTCGCTATTACTACATAGTTTCTTCAACTCGATGATTGACACGGAGGAGTGACTGATGGAGGACTTCCTCTTGTTTTTCCTTTCTACGTACTCACAGCATTCACCCTGTCGGTCACAGTTTGTGCATTTGGGTAGTTTTTTGGAGCACTTTTTTTTCAACCTTCTGCATCTGATGCATGCATATTGGTTGTAGGCCTTTTGGGTGTAAGTGCTGGTGCTTTCCGGGGGGTGGGAAGACTCGGAGTAGTTTATATCTTTGATGCCTGTAAAATTGGCTGTGTCGTCGGAGTCCTTCCTGAGGCCGATACTGGTGGTAGCGGTACTGGTGGTGGAGGCAGAGTGTGCGTTGGGAGAGGAGAGTGAGGAGGAGGGAATATTGTTCATTTGTTCGACTAGATTCATTTACGCTGTGAGTGAGAGTATTTGCGGGTCCTTTTGCTTGCTTTCCAACGCAGTGAAGTTTGTGTGTATTTTTTCAACTGAGGTACGTGTAGAGGCTATAGAGGGGAAGCTCGGAACGACTCGAGACGTCAGAGGAGAACGTGGTAAATTTGCGGGGAAGGGGAGAAGACCGAGAGAGGAAGAGGAAAGAGGGAGAGAGGAAGGAGACGAGGACGAGGACGAGGACGAGGAAGGTGTGGCAGGAGTGGACACTGGAGAGCTCGTTGAGCAAGTGCCGACGCTGTTGACGAATGTGAACGCTAGCAAATAATGCGTGATTAGCCTGTGGCGGACAGCCGTATCAACGTTCGAGGACCGGGGAAGAGGGGCCGGGGAAAGCGGCGGACGGACTACAGTTCATATATGCTGCGGCACTGCAGTTTACGAGCACTGACAGCCATGACTTCGCTGCAACAGATAACAATGGTTGCGAGGCGGAGGGGAGGCGGACCAGGCGGGGAGGACCAGCGACAAGATCGGACGGGGTGCAACGGAAGGCCAGGGAAGGTTTGGGGAAGGCCTAGGGCGGCACCGTTGCGGTGACGTCGTGCTCTTCGAGGCGGCGGTTCGTCTTTCCAGCTCCGTGTTGTCACTGTCCTTGTCTTCGCCAGAAGGAGAGACAGCCCTCCGTCCGACAACACGGGGTCAGCAGCAGCAGCAGCAGCAGCAGTGGCGGCGGCGGCGGCGGCCTTTTGAAAAAAAGGGCATGCATGACTGTCTGTCGGGAGAACAAAGGCCCGTGATGATTCACGGCGTAGAAGGCCGGAAGTAAGGAGTCTCGGGGCTGGGCCTCACGCGCGGGCGCCGGCCCGCGCGTGAGGCGCCCGCACCCGATCTCCGCTCGGGCGGTACTCCGCGAAAAACTGCGGGAGCAACGGGCCACGGGCCGTCGGGGGAAGGGCCATCGGATTTGAGGCCGCGCGGAGAGGGGGTGGGTGCTGGTGCGGTGCGAGTCGAGAACGAGAACTAGGCGAGAAGGCTCGGCACCCGCTCACGTGTAGGAAACAGGGAGACGCGGGGAAAGGGAAAAATGAGAAAAAAGAGAAAAATTACGTAACGCGGCCGATCGACGGCATTTCCTGCGATCAGCGAGAGAAGGATTTCACCGTTGTCGTTATCTACCACTGCCATTATTACTGCTGTCAATGCCATCACCGTTCCACACGGTAGCTGCCCCTATCCCTTTGAGCACGGCTTCGACTCACACACGTCACATCCCTAGACACCGCAACTGCAGCTGAAGATTCCCCGGAGAGTTAAGACAGCTGACATCCAGACTCTGCCCCCTCTCCTCCCGCCGACACATCCCCATGCTGCCTTCGTACCCCTATCCCAGCATAAACAGTCTGCAGAAACGGTCCTCCATTGCATCCGAGAGGCCGTATCTGCACAGGTACGCTCTATCGTCGCACGACATCGGGCTACACTCAAGCAGTAGCGGTACCCACAACCACAGCCACAGCCATAACCATACCCACAGTCATACCCACAGCCATACGCACACCCTCAACCACAACAGCAGCAGTAGCAGCAACAGCAACAGCAACAGCAACAGCAGCAGCAGCAGCAGCGCCTCCACCTCGACGAATCGTAACGGCGGCCACAAGGCGGCCGCCAGCAAGAGCAAGGGCAGTGCTGGCGCCAGCACCCTTGCTACCAGCGGAGCCGGCAGCTTCATCAATTACTCCTCCTCGCAAGCAAACGCACTTCCGCACTATACCCTGCATCCGCAAGACTCCTATGCACAAGCATTCGGCAGTGGTGCCGCCTCTTCCAGCGAATACACGTCGTCGTACACGTCTCACTACCCGCTCTATGGCGCAGACTGGTCGTTCACGAGAGACCAGCCCTATGCCAAGATCGCCTTGAGCTCGTACAGAGAGGACTCCACAAATAAGTTGGAGATCCTTTACGGCTCCCCGCAGTACATCGACGACGACAACAATGTCCGTGCCAGCGTCGACACCGACAACGCCGTCAACTCATGGTCCTTTACAAAGCGCCACGGCTATACAATCAAGTACCCTGTTACGCGTCTACAATGGGACCCGGCAATGAACATTCTGAACACGGACGTGGAGCGGTTTGCCACGACCTCCGAGTGCTTGAGAATCTACGAGGTCCTTAAGCAGGAAGACTACGACCTTAGCGCGGCCAACTCCAACTACGTCAACAACAGCAGCTTCACAAACTCCAACACCGCCAGCATCGCAGCTGGGAAACTTGTAGAGAAGACCGCCCTCACCAACTCGAAGTCGAAGAACTTAAACCAACTCCCGCCAATGACATCCTTCGACTGGAACAGGTTCGACTCAAACAACCTCATCACGTGCTCCATAGACACCACCTGCACGGTGTGGAACCTGACGAAGGAGACCTTTGTGGCCAAGACACAGCTAATAGCACACGACAGCGAGGTCTACGACGTGAAGTACATCTACGGCGACACCAACGTGTTCGCCAGCTGCTCATCCGACGGCTCCGTGCGGCTGTTTGACCTCAGAAACTTGGACCAGTCGACAATCATCTACGAGCGTTCGGATGGCCTCACAGACGAAGAGTACGCTACACAGGCGCCTGCCTCCTCTGCCGCCGCCGCTGTTCCTGCAACGCCTACCCACACCAGAGCCGCCTCCGACGATACAGGGAAACTCGTGAGGTTGGCCACGTCCAATTACAACGCCAACCAGATTGCCGTCTTGGAGGCCAAGTCGAACCGCATCCTGATCTTGGACTTGCGGAACGTCGGGCTGCCGCTCTACACCCTCCACGGCCACTCGGCGCCGGTGAACTCGATAGCGTGGCACCCGAAGAAGAACATGCTCCTCTCCGGCGGCGATGACTCCCAGGTGCTCGTCCACGACTTCTCGGGCTCCGCCGACCTCCACGAACCCGCCGGCCTGCACGCCAAAGACCGTCTCCCCGCCTACTCCTTCTCCACGCCCATGGAGGTCAACTCCGTCTGCTGGAGCCCTACCGGCGAATGGGTCGGCATCAACAACGGGAAGCAGTTCCAGGCGTGCCAACTCTAATATAGTCTTCTCCCCTTCCCTCCCCCGTGTAACAACGTGTACTGTACGTTTAGCAATGGCTTGCCCTAGCCCCTATCTTCACCACGCACGGCTGAAACCGTCGCCGGTTGTCCGCTTTGAGGCAGGCGAGGGTCGGCGGGGGGCGCTCCGGTGGCCCGTGGCAGGAAAACGTTTCTCCTCTCCGGCCGCCATGGCCGCCCTACCAACGTTTTTCAGGTCCTGGCCCGAGAGACCAAGACATATACAGACAGATAGGCCTGCTCCGCTGATACCCCTGGTGTGTCTCCATCTTCTCTCCTCACCGGCAACCCTGGTCCCGAGTCCCGCCCCGAGTCTCCAGCCCCGAGTCCCGCTGACTTCTTCCGCCGACCGCTCCCCCTGGCGATGTCGGCGCAGCGACTTCGCCCGACTCCGCGACGACTTCTCCCGACTCTGCCCGACTCTGCCCGACTCCCGCTGACTCGGCGCCCCGCAGAGCTGACTCCGGCCAGACCCCCCAGTGTAATTTGCCTCCCCTGGCTCTGCCCCGGCTGCAATCTGATACGTACGTACGGACGGACATGCACGATTTATATTAAACACATGCTGGTTTTTTCCACATGGTTTATCTTCCCAAGGCGGAAGCCAGTCTGTCTGGCGTTGATTTAATCTGGCCTTCGTTGCTTTGACCGTTCTGTTCGTTTTTCTTTTCTTTCCCTCTCTACTCTTCTGACTTTGCTGGACGAGCTGAATCAGACCGTTCCGTCCGAACTACATCGCCACTTTGAAAACCAAAGAGATACATCTGGAAAAGTTCGACAACAAAAGTGTATGTGTGAGCTGAAGAAAGCGACAGCTTCTTTGCTGATCTGTGATCCCAGCAATCGATCTGTTCCAGCGGTACTAACCCAATTCCCTTGGAATTTCCATTCTTTTTCCTTTTTTATTCCCCCCCTTTTGTTGACTTAGACTAGACATGCTCAGAAATACAATCAGAGTATCACGTTTGGCGTTGAGAGCCCCTCGGGTTTCTGTGCAAAGATTTCAGTCGACAAAGGTCGATGTGTCGACCGAAAAGTACGCTAGTATGTACAATGTCACTGACAAGTACGCGGACCTGGACACTTTTGCCAGAAGACACTTGGGCCCACAGCCGGAAGACGTCCAGAGCATGTTGAATGAGGTAAATTCTGGTAACTTACAGGAATTCATCAGCTCCGTCATCCCAGAAAGCGTCTTCGTTGGAAGACGCTTGAAGGTCGAGCCCGCCAAGGGCTACTCCGAAACAGAAATGTTGAACAGACTGAAGGAGTTGGCACGTAAAAATCAGGTCCTTCGTTCCTATATCGGTAAGGGTTACTACGGCACCAAATTGCCTCTTGTCATCCAGAGAAACTTGATGGAAAACCCAGCGTGGTATACCTCATACACTCCATATCAGGCGGAAGTTTCCCAAGGTAGATTGGAGAGTTTGCTCAACTACCAGACTGTCGTGTCAGATTTGACCGGGATGCCGGTTGCCAACGCGTCACTGTTGGACGAAGGTACCGCAGCAGCAGAGGCAATGATTCTCTCGTACAACTTGTCAAGAGGTAAGAAGAATGTTTACTACATTGACTCGAACATACACGAACAGACTTACAGTGTCATCGCCAGCAGAGCAAACACCTTAAACCTCGACATTAGGGTCACCGATTTGTTTTCCAAGGAAGGCTTGAGCGAATTGAAGGAGAACATTGGACAGACCTGCGGTGTGTTGGTCTCCTACCCTCAAAGCAACGGTTCCCTACCATCGATCAAGACTCTACAAGAGATCTCCGGCTTGGTCCACTCTGAAAGAGGTTTACTCTCGGTCGCCTCCGACCTACTTGCGTTGACCCTGCTTCACCCACCTTCCACCTTCGGTGCTGATATCGTTCTTGGTTCATCCCAAAGATTCGGTGTTCCAATGGGTTTCGGTGGTCCTCACGCCGCCTTCTTCGCTGTCACCAAAGCTTTACAGAGAAAGATGCCAGGTAGATTGATTGGTATCACAAAGGATAGAATGGACAAGCCAGCTTTGAGACTGGCCTTGCAAACTAGAGAACAACATATCAAGAGAGAAAAGGCAACCTCCAACATCTGTACCGCCCAAGCTCTATTAGCTAACATCGCTGCCAACTACGCAGTGTACCACGGTCTAGACGGTTTGAGAAACATCTCTTCCAAGATTTATGGCTTCACCACTCTTCTGGCTAACCAAATCAAAGATAACTCTCCACATGATATTTTCAATAACTCCTGGTTTGATACTTTGAGTATCAAATTGAACGGTACTACCTCTGCTGAATTCATGGAAAAGGCGGTCAACGATTACGGAATTAACGTTTTCAAAGTCGGCGAATCAAACATTCAGCTATCACTTGATGAAACTGTTTCTGAAAAGGATTTGATTGATTTGATTGCACTTTTCACTGGTAAGGCCATCACCGTCGAGAGCCTAGAATTGCCTGTTTTCCCTGAAGAATGGACAAGAAAAGACGTCATTTTCACCAATCCTGTTTTCAAGAAATACCACTCCGAAACCGCAATGCTCAGATACTTGTATTCTTTGCAACAAAAGGATATCTCTCTAGCATCATCGATGATTTCTCTTGGTTCATGTACCATGAAATTGAATGCGACTGTTGAAATGGCACCAATTACATGGCCCGAGTTTGCATCTTTACATCCTTTCATTCCAAGAGACCAAGCTAAGGGTTACATGGAACTCATCACTGAATTGGAAGCTGATTTAGCAGACATCACCGGTTTCGCTAAGACCACCTTGATGCCAAACTCTGGTGCACAGGGCGAATACACAGGTTTATCTGTGATCAAGCAATACTTGCACGTTATCAGAGGTGAAACCAACAGAAACATTGTTTTGATTCCTGTCTCAGCTCATGGTACCAACCCTGCATCTGCAACCATGGCTGGCTTGAAAGTTATCCCAATCAAGTGTTTGAGCAATGGTAACTTGGACCTTGAAGATCTGAGAAAGCAAGCTGAAAAGCACTCCGAAAACTTGGCTGCTATTATGGTCACATATCCATCTACTTATGGTCTATTCGAACCAACCATTAGAGATGCTTGTGAAATCATTCACCAGCATGGTGGTCAAGTCTACCTCGATGGTGCAAACATGAACGCCCAAGTTGGTTTAACCTCTCCAGGTGATTTAGGTGCAGATGTTTGTCACTTGAACTTGCACAAGACCTTTGCAATTCCTCATGGTGGTGGTGGTCCAGGTGTTGGTCCAATTTGTGTTGCTGAACATTTAGCAGATTTGCTACCAAAGCATCCACTTGGTGCCACTAGTAATGCAAACATCGAAAATGCCATTTTACCAGTTTCTTCCGCTCCATTCGGATCTGCATCTGTATTACCAATTCCATATGCTTACATCAAGGCCATGGGTGGTGATAACATTCCATTTTCTTCTGCTACTGCCATCTTGAACGCAAATTACATGATGTACAAGTTGAAGGATGCATACAAGATTTTGTTCTTGGGTGAAAAATCTCAATCTGGCAGCGATGAAATCAAATACTGTGCTCATGAATTTATCATTGATTTGAGACCATTCAAAGCCGTTCATATTGAAGCCATCGATATTGCCAAGAGATTGCAAGATTATGGTTTCCATGCCCCAACCATGTCTTTCCCAATTCCAGGTACTTTGATGGTTGAACCAACTGAATCTGAAGACAAGGCTGAATTGGACAGATTTGTCGACTCCATGTTGGCAATTAGAGAGGAAATCCGTGCTGTTGAAGAAGGTAGAAGCGATGGCGCAATCTTGAAGAACTCTCCACATCCATTGACTGATTTATTGGAAACCAGTGAAGATGAATGGTCGAAGAGAGGATACTCCAGAGAACAAGCTGCTTATCCATTACCTCACTTGAAGAACTTCAAGACCTGGCCAACAGTTGCTAGGGTCGACGATACATACGGTGATATGAATTTGATGTGCACGTGTCCAACGGTAGAAGAAGTTGCAAACATGGACATTGAATAGACTAGATAAATAGTTTTATTTGATTTTCGAAGTTTGGTTTTGTGCTTTTATCTGCTATACTAGATTTATTGTTTTTCTTTCTTCCTCTCTTTGTATTTTAATTTATTCCATAATTTTATAGAACAACTCGATTATTACTAATTAATACCTACTAAATTACTCCGGCGACCGTCGTTTACGCTTTGCTTTGAATAAATAGGATTTAAAATGTTATAAATAAACAAAAACAGAAGATAAATAAGAAATAAATAAGGATAAATATTTATTTGTATAAAAGTATCAAAATTGTCTGGATCGGGGGTCAGACAGAGATTATATAAAGTAAGAATGAATAGTTGAAAAGTTTAGATATATGATAGGAGGAAAGAGATTCATGATTTTCTTTGTTGACGTGATGATGATGGTAAGGATGATGTTTGTCGTAGCGTATGTTGTTGGTCAGAGATGGGGAATATTGTTAATAATGCAGTGTGATATTAATTTTTTTTACTGATTTGGAACAAATTAAAATGATTATCTATCAACTTCACCGAAGACCAAATCCATAGTACCAATGATTGCAACAGCATCAGGCAACAAGTGTCCTCTTGCGATGTGGTCGAAAGCACCCAAGTGGGCGAAACCTGGGGTTCTGATCTTACATCTGTATGGCCTTTCGGAACCATCTGAAACGACGTAGACACCCATTTCACCCTTTGGTGCTTCGATAGCGGTATAAGTTTCACCTTGAGGAACTTGGTAACCCTTGGTGAAAAGCAAGAAATGGTGGATCAAAGTTTCCATATCATTCTTCATCAACTCCTTGGAAGGTGGGGAGATCTTGAAATCTTCAACCTTGACAGGTCCAGCAGGCATGTCATTCAGACACTGTTCTATGATTCTTAAGGATTGTCTGAACTCTGCCATTCTAATCAAGTATCTGTCGTAACAATCACCCGTAGTACCGACGGCAACATCGAAGTCGACCAAGTCGTAAGCATCATAAGGTTGAGCCTTTCTGATATCGTATGGGATACCGGAACCTCTCAACATGACACCGGATAAACCGTAAGCCAAAGCGTCTTCGGCGGTGACTATACCGACGTCGACAGTTCTCTGTTTCCAGATACGGTTATCGGTCAATAATTCTTCGGTTTCATCGATTCTGTCACCGAATTGGGTGGCCCACATGTAGATATCGTCCAAGAGACCGAAAGGAATATCTTGGGAGACACCACCTGGTCTGACGTAGGCCGAGTGCAATCTAGCACCAGAGACTCTTTCATAGAATTCCATCAACTTTTCTCTTTCTTCGAAACCCCACAAGAAAGGAGTTAAGGCACCGACATCCATCGCGTGGGACAAGACAGACATCAAATGGTTCAAGATTCTGGTTATTTCACCAAACAAGGTTCTGATGTACTTGGCTCTGATTGGGACCTCGATGTTCAGCAACTTTTCAACGGCGACAGCGAAGACCTGTTCGTTGGTCATCATGGAGACGTAATCCAATCTGTCGAAGTAAGGAAGGGCTTGCATGTAGGTCTTTGTTTCAATCAACTTTTCGGTACCTCTGTGCAACAAACCGACGTGAGGGTCGGATCTGATGATTTCTTCACCGTGCAATTCCAAGATAAGTCTCAAGACACCGTGCGCAGCTGGATGCTGGGGACCGAAGTTCAAGGTGAAATGTCTGATCTTGGACTTCTTGACCGTGTGATCTGGGGAGTCTTCGTTTTCCAAGGTCCATGTTTCCCAGTCATTGGCGTCGTTGATGAAGTTTGAGTAGTTACCCATTGCGGAATTGATTTCCATGTTGACGGTGGAAGGGAAACCGTCTTCACCTTCGACGGCGGACTCGCCACCTTTGTCACCTCTCTTCTTGATGATGTAGAAATCGTTATCTCTGGCCTCCTGCTCGATCTTGTGGAGCTTTGGCATCTCTTTCACAAGTGAGGTGGAGGAGAGACATCTTCTGTTGAAATGTGCGAGTCTGGAGACGTGTGAAGCTTGCTTGAAGCTGGATCTTAGAGTGGCAGAGAGCATTGTGTGTACAGATCTGTTTCCTTACGTCTATGTGTATCTATGTGGGGGTGAAGTGTTTGTATGGTATGGTACAGATAAAATATATGTGTGGGAGTGGGAGTGGGTGTGTATGTGGACAGTGCAATGATACCTGAATCTTTCGAATGGCGGTACCTATGTTTAGACTTGTGCTAGCTGTCGTGTGTGTTGTGTGTCGGAAGCGGACTGTGTTTCGACAATGCAACCTGATCGGGTGTGGAGGGGCAGGACAAACGGAGCTGTGCGTGTGGTGGGAAGTGCCTATGGAACGTCTTATGCAGTGTACGTGCTCTGCAGAGTATCTCTGTGTCGGACAGACCAGCCAACGACAGGGCTACAAAAGCATCTGTGTTGCGTTGAGTGCTTTCCTCCTCTCCTCCTCACCCCTCACTCTCTCTCTCTCACTACAGGGCGCACAGTGTTTTTCCCCTCAGAGAGAAAGCGAGTATGTAAGCAGCATTGGCATGCCAGGATTTTTTCCGCATTTTCACAATTTTGGGCGCTTTTCTTTATTCGTTTTTCCCCTCTTTACTTAGTGGCACGCAAAGGGGATGACAGCGTCACGTGCGGAAGAAGAATCGGTGCACAGATGTAGAAAGAATAGGCGACGCGTCGATGTTTTTTCTAGGAAAAACAGCTTACATAAGCGTGGCGGCAAGGGTGGCAACTATTCTTAGTTGGGCCGAAGAAGGTTCCAGGACTCCCCGGGGCACTGCCGGGGTTAGCATGCCCCGAGTCCGAGCGCCGGGCGGTGGGTCGGCCAGTCAGTCACTCTGTCGCTAGCGGACTGATTGACTGCTTGCCTCTGCCTGGTGGGGCCCCCACCGTCGGTGTCTGCGTGACGCAGCAGAGACCCACAGAACGGCATGGAGTTTCTTCGTTCTGTTGCCCCCCTTAGCCCCACTGCTATATAAAGAACGTGCGCTACCGGTTTCTCGTTTTGTACCGCCGGTGCGCACTGCGTAGGGATTTATTATTTGCCTTTTGCCTTCGAGGGCACAACCGTTCTAGCATACGCTCTGAGCTTTTGTTTTCAACACTGCTTAGTTTTTTTCTCTCTCTTTGCCTATCTGCCTTTGCAGGAAACTAGTACTAAATACACCACACAACACACAACTCAACCAACAGAAATGCCAAGATCATCCTCTAGAAGACCAGCTCCAGCCTCCCACGGCTCATCCTCACGTTCCCTCTTTGGCGGTAACTCCCAGTCGAGATCTGCTTCTACCATGGCTGCTCCAGCGGCTGCCTACCGTCCTCCAACTCAGGCCTCTGCTGCACACCCAGTCACCTCTCCAGCCGCTGCTGCTCCACAACAGCCTGGTATGTTTGCACAGATGGCCACCACCGCTGCCGGTGTCGCCGTTGGTTCCGCCGTCGGCCATACTCTGGGTGCCGGTCTGACCTCCATGTTCTCGGGCTCGGGCTCTAACGACGCTCCAGCCGAACAACAGCAACTGCAACAGGCCCCCGCCGTCCAATCCCAGGGCTACAATAGCCAGCAGTCCACCCCATGTGACGTCGACGCAAGAAACTTCACCAGATGTATCGAAGACTCCAACGGCAACTACCAGGCTTGTGACTTCTACTTACAACAATTGAAGGCATGCCAAGCTGCCGCCAAGCAATACTAATTGCGATGCAGTTAAAATAGCAAGCATGGGGAAGCCGCAAACCGTTTTCCTGAAACAACAATAATAATAACAACATTTATAGAAAATAATACAATACTTTCACTTTATTCCATTATATAGGGGGTCTCTCTCTCCATTTTCTTTTATTCTATTTTCTTTTATCACTTTAATCATAAATGCACACATGCTCTAGGACAAGTCATTACCCATATCTGCTTCTGACGCATTGTGCTTGTTTCTACTGTATTATTCTTTTTCAGATATTATTATTTAATTTGCACCTCCTTCCCTCCTGTATAAAGTCTGAATTATCTTAGAAAAAAATCCTTCTACTTTACTTGTTCCAAGCTTTAATTTTTTTTGATTTAAACTTGACTATATAAAAGAATAATTTGTACAACTAGCAAAGGTTTTCCGACAATCGTGCGATCTAGCAGATCCATCGTATCTACAGGTTCATTTCATTTTGGACAAGCATATCCAAAACTAGAGATGGTGGTCTCACTCTCTTCTTGTTGTCTTCTCCATTAGAGTTTGGCGCAGGGGAAGGGACAGAAGCAGGAGATGCCGATTCGACAGAATGCTTAATCTTGTTCTCTGCCAGACTCCTGTGGATCAATTTCTCGAGTTCACGCAAGTCCATTGAGGTACTTCTCGAGTGTGCACCATTCAGATTATTGCTGCTGTGGTTGTTACTCTCTAGCAAGTTGGATCTGCTGTTGATGTTAGGAGAGGATGAGTTGATCAAGAGGCTGATCGACTGCGTCTTTCTCCTTCTCGAGTCTTTGGATGATGCATTGGTAGATGGTGAAGAGATATTTATGGAATGATCCACAGGTGATGATATATGGAAGGCATCCAACAGTTGGTTGGACGACAACCTTTTGCTGCCGTTGCCATCGGTGATGACGCTTTGCATTGATGGATTCTGTTCCTGAATTAATTGATTGATTGGGGAAATGAAAGAATGTCTATTTCTTGGCGGAATGTATGATTGTGCTAATGCAGAACGTAAATTATGGCCCGGTTGAGAAGTCAGATTCGATAGATCCACCCTTGACTGGTTATCGTTCATCGAGCCAAAGGAAGACGAGGACGCAGTGGAATTGTGTGTGAAGCTAGAAGAGTCCGAGTTCGGCGTAGCAGTACAATTTCGGTAGCTATTCTTCTTTTCCGCAAAGCTGGTAGGATCGTAAGCCAGGAAATTGAGGCCGCTTTTGTCATCATCATAGTATGAAATAGTGCCTCCTCCGTAGTAATCATCAAACCTGGTAGCGTCCTGTGCTGCCTTACGGTTCTTTAACCAGTACCAGAACCTGGCACTCAACAAGAGCACGAAAAGAGCGATAATAATTGTGCCAACGGCAATGAAAACTGTCCCGTTCTTATCTTCATAATGGTGAATATATGGATTGTATTCATCCGATATAACAGGAACAAACGTAGGAGATTCACTAGCACTTGAATATGTGGTCGAACTGCTGAAGCTGTTACGTGTGGTGGCAGAAGGTTTTGAAGATGCCATTATGGTGTGGTATAAAATCTGATCTCGAGAGGTCTCTATCAAACTCTTTTTTGGGTGGTTGGAAACACGACTTGTAAGTAAATGAGTGTGGGTGAGCTTGTACTCTGAAGTTGCAGCAGGAGTTTCTCTGGAAGTAGTGTCGGGTATATCAGAACAGATTAGAGCAAGTGGCAGAGCAGACTGGGGCAGAAAAAGAAAAGAAAAGAGAATGACAGGTAGGTAATGAAGAAAAGGAAAAGGAAAAAGAGTCCCTCCTACACTTCCATGACACGAAAACCACGACGCTTTTCAAACAGAACACACCCGTCAACGAAACCCCTGGAAATAAAAGGCATTCAAAACATGTTTGCTATCTCTACAACGTATCTAAAACAATAACAATCGAAACGCGTTTTTCTGTTGGCTCTTTCGCACCGCGTTTTCGTTCCTTTCGTTTTGTTAGTTTATTTTCTCATTTTCCAAAGTATTTTTCTTTTTCCGTCTTTTGCTTTCCTCTCGCTTGCGGTCTCTATATACATCTATATATAGATATCATATTCACGCCTCTATTCATAATCGTATATATACATATAATCATGATCTACATGTAAACGAAACCAGGCGTTCAGAATTTCCAATCGGCGCCAGCAGATTCAATTGCCCATGCAAACTTTTCTCGTAACGTCTTGGTGAATAACTTCTCAATAGGAACATCGTATTTCTTAGAGAACATGACCGTCAAACGCGGGTCGATATAGTTCATCTTCGAAGTGTCCAAGGAAACTGCGGAGTTTTCCTCTTTATCCTTCAGTTGCAAACTAGTATTTTTGATCCTTTCGTCGAGTTTGTCGACTTGTAATTTCAATTTCTCAGCTGTATAAGTACTCTTCTCTTCGTACTTCTGGGACTTTGCTTCGGACTTGAACTGCTTGATAGTCTCCTTTGCCTTATCAACCTTCTTCTTGTTGTCCTCCTTCAACTCTGTCATCTTCTGCTTGTATTCGTCGGCAGACATTTCCTTCTTCTGATATTTGAGCTTCTCCTTCTCCCTGTCAAACCTTTTCTGGAGTTTTTCGAGCTCATTCTTTGACCAACGCATGACGATCTCCGACTCTTTTTCCTTTGTCAAGTCTTCAATTTCCTCAAAATATTCGAGTTCCTTTTTTTTCATGGTTTTGTCTAACTGCAACATTATTCTCTTCAGTTTGATCTTTTGCCAAACCATATCTTCTATCTTTTCGTTCAGCTTTTGAACACCTGCTTGATGTGCCTTTGGAATTGTACGCTGATGGTTACATAGAATTGCAACCTCTCTATTAGCAGCATTGAAGGCAACAACCTTTTCCTTGACGGTACCTACGTTGGGAATCAAATCCAACTGATCTTGCATGGTTTTGGAAGCATTGTAGGTTCTGAAAACTTTCGCCGTTAACCCGGTCATAAATCCTTGGAAATACTTGTTCAAGATTGATGGATCTAGACGATCAAACAAATCATCTCCAGGTTTCTTAGGCTCCTTTTTGAAAATCTTCATATTCTTGAACACTTGAGAATCAACTTGAACCTCTTGATAAAATCTGATCGAGTCTTTACCAAGGAAATCAAAAATGACTGTATTAGGAGGCTTCAGGAAAATATGCTCAAACCTCAATGAACAACAGCCAACGGTGTCTGCTTCATCATCACGTTTTTCTCCACCAGCTCTCAAGGCGAAAACGTCAATCAGATAGGTGGCTGTAGCAATTTGTCTGTCGATCATCATACTACTTTTGAGCTTTTTCGTATAGTCGGTTCTGATCTTGTCGACATGCTGCTTCAACTCTCTTGCCTTTTCGAACTTCTTCAAGTCACTTATACCTTTGAATGAAGAGTTTTGAGAAAGCCTCACGTATTTGATATTACCCATGATGTTTTCCTTCCACATTGCCAACCACCCAACGGTGTTGTCATGCCTGATTTCGCCCCATTTGTGGCCCTCTGGGGCAGGTGGTGTTGGCGCATCCTTACCCAAATTCAACGTGATGTCTTCCGACTGAACCCTGCGCTTCAAGGCACCTGTTTTCGGATGGGCACCACGTCCTCTGAAGAGTCCTGGAGGTTCGATATGGAAATTACCAACCTGTTCTTTCCTGCCATCTATAATACAGTATTTGTACATCTCCTCGGTTTTCTCTCTTTCCTCCTTTGCTTTCTTTTTCATTGCCGAAGGTAGTGCCTTCTTTTCTTCTCGCTTTTTATCGTAGTATTGGTATATCTTGGAGAAATCACACTTATCGAAAGAAGTGATATCGGCTTCCGGACAGCCACTGGTCTCTGCCAAAACTTTTTTGAAATCGTTGAAAAAGTTCTTCTGGAAAACGGGGTTTTTGGCATGTTCCGATTCCAACAGGGCCCCAAAGAATCCAGCAACTTCCTCTGCTTCAAGCGGAAGGCTGACAGGTTTGCCGTCGTAGTACATCTTAACATTCTTCGGCAGTGGCTCATATGGAGGAGGGAACATGACACCGTTGTGTTCCAACGTCTCCCATTTGATTTCACCGTTCAAGTCATCTGGGTTTTCCCACCACTTGAAAGTGTCATCGTCTTCAGCAGTGTCATCGGTGTTCTGCGAGTCCTTTTTGACTTCCTTTTTAGTCACCTTTTTGACTGCTTTTTTGGCTCCTTTCTTCAAGGTTGCCTTCTCCACCTTCGTGAATGCGCTTTCGGTCTTGACCTTCTTGCTTGAGGGCTCCTTTGCCTCCGTCTTAAGTTTTCTTTTCGGGGTCTTCAGATTATCCACCAAGACCTCCTTCTTCACAATCGATTGCGACATTTTCGAAATGTGAGTGTATGTGCACTGTATTCAGCAGAGAGTAATATGCCGCTCTATAACAAGAAGCAAAGCTGGACCTCTTCTGCAAGACAGAAAAAAGTAAAAAAAGCTGTATTAACCATACCAACAAAATAATTTTAGAAAAGTAACGATCATCATCAACACAACAATGCGATACAAATGAAATTTCTCGTCCTCACGTAAGCCTAGCGAAGTGGCCCCAAATTTTAGGGGAGAAAAAAAAGTGAAGGAAACAGAAATTTGGGTCGCAAGCCGCCGAGCATCGTCCAAAAGCCGGGGGGCAGCAGGGAAGGCAGCCGGCACGCCCCGGTGGCCAGCACAGCGTCTGCCGCAGCGTCTGCCGCAGCGTCTGTTGGATGAACCAGTCTGTCCCGGAGAACCGACAGGCACCTGTGCCATGCGCCAAAGAAGCATCCGTGTGCGTGCTGTGCTAAACAATAATGTGTCAAACGCAGGCAGAGAAGGAGAGGAGAGAAAGAGAAAATGGTGAAAAAAGGAAAGAAACGTCGATCGGCGTACGGCCTTGGCATTCGTAGATCTAGCAAGAGCTCCGACAACGCAGCCGGGGTAAAAGGGCAGGCGCCACGATCTACACACTTTTGCAGTGCTAGAGAGAGCCTAATCGTGTAATCCAGGGCCAACCGTCGGCGACTGCCGTGTCTTTGCCGAGCAGGCAGACGATCGTATGCAAGTGCCCCTGCATCCACCTACCTGTCGGGCCAAGCATTCTTGCTTTTCACCGATATTTTTTACGTCCTAATTAAGTTGGCGCATTCCGCAAACCGCAATCAGGCAGTATGTGTATATAGATACCCATAAATACATGTACACACACCCAGCACTCTGCGGGATGCTCGTCTGGGCTGAGAAGCGAGTGCGCAGCAACACACTTCAGCGCTGCTGCCTGCCCGCCCGAGGAGCGAGGTGGCAGTGTTAAGTACACGGACGCCCTCCCCCGGGGCTCCATGCGATACACGTCGTGCTGCTGCTGCCACGGAGGGTATGCGTCTGGTTGGGTGTTTCAGATGGACGATGTGAACAGTCCCAGGATATATAGTTTCGATAAGTAGACCCGTGTAGATGGGTACGAAAAGGGAAAATTACTCTTTGCAGCAAGTCATCAACAACGAGATGCTGCTGCAAATTGCCCGATGCGGTTAGAAATAAACAGCCGCAGAGGCTTTCGCGTGAAAATGTTATGTCAATAGTGTGCAAATGGGAATAATCAAAGGTAAACAACCGTTTGAGGAAACTAATGTCGAGTTTCAGGGAAAAGCAAAACACAAATTGTGGACCTTGATCTGGGAGCTTGATTCATCAGTTTTACGGTCTACGTCTGCCTCTCTCTATCCACTCTATATATACTAGTTCCCTTTTACTTTTGGGGTTGTTTCTTACTTTATATCCATAATCCCATCGTTTCTGGTCTGCTTTTATCTTCCGCCCTTTTCCTTTGACCTCTTCTTCTGGACCTTTATGTTGAGCAAGTCAGTCCTCGGTTTTTCAAATCAAGCAGCCAAAGGGAATAGAGAAAGAAAAAAGATTCGTGAAATAAAACTCGATTTCCTACCACTAGAACTGACCGAATAAAAGATCCCAGCATATCTTTTAGTAAGTTCCTGCTCAATTGATAATTCCATTTGTTACCAATACCACTTCCATTTCTATACCTCCGGCTATAACACGAGAACTCTAGTTACACTAGTTTATTTATTTGATTCAGCTTTCTGTCCATTTATCGACATGAGTTCTAAGAGACCTCTGCAACCACTAAATGACGTCCACCTGAATAAGGCAAACGTTCCTCCTTTAACCGCGAAAACACCTATCAAAGGGTCAATTACCAAACCAGAAGCGGGAAAGAAGAAGAAGAGGGAGAAACTCAGCTCCTTGTGCAAGACCCCTCCAAGTATAGTTAAAAACAGACATGGTAGAGGTTATAGAAGAGGACATTTCCTCGGTGAAGGTGGCTTCGCTCGTTGTTTCCAAATGAAAGATGATACTGGTAGAACATTTGCAGCAAAAACAGTTGCCAAGGCATCGATTAAAAATGAGAAAACCAAAACTAAGCTTTTGAGTGAAATTAAAATCCATAAAAGTATGTCACATCCAAACATTGTCGAATTTATAGACTGTTTTGAAGACGATGTTAACGTTTACATCTTGTTGGAAATCTGCCCTAATCAATCCTTGATGGACCTATTGAAAAACAGAAAAATCTTAACAGAAGCTGAAGCAAGATATTTCATGGTTCAAATTGTTGGTGCTGTCAAATATTTACACAGAAGAAAAGTTGTTCATAGAGATTTGAAATTGGGTAATATCTTTTTCGATCCACAAATGAATTTGAAAATTGGTGATTTTGGACTTGCAACCATTATAAACTCAGCGCATCCAAAGAGATATACCATATGCGGCACACCAAACTATATTGCACCTGAAGTTTTGGGTGGTAAAGAGGTCGGACATGGATTTGAAGTAGACATTTGGGCTATTGGTATCATGTTGTATGCCATGCTTTTTGGCAAGCCTCCCTTCCAAGCAAAAGATGTCCAGGTTATCTATGAAAGGATCAAAACTAATGATTATAAATTCCCACCAGATTCAACCGTATCTTTAGAAGCTAGACAGCTAATTAGAGATATGCTTTCAACAGATCCTTACCAAAGACCTTCATTAGATCAGATTCTTAACTATGATTGGTTCAAATGTGGAGCATTCCCATCTCATGTAACCGTAGAATCATTGAAGCAGAAGCCAAAGCATCTTGCCTTCATTACAAAGGAAGAATCAATGATCAACCTTGCAAATTGTAAACAAATGGTCGGTATCAATGATGTGCCAAAGCATCCAGTGGAGATCTTGAGAACAGACCTAGAAAGTGAACGTCCAAAAACTTTACTTCCACACTCATTATCACCAGATAACAACAAAAACAAATATAAAGAGGTTTCACCTGTCAATATCAAGCCTTACAAGTCCAAGATATCTAACCAGTTGTCAAAGGCCAAGTATGATAATAAAATGGTTTTAATGTTGAGTGAATCATTATCAACCACTTTAGAAAATATAAAAGATATTGAATCCGGTCAACTACAACCAAATCCCGAATTACTGCAAAGACCTCAATTAGTCAGTAAATGGGTCGATTATTCTAACAAGCATGGTTTTGCCTATCAACTTTCCAACAATTCCATTGGTGTTTTATTTACTGAAGGTCATACCGTACTGAAGTTTCAAAACAGAGATGATATTTATTTGATTCTGCCTGATGAAGAATGTGGATGGAAGGTTGACCATTTTGCACCAGAGGAGATGCCAAAATCATTAGCCAACGAGATGCAAGTTATTGAATTTTTCGATAAATACATGACTGCCCATTTGTCTGATGTTTCTAGTGACACTACTACCCTTCAAAACGCGGGTATCTTTTTGAGAAGGTATACCCGTGATGACAACGGTATAATGTTTGAGTTAAGCAATGGTAGTTATCAATTCAACTTTAAAGATCATCATAAAATTGTCATTTCCGATTATGGCCATTATATTACGCACACCACACCAAATAAAGAAATTGAGACTTTACCTTTGGATTATGTTTTGGAAAATGGGAATTTCTATGAAACAGCAGACGACTATTTTACAGTGAAATACAACTTCATGAAGCATGCACTCAGGGAAAAGCTTTCAATTTGAATTTGTTGGAAATTCTTCAACCACATTTTTTTTATTTTTCTAATCTGCTTTACTTGTTTTCCATTTCTTGAAATTTTTTTGGGTTGATTGTTTTGTATGCTTTATCATTATGGTTTGATACCTGTTGAGCTATTTTCCTCTTACTTTCTCTATTACGCTTTTGTTTCATGTTCGAATGTTCTGTCATTAAAAAAAAAGGTACTACAAATCACAGCAAATTCTGGTGCTTTCAATTACTTGGGACTAAGGGCTTTTCATTCTCAACACAAAAACATGTTAAATTTCTGGTTTACTTTAACATTTTCTACATATTGATTCTCAGCTTTACTGGTTTCACAGAAGGATCTCCTCCTATTTTGTAATTTTCCTTCTCCTACTTTTCTCACGTATTCTGCTTGGCATCTCCAGTCCTTTCGTTTCTTCTTCCTACCCTCTTTACCATTCGTTTATAAACACCATTTTAATTTTACCTTCATTTCCTCGATCTTGCGAGAGTTTTGTTGTTGTTGCTGTTGTTGCTGTTGTTGGGTCGAAACATATAGTATTAGCGACTATTATACAGAAAATTACAGTATGCTATGTATAGTAAGTAAGAGAGTAGGTGTTGGTCTAGAATAGAAGTGAGGACTCCAGTGAAGGTGAGCTAAATGACATCGTCATTTTCGGTCGCAGACAACAAGGCCTTCAACTCCCATTCTCTCTTGAATTTTTCATTCAACAGACCCAATCTCTGTATTAATCTATTGCAGGCGTTTTTCAACGCCGTTCTTGGGTTGTAACCTTCCTCTGTCTGGAGTCTCATCATGAAGTTGGCAAAGAGCGGGTGCTCGATCTTGTATGCGGCGAACAACACCTTTGGGTCATTGATGAGTTCGTCTCTGAGCAAGTTTCCCAATGTGTGGTCTTCTCTCTCAAACTTTATTAGTAGACAGTTCGGGACACGTGAGTCTGGTGTTATCTGGATCCTGCAGGAGAGCCAAGAGCAAGGAAGCGCCGAATGGCGCTTGTGGAGTCGGAGGTGTTAGTAATGTGGTGGCTGGTGGAGAGTAGTGGAAAAGTGGAATACGTACTTAGGCACTCCGTCGGGGAGAATGAAGAGCTCGAAACGGTCTGGTGCGTTCATCGCGTGTGTATGTATGTGTGTGTGCTATCCTGTATGCTTCGACAAACCGTCCTTCCTCTTACAGTTGCTGCAGCAGCCCTCTCATCTTCATCTTCGTCTTGATGATGTTAGTTCATGCTGCCAGCACGGGCTGAGGACCAGCACTTTCTCGTGTTTGCGCCGATCGGCGTACTACCCATCTGTCATCCGGCGCACACGTGCCACCAAGCGCGGGAAAAATTCGCCCAAAATGCGAAAAACAAAAACCCCGGGCAGAAAGCGCTGACGTAAGCTCGCGGCGGCCAGATCTTTCTTCCCCCCCGGAAGAGCAGCGAGCGGCACGGAGAGATTGGCAGTGAGGGAGAAGGCAGAGCATGAGGGAGAGACAGGGAGGGAGGCAGGCAGGCAGCGAGAGGAGGGAGGAGGTTCAGATTCAGATTTGCTTCCTGTCTCTGGGCCCAGAGCAGAGCCGAGACAGGAAGGCCCCGTGCCGTGTTGGCATCAGCGTCAGCATCAGCTTCAGCACCAGCACCAGCACCAGCACCAGCACCAGCAGCCTGTCTACTGGAAGATCACCACACATTTCAGGGGAGCACCGACAGCAAGCGCAGAGGAGAGTTTCCACCCTTCCCGACAGATTCCCTCCCAGATTTTGTACCATAGTATTACATCGCCAGCCACGGTCTGTTCCTTGTTTTTCCCACTAACGACCCCCGTCACCGCCAGCAGAGCCGCCGCACCATCGTCGTTGAGTCCGGCCGCCCCTGTTTGCCTGTATTTTTACTTTGGGGACACCAAAATCGAGCCTCTATCACCAGCAGGATCAGTGATCTGAAACCAGCACCTCCACCACAGCCAGCAAACACACGACCTCCACTACAGCATGTCCTCGTGGAAACCACAATCGCACGCCGACGTTGGCCAGACAGAGCCCTCCGTGGCCTTGCCTGTGCCACCGACAGTGGCAGCAGCCCCAGCGGCCGCCGGAGCATCGTCGGCGTCGCCAGGCGCCTCCAGCCAGCCGTCTGCACCGACACAGGCCCAGACGCCGTCTGGCGGCGCCGGCGGGCCCTCCGCGTCCTCGATTCAGGCCTTCTCCCACCAACAGGCGCCGGTGTTACCGCCTCCTTCTGCCATTGGAAACGGTAAGTTCTCCTTCTTTTTTCGTCCCCCTTCCGACCTCGGACAGACATGAATACTAACCACGCAAAACCACGCCACACTCCTTCTTTCCATTTTCGACAGGCCAATCTCATATGTACCAGTTCCCGCCGTTGTCGAACCTGAATAACCTGCCAAGATACAGCATCCCGGGCAACAACAACCCCAGCATCGGCCAGACCCAGCTCCCTTCCTTCATTAGCATCAGCAAGGGCGTCAACAGTGTCGGCAACAACCTCCAGACAAACATCACCTTGCCCCCAGCGAACCAGTTGCTCAATTCTCCCAACGGCCAGTCCTCGGCAGAGCACCTCTCTAGCCACCTCGACAACGGCAACATCGTCGACTCACAGTCCCCGGTGAGGGAGCAGCCGGTTTCAAGGCTACCTAGCGTTTCCGACGCCGCTGCAGCAGCCGCTGTCGACGACCAGAAGGGCAATCCAAACTACAAGCCGCTCAACGTGAAGGATGCCTTGTACTACTTGGACCAGGTAAAACTACAATTCCGGAACCAGACCGACGTCTACAACAACTTCCTCGACATCATGAAGGACTTCAAGAGCCAGAAGTAAGTATCCAATCTACGCCAACCGATTTTTTTTCGATCCACTCTCTTCTTCTCTTTTCCCCTTTCTTACAGAATCTGCAAACCAAGACCCCCAGGCCTGCCTGCCCAGTCAGCCCGACCAGCCTCCTCCCTTCTCTTTTCCCGGCACCGCGCCTCAAGATTTGAGATTCGAGAGATTTCGGATTTCAAAATTTGCTGTTTCGGGGAAACGAAGGAGAAGCAGACGTGATCCAGAATAGACAGTTTGTTTCCAGGGCTGTGCGACTTTTTCAGCACCATGATAACAAGATCAAGATAACAAACATAACTGAATACTAACATACGTTTTTCCCTTTTCCACAGTATCGACACACCCGGTGTTATCGAGAGAGTCTCGTCCTTGTTCAAGGGACACCCGAAGTTGATCGACGGGTTCAACACCTTCCTCCCGCAGGGCTTTTCCATCGAGTGCTCGACTTCAGATGCCAATACCATCATTGTCACGACTCCGATGGGAACCTCTATTAGGAGAAACTCTGCGGCGTCTCTTCCAGGTGTGTCCGAATCCCAGCCGCCGCCGGCAGCAGCCAATAACGCGGCGGATCAACTCTCTGCAAATCAGGATGACAAGATTAACGATGTCACGAAAAGCGACATCTCATCACAGATGCCTGCCTCAGGAGCGACTGCGAACCATTATCCAGACGGGTATCCTCAACAAAGAGGCGTTCCCTCTCAATATTCGTACATGGAGAACAACAACAACTCCACCAACGGTAACGGCACCAACGGCAACACTGCTGACAACAACACTACAATTGTCCAGCAACAGCCGCCATTGAATGCCCCAGAGCAACAGCCTGCTCAGGCAGCAGACCAACAAGCAGAGTCGAAGCAAAGTACCCCAGCCGAATTTGACCAGGCTATCAACTATGTCAACAAGATCAAGCAAAGGTACGCTTCTCAACCAGATATCTACAAGTTGTTCTTGGAAAACTTACAAATGTACCAAAAGGGCCTCAAGCCAATAAATGAAGTTTATAGAGAGATTTCTGTTCTTTTCAGAGACGCTCCTGATTTGCTGGAAGACTTCAAGCTATTCATGCCTGATAATACCATCGTCAAAGATGTTCAGCAGTCGGAGTATTCTTATCCTCAGTACTATCCCCAAACTGTGCAACTACCACCGGTTGGAAATTTCCAATCGGCCCCTTATCTCAATGGCCAGCATGATATGAACAACGTGCATAACCCATCCCAAATGATCTTGAACCAACAGCAATACCCAATGCAGCAACATCCAACCCAGGCCACCCAACAAGACCAGTTGTTGAACCAAGGACAGGATACGCAGGCCGCAGCTGAACAATACCCACAGTATGCGCAACAACAGTTTCAACCTCAACAATTCCCTTCACAACAGCTTCAACAACAACAACAACAACAACAGCAACAACAACCACAGCAACAGCAACAGCTCCTATCGCAGCAGCAGCAGCCACCACAGTTCCAGCAGGATACACATTTGGCAGCTAAGGATAGAAAGAAAAAGGTTTCAGTGTCTGGTGTCAGTCAAGTCCAAACTGTTCAAAAGCAAGGCCAGTTACAACCAAACGATGAATTTCCCGTATCTAACTTAAGAGGTGCACCACTCGAACAACATCAACTACAACAACTGCATGAAAATCCTGCTCTTATTGCAGGTGTTCTCGAACCTGTTTATCCTAAAACTTTGGATACCGATCTATCCAACGAATTGGCATTTTTCGATAAAGTAAAGAAGGCCATTGGCAATAGACAAACTTACAACGAATTTTTGAAGCTATTAAAATTATACTCAAGTGATGTAATTGACAAGTCAACCTTGCATGATAAGGCACGCACTATGATCGGTGGGTTCCCGGAGCTTTTCGAATGGTTTAAGAATTTCATTGGTTGGGAGGAAAAACCTTTGAGGATCGAAAACATCGCAATCAAAAAGCAACAATTAGACTTAATGATGTGCAAAGCTGCTGGCCCATCGTACAGACAGTTGCCTAAGTCGCAGACTAAGATGCCTTGCTCTGGTAGAGATGATTTGTGTTGGTCTGTTTTCAATGATGAATGGGTCGGCCATCCTGTTTGGGCTTCCGAAGAATCTGGATTTATTGCTCACCGTAAAAATCAATATGAGGAAATGCTTTTTAGGATTGAAGATGAAAGACACGAGTATGACTACTACATGGAAGCCAACTTGAGAACCATCCAAACTTTGGAAACCATTGCCAACAGGATAGCCAACATGACACCTGAGGAAAAAGCTAGATTCAAGTTACCAATTGGTCTGGGTCATACATCTAGCACGATTTACGTCAAGGTAATTAGGAAGATCTACGATAAAGATCGAGGATGGGAAGTTATTGATGCGTTACACGAGAACCCTACCGTCACTGTTTTGATCGTTTTGAAAAGATTGAAGCAGAAAGATGAGGAATGGAAGAGAGCGCATAGAGAATGGAACAAAGTATGGAGAGAGGCCGAACAAAAATTGATGATCAAGTCCTTAGACCATTTAGGTTTATCTTTCAAGAATATTGACAAAAAGTTACTCACCAATAAGCAACTTGTGAGTGAAATATCGACAATTAAGCAAGAACAAGTCAATAAGAAACTCCATCCTCTGATGACCAGACCGAAGTCTGAATTGATTACTATGTATGAAGATTTCAGCATTTTCATGGATATTCTGAAACTCGTCAATACCAATTTAAAACATAATCAAGTCTATTCTCAGAATGATAAAGAAAGAATGGAGACCTTTATGAGATCTTTCATGGTGAAATTTTTCTTTATGGACCCACAATACATTGATGACCAGTTAAAGAAGCGTGGAATTATCTCAGTCAATGAAGATAATGATACTACTGTGGAATCTAATAAGGAAGAAATCAATATCAAGACATCCATTCCAACTCTTGCTCAAACAAAGAAGAGACCTAGAGAATATGATCTATTGAGAGATGTTCTACGGAAGAATAAGAGAAGAAAGAACGAATTACAAGGTCAGCAGCAAAGCAACTCTACTAATAATGAACAGGAAACAGGTGAAGATGAGCAGGTTCCTGATGAATTACAGAAGGCTCAATCCAACTGGATCTCAAACGAAACTTTTAACTCGACGGACAACAAGGCCAGAGAGGAATATAACATGTTTGCCAACACTCAAATCTACGTCTTCTATAGACATTTGGACACTCTTTATAAGAGATTATTAGAGATAAAGAAGATTGCTCCTTCTGTTAACAAAGAGATCAAGTCCAGAGTACCAACAAAATTTGCATCTGATCTTGGCCTTATTGATCACCATTTGGAGGATTTGGGCGTGTCCATTAAAGGTACCGATTCCTATTCTGAGGCTCTTGAATTGTGCGTTAAATTGATTGACAATAAACTCGAGCAAAGTACATTTGAAGAAGCTCTTCGTAATGGTTTTAGAAACAAGGCATTCAAATTGTTCACAATTGATAGGGTCATTCAAAGTTTGATGAAACATTGTCATACAATAGTTTCTGACTCTAAATGTAGTGAAATTCTGCTGTTGATGGAAAAGGATCGTAACCAACCAAAAACCAGTACAAAGGACCAGATTCTTTACAGAATCCAAGTTCGGAGTTACATGAATTTGGATGAAAACATGTTCAAGATCACTTACAACAAGTCCTTATCAGCAACCACCATCACATTCTTGGCTCTAGAAGATTTGACTATCAAGGATGAATCTCAAGACAAAGAAGGTAAGTGGAATTATTATTTGACCAGCTATTCGATGTCTCATCCAACGGAAGGTTTAGATAGTACTAAGATTCGTTTACCATTTTTGAAAAGCCAGCTAGAAAATGAACAAGAGGACGAGAATGAAATCGAGGGTGTAGCAGACTCCAAGTTATCGGTGAAGATCGATATGGATACTTACAGAATGAGATTTGAGCCAGAATCCTATGACTTGTTTATTAGAAACTCGCTATATTCAAAGAAACCGACCAGTAAAAAGAACAAGCAAATCAGAGTTGATAAGTTGTTTGATGTTGTAAATGGTGATTATGGGATTGCTGCAGACTTGAAGGAAGACGGGTTAAAGCTTGTCAATAAAAAGCTTGAAATTTTGAGGGCGGAAGGCCCAGAGAAATATCTCAAGTTTAACATGGAACCAAAGGCTGAAGAAGAGAAAAAGACTGAGGAGGGTAAAAAAGAAGCAGAACCTGCTGCTGCTGCTATTACCATCGAGAAGAGCGAAGAAACAAACGGTCAAAAGGAAGAGAAAAATGAAGAAACATCAAAGGAATCCAAGGAATTCAAGGAGAGGAATGGCGAAAAGGTGGAAGAAGGTTCTGACAAGAGCAGTATTACCAATCCGCAAAGCAGAGAAACTGCCGCTACCGAAGTTACTATTCTGGAAGGCGACTCAACAATACAGCAAGACGAAACTGTTGAAAAAGTTGACATTTGAGAATAACTTTCATTTTTGGATCTACGATTGAGACTGAAATTATTTATTTTTAACTTTTATTTCATATTATTTTATATATTTTTACTCCCCATGTTGTACTAAAGGTATACATGAAAATCTTTTTTTCATGTATCTGTGTTTGATAGTTTTATTTGATTTTATATGCAACTATTTATAATTTGCTTTTTATTTACCAAAATTTCTGTAATCTATACACCAAAAGAAAACTGTTTCGTTTGCTGCCTGGCCATGCCTCATTGTTTTTTCTTGTCCAATTCATAGTCCTCTGTATCCATGTCAACACCAAAATCATCTAGAGTCTCGCCCATATAGTTAGACCAGTTCTTCATCACAAATTCATTATCTTCGTCATTACCAGTCGATGAGCCTTCTGCATCGACATTCGATCCGTCTGGTGGGAAGGGTAATCCTAACTGGTCCTCCTCGAGTTTATCCTTAATGTAGGTCATTCCATCGCCTGTTGGAGCCCCGAACGGGAAAAGCCAGGTGTAGATGGGTCCGAGAGAATCCACCAAGTTTTGATATGCAGAACCCAAATCATAAGGAAAAACCAAATCTTCGAATGTGAAGTTGAGAGGTATCTGGGTATCTTTTTTCAAAATCCGATAGTTGACCTTCCACGACTTCAAATTTGAGATTGGGTCGGGCATATCGGGGTAGAACATTTTGTAATTCATGCGTATTTTAATCCAGAAGTTTTCAGTGAAGAAATTATCCTGAATTCTGTCCCATTCCCAAGACTCGATCATTGTCTGGTTGAACATTGCCGCCGAAACTGCTCGTATGAAGAGGATTGATATCGTCAAAAGCACGAACGAGACCAGAAACATGTTGACGATGTATAGCGAGAGTGTGGAAGTGGAGATCAAGTAGGCCGAGAGGTTTCTTATTTTGTAGACCCACCAGAGCTTTTTCGAGTAGTAGACGAAACCAAAAACGATCGAAACGAGAATCCAGAAGACGAATCTGAGGAAGTACGAGAGGTTGTAGTATCCTATGCAGTTGTTTGTCCAGGGACAGTGGTGGTCCATCCGCAACACGCATTTGCCGCATTTCCTGCAGTGATGGGCACGCTCGGGCTTGTAGTTCTTGCACTTTACGCAGTACTTTCTCCACATGGACTGAGGCTCCTTGAACTCGTCTGCCGACAGCTTGAACTCGTCTGGCGGCGATCCGGCCGCCACGGTAACCGCGAGGTAGTACGAGAACCAGAGCATGATGTTCGAGAGTTGGAAGTAGACAAAGGAGGACGTCGTGTACGTCGGATCATGATACATGATGGCGGATGTGGAGAGCTGGAGATACGAGATGAGCACGCACGGAATGGCGACGCCAACCCACGGGCGACTGAACTCAACGGGCATGGCGGAGGGGCTTGAGCGGTGTATTCTTGTCTTCTCTTGCTTCTTTTCATCATCATCATCTTCTTCTTCATCACCTTCAATTCATGATGACCTAGTTCCCCGACTAGGCGAAAAGGTGATGGGTGGAAAATGCGCCGATCGACGCAACTGGACTTTTTTCAAAATAATGAAAAAACACTTCCAGCATCGAACGACGTTCTGCACCGCCACTTTGCATCGCCACATATTCCAGACTCCGCCTCTTACGTCAGCCGGATAAAAGCCGGGAAAAGCCGGCCGTGGCCGTCATTTCTGCCCGAAGTGGCAGGAGAGCCTGAAGCGGACAGATGTCAACCGCCCCCGCTCAAAATGGCAATTCTGAGGGCGGCTGGCGTGCTGATGTCGCAACAGCACAGCTTCTCCGGCCAGTCGGACGCTGGCTCCGTGCTCCGTTTTCTGCTTCCGGCGGGCGGCGTCGTCTGGTGGAGACACTTTCCGTGTACGCCGTGCCCGCCCTTTGTTTCCTATTTCCTGTTTTCGTCTTCTCTCATGATGGCAGTATATTCTTTTCCTCCTCTCCGGTCGGGGGTTTCTGTCCTGTCGGGAGACTCCCCTCTGGCCGGTGCTCTCTTTCTTTAAACCGCTTTCTCTCTCTTGTTTTCTGCCTGGACCCGGTCACTGTAGCTTTGCTTGGGTTCGCTTTTTTTTTTAATTGAACCACCCTTTTCCACTACAACAGTCTCTCCGAACCACCACACGCACAGCAGCAATTTTTCCACTGCGGTAGTTAGGAAGCACGGTAGTTAGTTCGTTAAAAGATCAATCCGAGATGTCTGGTGCTGTCGAACAGAGACCAGAGGAGTCAGTCCCTTCACAACCCGATATCGTCGACGAAAAGACAGAAGGTGTGGCCCCAACGGGCGGTGCTGCAGGCGCTGCTGGAGAAGAGAGTGACGACGACGAGGACATCGACGAGTTGGTGATGGAGTTGCAGTCCAACCACAACCTCGGTGGCGACGAAGATGGCGAAGAAGGCGACGAGGACGAGGGCGAAGATGAAAAACACTCCTCGTCATACAAGGAGGTTCCGGACGAATACTTGCACACCGATCCGGTTGTCGGTTTGACCTCATCCGACGTCTCCAAGAGAAAAAAGAAGTTCGGACTGAACCAGATGGCCGAGGAGAAGGAGAACCTCGTGTTGAAGTTCTGCATGTTCTTCATCGGTCCCATCCAGTTCGTCATGGAGGCGGCAGCCATCTTGGCCGCTGGTTTGGAAGATTGGGTCGATTTTGGTGTGATTTGCGGTTTGTTGATGCTTAATGCCTCGGTTGGTTTTATTCAAGAGTACCAGGCCGGTTCCATTGTTGACGAGTTGAAGAAAACCTTGGCCAATACCGCCACTGTCATCAGAGATGGTCAGCCAACGGAAGTCGCAGCAAACGAAGTCGTGCCAGGAGACATCTTGAAGTTGGAAGACGGTACCGTCATTCCAGCAGATGGCAAGCTGGTCTCTGAGGAGTGTTTCCTTCAGGTCGATCAGTCTGCCATCACAGGTGAGTCCTTGGCTGTAGACAAGCACTTCAACGACCCAACCTTCTCCTCTTCCACTGTCAAGAGAGGTGAGGGTCTGATGATTGTCACAGCCACGGGTGACAACACCTTCGTCGGTAGAGCTGCTGCTTTGGTCAACAAGGCTTCCGGTGGACAAGGTCATTTCACTGAGGTCTTAAACGGTATTGGTACTTTATTATTGGTTTTCGTCATTATCACCTTGTTGTTGGTCTGGTGTGCTTGTTTCTACAGATCGGACCCAATTGTCAGAATCTTGAGATACTCCTTAGCCATCACCATTGTCGGTGTCCCTGTTGGTTTGCCAGCTGTGGTTACCACCACCATGGCTGTCGGTGCTGCCTACTTGGCTAAGAAGCAAGCCATTGTCCAAAAGTTGTCTGCTATTGAATCCTTGGCTGGTGTCGAAATCTTGTGTTCCGATAAGACTGGTACCTTGACCAAGAATAAGTTGTCTTTACACGAACCATACACCGTTGCCGGCGTCGAACCAGATGACTTGATGTTGACTGCTTGTTTGGCTGCTTCTAGAAAGAGAAAGGGGCTAGATGCCATCGACAAGGCCTTCTTAAAGTCTTTGATCAACTATCCAAAGGCAAGAGCTGCAATGAAGGAATACAAGACCTTGGAATTCCAGCCTTTCGACCCTGTTTCCAAGAAAGTCACTGCTATCGTTGAATCCCCAGAAGGTGAGAAGATCATCTGTGTCAAGGGTGCCCCATTGTTCGTTTTGAAGACCGTTGCCGAAGACCACCCTATCCCAGAAGACGTTTTGGAAGCTTACCAAAACAAGGTTGAAGAGTTTGCCTCCAGAGGTTTCAGATCCTTGGGTGTTGCTAGAAAGAGAGGTGAAGGCCACTGGGAAATCCTGGGTATCATGCCATGTATGGACCCTCCAAGAGATGATACTGCCGCAACTGTCGCCGAAGCAAGAAGATTAGGTTTGAAGGTCAAGATGTTGACTGGTGACGCTGTTGGTATTGCTAAAGAAACTTGTAGACAGTTGGGTCTTGGTGACCAAATTTTCGATGCTGAAAGATTAGGTCTTGGTGGAGGTTCTACCGACATGGCTGGTTCCGAATTAGCTGACTTTGTTGAAAACGCAGATGGTTTCGCTGAAGTCTTCCCTCAACATAAGTACAATGTCGTTGAAATCTTGCAAAACAGAGGTTACTTGGTTGCAATGACCGGTGATGGTGTCAATGACGCTCCATCTTTGAAAAAAGCTGATACTGGTATCGCAGTCGAAGGTGCTTCTGATGCTGCAAGATCTGCTGCCGATATTGTTTTCCTTGCTCCTGGTTTATCTGCCATCATCGATGCCTTGAAGACTTCCAGACAAATTTTCCACAGAATGTACTCCTACGTTGTCTACCGTATTGCCTTGTCCTTACATTTGGAAATCTTCCTTGGTTTATGGATTGCTATTTTGGATGAATCATTGAACATTGACTTGGTTGTTTTCATTGCCATTTTCGCCGATGTTGCCACCTTAGCCATTGCCTACGATAACGCTCCATTCGCTCAAAAGCCAGTCAAGTGGAACTTGCCAAGATTATGGGGTATGTCCATTATCCTTGGCATCTTCTTAGCTATTGGTACTTGGATTACCTTGACCACCATGTTCTTGCCAAGGGGTGGTATCATCCAAAACTTCGGTTCTATTGATGGTGTCCTTTTCTTGCAAATTTCCTTGACTGAAAACTGGTTGATTTTTATCACTAGAGCGGTTGGTCCATTCTGGTCTTCTATTCCATCATGGCAGTTATCCGGTGCTGTCTTCATTGTTGATATCATTGCGACTTGTTTCACCTTATTTGGTTGGTGGTCCCAGAACTGGAATGACATTGTCACCGTTGTCAGAGTTTGGATTTGGTCTTTTGGTACTTTTTGTGTCTTGGGTGGTGCTTACTATTCCATGTCTGAGTCCCAAAAGTTCGACAGATTGATGAACGGTAAGCCGATCAAGAAACCGCACGACAACAGAACCTTCGAAGATTTCGTTGCAACCATGAAGAGAGTTTCTACTCAACACGAAAAATCCAACTAATCAAAATGATGGTTGGTTCACATGTGACTTGATATACTATAAAGTCACTTTTTTCAGCCACAATTTATCCCTGATCTAGTCTTTCGACATATTTCTTATACATTTTTTTCTTGATTCCCCAGCGTTTAACGTTTAATTTTTATTTTCCACAGTAAGGCATTGTTTTCATAATATTTGACATCTAATAACCATGAACTAATCCATGCAGGTCACTCATTGTCTCAATCCGTCTAATCTTTGTATATACTGATATTTATATACTTTTAAATCAGTTGTTCTTTACGTTTAATAATATATTAATTTTTACATATGCATTTCGTTCGAAATTTTAGGCTATATTAGTAGTGCCAACCGGATTCACACACCCTCAAATGAATGTTGTTGATGTTTTAGATTTCTTTTTATTACGACGTAAAACGTCTCTGCGAAGTCTCCTGAACTCTCTATTTAATTCACCTCTGTTGCTCCAGAACCATTCATCGTATTTTAACTCTTCGTTAGCTTTCAATTCTCTCAATTTGTTAATCTGAGATTGCGCAACCAAGAAAGGAGAATCAAAATGTGAAAAGAAGAGTCCAACATTCTTGGTTTTTTTCAGGTTAGGAAGCACAGTCTCAACCCTGGCGTTGTCAGCAATATTATCTTGTTCCATTTTTTCCGTAGCTGAAAAAGATGTTCCTGCACTCAAAAGTGCTCTTAACTTTTCAGTTGTGTTTGTGATTGGAGCCTCAGTTTCATTACCAGTTCTTGTTGAGCCGAAAGTTGGAATGAATTCGTCATCATTCTCATCATCAGCTTTAGTTGAGCCAAAAGTTGGAATAAATTCGTCATCATTCTCGCCTTCGTTCTCGTCATCATTCTTATCATCATTACTTTCTTCTGTTTGTGCTGTACTTGGTGAAGGCTGCGTTTTAGATGCTGGCTCAAATGAGTTTTCTTCAACTGGATCCTCACCATCTCCTTCTGGTTGTGCCTCTTCGTCCAAAGTCGGCTTAAGATTGCTGAAAAACTCCTCATCTTCTTCTTCATCATCACCATCTTCTTCCTTATTGAACTGACTTCCGTACGACTTGTACTCCTGGATTACTGACTCTCGAGAAGGCTTCAAACAATCCTTCTCGGGAATCTTGTAAGTTAGAGCAAGCTCTTCACTATAATTGTTATCATGCTCATCATCGTTTAGGTTACTCTCTGCAACTCTGTTTTCCAACTCGTAGTCAAAATCTGAGTTGGTGTCATTCTTTTTATCATCTTCGAGCTCCACAGGCTTATCAAAATTGTACTGGTTGAGCATGTCCTCAAGAACTTTGTTTGTTTTATGTTGTTCCTCTTCCAGCTCTTCTTGAATGTCAGCAGCTGTCGCCACATTGGTATCTTTGATTAAAATTTTACCGTCATCGAAAATAACCATTTTGCGGGCCAATCTGTCTATAACGTGGTCATTACCGTCTCTCCATTCGCCCGCTATGAACCTCGAAGTCAAATCACGAATAGCCTTATTCTTATCCATTCCCCAAAGCTTAGTCTTCTTGCATTTGATCACCTTCAGTCTTCCATTAATGGATACCCTGAGGGTTAGGTTTTTCAAATCGGTGGTTCTAGGACTTGCTCTTAACCTACCCTTTGTAACTAACGCTAATTTGAATGGATTTTCATCTCTTTGTGCAATTCTGGCCAATCTCCTCTCTGTGACCCTACTTCTTCCTTCTCGGCTAAGAATCGTGGTGTCTTGGCGTCTGGAATCTTTTTCCCAACGTTGCAAGTAGCTGTCTTTGGCAATACCAATTGATAATTTGGATCCCATATATCTCACGTCATTCCAGAGCTTCTTCAATTGTCTGAGCTGGGAATCGTTTAATTCCATTGTAACATATGCAAAGTTGTATTCCAAAACTGGTTTTTCATGTATTTCAAATGGCTCCACAATCTGCCCGACCTTGCTAAACCTTTGTTCAAGTTCGGCGATGTTTTCTGTTAATTCTTTGGATAATCCTCCGACGTGAAGCCTCCTTTTTTGGACTTTTTCCATGCTGTTTCTGTCTTTCATAATTAATAATAATCTAAATTTGTACTCAGACTTACTTGCTTGTCAAGAATATTCGATATTTATTGTCTCCAACCTTTTTCTTACTCAGCTATTTCCACTATTCCAAAAAAAAAACATGAAAAAATTTCCCAAAATGGAAAGCTGTTCGGTGCACGGTTTTCTGATAAGGGATTCATATTCTTTTTTCCACTTATTGCGTCGATCGGCGCCCGTTTTGTCTGAGCTCTCTACTGGAAAGACAACGCATTTGGTGAAGAGTCCGTCAAGAGTTACCAATGCTGGCACCACTGCTTTGGAAAGAGTAAATCTTTGAGTGCCAGGAAAATAACAGCTAGTGATCGACAACGAGGATACAAGGTAGGAGTATCAGTATGACTTCTCAGAAGGCGGAGGCCAGTGCCGTTTCGAGTATCGACGAAGAGGCGCCACTCAATGCCGAATTTTACATTGATTTCATCTCAGACCCTGTTGTGAAGGAAAAATTTAACTCCAACACCATTACCATTCCTCTAAAAGAAGAGAGTGAAGAGGTTGTGATTGATGCCATTAACGATTTGCCTGATGACTCGAATGAGTTATGCATATTGTTGACAAACGAAGAATGTTCGGCCGAATATTGGACATTGGTTGCCAAGGCATATGCAAATCAAGGTAAGATCGATGAGGCTTTATCAGTTATAGACCAAGCTTTAAAAATTCCCTTTGCCACAAAATCATCACCTGAAAGTTACTCAGAGTTGAACAACTTTGCAGCTTGGCTGAATATTTTCAAGGCAAATACATTCCATAACTCCCAGGCCTTAGATAATGCGAGCGCTGAGTTAAAGGCTGCATCTTCATCGCCAAGCATTAACAGCGAGTATAACCTTTTGGCTGAAGCAGCATTAAGCTTAACTTCCAAACAAAATAAGGGAAAAAGAACCAAGTTTGAAAAAGAATCAAGAAATTTCGATTCTGTTTTGCAAAAGAATCCAAAAAATTGTTATGCTTTGATGGGTAAAGGTAAGTTATTCTTCTATAGGCAAAACTATCTTGGAGCTTTGAAAGTTTTCCAGAAAGTTTTGCAGCTTAATCCTTTGTTGAGACCAGATCCAAGAATTGGTATAGGTTTATGCTACTGGTTTCTTGAAAGAAAGGACTTGGCAAATCAGGCATGGCAAAACTCCATTCAGGTCAATCCTGATAAAAACTTGGAAGCAAAGATTTTGATTTCCATTGCTAAATTTGATGATTGTTTTTTAAACTCAGTTTCTGATGACGATTTCAAGGCAAAATATGTTGAGGCAATGAGTTTTGCGAAGGCATCGTACGACGAAGATCCCTCCAACCAAGTTATTCAAATTATTCTTGCTTCCTACTATTTCTCAAAGGGTGAAATCGAGATTGTACAGAAAATTTGCGACAACATATTTAATGACCCAAATACTACAAACTTCATAAAGAGTGAGTCTCTATTTTGGTTAGCAAGATGCAAACTAACATCTGGCGACGTTTTGCAAGCGCAAAAGATGTTCTCGGATTCCATCAAGCTTAATGAAAGTAACACTTTGGCAAGAGTTGGATATGCACAGTGTTTGGTTATCAGAGGTGAAATTAACGATGCGATTAGAACTTTCGAAAAGGTGCAAGAATTGAACTCCAAAATTCTCGAAGTCACCTATGCATTGGGAATGCTTTATTCCAAGATTGCTAAATTTAAAGAGAAAGCAATAACTGTTTTAGAAAAGTATGTCAAAATTGCAGACGACCAAGGTGAGTCTGTTTCTGTTTCAGCATTGATCACATTAGCTAAACTTCATGAAGACAACGATATATCTAAATCTTTGCAATACTTGTTGAAGGCAAAGGAAGAAGAGTCCCTTGCTGGTAAGTCTGATGAAGAGATTTCCGGTATAATGTTTAATAATCTTGGTGTTTTTTCATTATTAGAAAACCATGTGGATGAAGCAGAGGAATATTTCAGTCAAGCACTGAAAAATGTGAAGACTCAATATGCTACAGACCCTGAAACAGAGAAGGCACTGGAAATTACACTAACATACAACACTGCAAGAGCTGAAGAATCAACGAATAATCCTGAAAAAATCCAAAACGCAATGAAACTTTACAACGAGATCCTTGAAAAATGCCCACGTTACACAAGTGCCAAGATAAGATGGCTTACTATTGCCTGTTTATCAGAGGACAGAAACATTAAAGAAGAAGTCCAAAAGTTGTTAGCAGAAGAATCTGATGACTTAGAAGTCAGATCATTCTATGGATGGTATATCAAAAAGTTCGGTTCCAAGCATGGTCTAGTTGAGGATAAATCAAAGGATCTCGAAAGTGAGCATCGCAGAGAAACGTTAACCAAATATACTTCACACGACTGTTATGCATTGATTTCAATGGCTAGAGTGTATTGTGTTCTTGCAAGAGAAAATAAGGAGCAACTGAAGAAGGATCAGTATTATGTGCGTGCAGCACAGCTATATCAAAAAGTGTTGAATTTGGATCCGAAGAATGCTTATGCGGCTCAAGGTATTGCGATAATTTTCGCTGAAAAGAAACAGAATGGTTTAGCTTTAGAGATTTTTAGAAAAGTGAGAGATTCATTGAATGATATAACAGTCTACTTGAATATGGGACATTGCCTGCTTGAGGTGAAGCAATTTGCTAAAGCAATCGAAAGTTATCAATTAGCCCTAACTAGATTCACTGACGGAAAGGACGCTAGACTACTAAACTATTTTGCAAGGGCGTGGTTATTGAGGGGAATGTATGAGAAGAAATTAGAATATTTTAAGACTGCATTTGAGTATGTCAGCAAATCGTACGAAATAAACCCAACTCCTGCATACCAATTTAATATTACTTACATTGAATATCAGCTTGCTGATTTTGTCAGAAAGCTGCCACCATCTAAGAGAACGATGGATGATCTTGAAAGATCTATCAAGGGATTGGAAGATGCAATTGTCGTTTTAAATTCTATGGCAGATGATAGCACCATACATCATCCATACCCTGCAGAAGACTTGAAATTGAGAGTGAGTATGGGTAATACACTTCTGAAGCAACTTGAAAAGGCTCTTGACGATCAGAAGGAACATGATAAAGGTTTTGAAGCCAGACTCCTAGGAGCCAAGAAGTTGAAAGAAGAAGAGGAAAGGAGGAAACTTGAAGCTAGACAAAAGGAAAAGGAAGAACGCCAAAAGGTTGAGGAAAAGCTTCTAGCGGAAAGAAGAGAACTAGAGCAGCAGCAACAAGAATGGAATCTTCTCAGAATAGAGGAATCGAAAGATGAGCAGGATATAGTAGATAAGCCTCCAGTAGAGAAGGAAAAGAAGAAAAGAGGAAGAAAGAAGGCAAAGAAGGAAGGTGACGATGATAATGATGATGACGCACCAGCTGCTAAGAAGGCTAAGACTAAGAAAGTGGCGCAAAGGAGTAGTAAACTTTCCAGTGAATTTATTGATAATAGTGACGATGAGGCAGAGTACAGTGAGGAGGAAGAGGCACCATTTGATAACGAAGAAGAGGAAGAAGAAGAAGCAGAGTTCAGTGGTGGTGAGGATGCCAAAGACAATATTGCTGAAAAGTTTGATAGAAAAAAAGGCGTCATCGTAGATGATGAGGAAGAAGAAGATGATGCTGATGCCGATGCTGATGAGAAGAAGCATGCTGAAGATCAACAACCTCCCAAAGCTGATGCTGAAGAAAACGATGATGAGGGTGATGATGGATTATTCTAATTATGTATATTGAGAATTTCTCTCAAAAAAAAGTTCGAAAAAGTGACCTTTTTCTGATTGTATGTGTTAATATTACATCTGTGTATTAATTATTAAAAAAAAGAACTATATCTTATGTTACGGAAATGCAAAAGACATACTTTAGTGCTCGAACTTTTTGGATCTCTTTTCACGGATATCCTTCTTCTTAGCAGAGATCTCATCCATAGTAGCATTGTGGCTGACAGTTGTTTCTTGGTTGAAAGGATTCTCATCACTTTTCTGGAATTCCTTATATATTAACTGCTCCAATTGCTGCTTTCTCAAGCCAGGATTCTCACTTTTCACTTCAGGGAGTCTTCTCTCAGTGTATGCAGCTAGTGCAGCCTTGAATCTTCTCTCTGGGTGTCTATCAATATCTTTGTTCGACACTGCATCTTTTTTCAACAACGTCAGAGCAGCCAAAGAGTCATCCAGACCTTCTGCACTAATTGTGGCCTTTGGACCGAATTGATTCAATGCATCGTCGAGACCACCTTCTTTTTTGTGACTCTTACTCTTGCCACCTTTTTTGGCTTTGATCGAAGAGGCTTCCATTTCAAGCAAAGCTTCACGCTCCTTCTTCTTATCTAATTGTTCCTGCTTCTTCGCCTCCTTCTCGAGTTGCTTCTTGGAAGGCTTCTTTGCTCCCTCATCCCAATCCGAATCAGAGTCCGGTTGTTGGACTGGTTCTGCATTTCCCTTCTTTCCTTTCTTAGCCATTGTATTTATCTTCCAGTACTGTACCTTTTCCTTCTTGAGTAAAGCCGGAGTGTCTTCCTATTCCTGCTGAAGCATTAAGCTAGATACGGTGGCAATGTGCTATCCACGTCTGACGCATCCGCCGAATTTTTGACCGTCACCGAATGCGAAAATCGAAGATATCGGGGAAAAAATGTCTGTTTGCCTTACGTATTTACATAGTGGTGGTAGTTGACTTACGCTTATACCCCTGATCTAGTCTTAGCAAGAGGTGCTCAAGCGACGACAATGGCTTGCCATCTTTCTTGAGAGAGTAGCAGGTTCCGGCATAGTTCCGGATGACTTCAGAGTTCACCGGCTCAAGCACGACAACGTCTGCTGGTTGGCAGAAAAAGACCACGGAGTATCTTTCTTCCGTCGTTCTGACCCTGTGCAAAGTGCTTTTCAAGTATCCGTTTGTCCAGAAACTTAACATGTCTGCTATATTCACAATCAGAAGTTCCTGACCTTCCATCTCTGGAATTTCCACATCGATCCACTCAGAGCCATCATAGATTTGTAGTCCCCGATGAGGTCTCTGCAAAACAAAAGTCAACGAACCGTAATCCGTATGTGCACCGGCCTGATTAGTGTCTTCCATGCCCTCTGCTGGTTTTGGGTAGTGGATCAATCTCAATGTGGAACGAGCTTTCAAATCTAGTCCATGAGCGTCTACAAAAAACTCAGGGTTGGGAATACCTTCACTGTCTTTAACGTCCAACCCAATGGCTAGCATTCTGCAAACGGAATGAAGGACTGAGTAGTATTTCTTCACACACGACGAAACTAAAGGGAGTTCCTTTTCAAAAATTTCCGGTAGGTTCTGTACGGGCTTGAATTCAGACAGATCGAAATGGGTTATGTTAAATGCCTCTTTCGGATCACCCCTGCCGCTTCCATCTTGTTGCAAATCCTCCACCATTGGGCCAATATAACCATCATTTGCGGTATTTATCGGATTCTTGGCCTTCAATTCAGCAGGCAAGTCAAAGAATTGCTTTGACAAATCAAAGAGCCTGTCTATACCGATTTCTCTATTCAGAGGGTGGTTTTTCAATAACAAAAAGCCGTATCTTGATGCTGCGCCAACCAATTTCTTCGAGTTCTCCAGCGACAAGTCAGTTATATCGATTATCGGTAGTATTTTGTTAGACATTGTATCTAGTGATAGTGTAGATAAATTGGAAAATATCGGGTCTAATTATCCAGACCAGCTAAAGAAAACACACACGGAACTGATGTTAAAAATGAAGTACAGATAAGGCCAGGAAAAAGGTAAGCAACATTTCAGCGCACGCTTATTAAGAAGGAAAAATCTTATCTTATCTTATCCGCTTCATCCTCCGCATACAACTCTACTTCACATCTGCATTATAGGCGGTAAGCACCGCATTATTTCCATACTGCAGACACCATCAGTGTATAGGGCAAGTTTATGTTAACGCTGATCACATGAAAATGTAACTTTTTTCAATTGCCAAATGTTTCTAAGTTTTTCAAGCAGATTTTATTTCTTTAATTTTCCCGATGAATGATTTTGTCAGCAACCCTAATGATTCAAGCTGTGTTTAAGCGTAGGCAGCAGGCATCCTTTTATCTTTTCCGAAGGAGCAACTCATTTTTCAACGGTATCAACAGTCTACAAAGGCAGAAACGAACAGTCCTCTACAAGACGGAGTACAACAAAGAGCTTGTCACAGCTCAAATTGATCACGTAATTTGGCTGCTGGTTGACTACAGAGTGGAATAAAACAACGTCCACGACAACTGAACGTAGCTCGATTCGTATACTTTTATATATGTACAAGAGGTTACAAAAGTATAGATGGAAGCGTGAATCTATATTTACACGTAGACTAGCAATTCAAACGGAATCGCTGCTTAATACGATCGACCCGTCCAATAAATCAATATCCTTTATCGTTGCATCATCAATCGTATCACCTATCTCTATATTTTTGGCCAGCACCTTATTCTTTTCAATTTCCGTTTTAGTATCACTCAATGCGTACCAACTGGTTTCTAAAATACACCTCACACCGTAATCTAGCATTATAACCTCAATGAGTCCTGATTCACTAGGCTTTTTCGTAACTATAACCTTGAATTTCAGTTTTCCTTGTTCGGTGTCTCGCCCTTGCAAAAACTTGAGTGCCTTGAAAGTGTAGAATCCAAGAACTTTGTTTGAGATTTTGCTATTTAGCTCATCCTTGTACTTCAATTGTAATGCAATATAATTTATTTGCTCTCCATTGAATCTTGGCTTCCCTGTACAAATATACGAATGCAACTGCCAGTGGTTGACAAGATCCCAGAATCTTCTCAATGGCGAAGTAACTGTAGCATAATTATCGATATTCAAGAACTCATGTTTGGCGGCAAAAGGAGCAATTGTGGATTTAGTCAAGTATTCTTGGTATAAAGTTAACTCTTTGAAGCTGGAATCTTGCTTGGCAGTGATCTCTTTGGAAAATTTAGCAACTTCTTGTGACATTACAAGTGGTAGTTGGACCTTGAAGATAGCAGGTATTTTATTCTTTTCACAGAAATTTCCAGCAAGATGGTTAGCCATAACCATGATCTCTGACACCAACTGCTCAGATCTAGCACCTCTTCCGATCACGTTAGCTGTAGTATCATCATTATAAACGTCTTTGAAAGTCAGCAGAATTTGCTTGTTTTCGTTCTCAGAAATGTTTTCGATTTCCTTTTTAACATTTATCTGGTCGAACAAAGACACACGACCACCTTCAGTTGCTGATATGTTCAAATGATTGGATACAACACTCAGATCTTTTAGGTCTTGCTTAATTTTTTTGGCGGATACACCATCTTGAGATTTGGACTCTAGAATGGCCGGGGAATCTTTATCACCAGCTAGGATTTTATTAACAGATGCGTAATCTATTTTGACAAATTTTTGCGCTGAACCAAAAGTAACCGCTTCTTTATCGTCCAACTCTATCACTTGCTTTGATCTGATGTTATATTTAAATGTAATCTTCAAGACCCTAGTAACTTTATCGTAATCTCCCAATTGTATGGCTTGTCCAAACTCAGTCGGTAACAAGCTCACAGCATTAATGCCAGCGAGATCAGGTAAATATAAAGTCAAACCTCGTTCGAATGCAATCTTTGCAACAAGAGATGATGGATTCAAAAAGGAAGCTGGATCAGCAATAAATGTACTTACCAAATATTCGTCTTCGTTTACCTTTTTAATGGAGACACCATCATCAATCTCAAGCGGATTTTCTGAATCAATACAATAAATAACGTCATCAAATGGCGTTCTCTCCTTGGTATGATTGTCAAAGTTCAAGTCAATGTAGTCATTCAAATTATCCTTGCTTATCGAGTCATAATACGTTTGCTCATAGTCACATTTCACCGAGACACCACTATATGGGATCATCGCATTATCCCACCATTTTGTTGGTCCTTCTGTATTGGTGATTTCATTAGTATTCAATAGAAGGTCATAAACACATGAACTAGTAATATCCAAATCTTTATAGTTGGCTAGCATTCTCATGATCTTTATAACGAACGATTCCAATACACTATTTTGGACTGAACCGGCGCAATATAGTTTGAGCAACTCAATGAAGACTTCATAGTGTGATGTGATTTCTTTTGATTTTACCTTTGCTTTGACTTTGGGATTTAGTTTTGATGTTATGTATTCTGCTAGTTGCTCATAAAGTTTTTCCTCTTGCTTGAAGCTTTGCACCAATTTGTTGAATTTGACGATTCGGTTTAAAGGTAGCACAAGGGCGTAAGGACTTGCTTTACTGAAAGCATCATGGGAGTACAATTGGTTATTCTTTCTTAGACTCAAAATGAAGGCGTAAAATCTAGTTGAATCGACCTTCAGTCCCAAGTTTACACTTCCGGTAATTTCTTTACCCAAAGTGATCGAATCATATTGGTTACCGATTGAAAGAGTAGAAGCAACGGATCTGAAAAGCTTTTTATAGCCTTTGTTAATATCCTCTGGTTTCTGCGACTTGAAGTCCTTGATCAAAACCTGCAAATCTGTCAATTCCACCGCATTAAATAGCTGATATAAGGAGAGTTGAATGGGTGCTTCGTTACTCTGCAAGACGTTGTGCAAGACTTCTAATTTGATATTGGCATCTGGTAAAAATTGCCAAGCTTTCGTCACCATTTCGGTCAAGCTTTCGGAAACTATTCCGGATAGGATCGATGGTAAGATATATGTTTTCACTGCATTATCGCCTGAAATCGATCTAGCCACAGCACTTTCGAAAATCTTGTTTCTGTCCACAACATCTTCCAGTTTGTATTTTGGTTTCCCTACGGGCACGATTTCTTCAGTGTCTAAATCTTTCCAAAACAGATCCTCCTCAAGAACGCTGTTTTCAAGCCATTCCTTTGGGAAAACTTTTGGAATTCTCAACCCCATCTTTGATCTTGAGACAAACTGTATTTCCCCGTAAGAGTTGAGTAGGGTGTACCTAGGATCATCTGGAGCCGAAGGTAGTTCTATTACAACAGCCAAATCTCCCTTTTCAAAATTCCCCGAGAGATCAACAACATCACCAACATCAACCTCGGTATACTGAAGATCTTTCCAAGAAAATCTCTTATTAATATCACCATATTTCTTGACAAGCTGATACTTTATGTAGTTTCTGTTCGAGTGATCGTCGTAGTAACTGAATGATGGTGGAACACTCAATTCAGGGAAGACACTGGAGATCCAGAATTTGTTAGGCTTGATGTATCTAATTTCGGTCCTTTCCTTGACATCCTTCCTCAAGTTTTCAACGTCCACATTTGAGGCCTGCTGAAGTAACTCTTCCGGGGTCTGAATCCGACGATCGAGGTCTAATTTGTTTCTTTTTGATTTATATTTCGTTGGGCCTCTTAATCTAGGTATGGAGGTTGAAAAACTCGTGCATCGTGGAAGTACCGGTATGCGTATCAGTTTGGCAACCACAGGGGTATTTAGAAAAGTACGACTTTTAAGCATACTCGATCTGCACCAGGTTGCTTCTCTGTTAGGACCCAACCAATTCCAGTTCCCTTCTGTGCATGTAGCCGAACCGTATCAGATGGAAAAAAATCACGTCTTCAAAATTTTCATGTATTTTAATTATTGTCTAGAAAAATATTACGTAATACGGAGCATGAATTCAAGCATGTTTTATATATATGAGGAGAATAGGAGAGTTTGTTTAAAAGATCTTGTTTAACACACTGTCGAGGCCAGAATTGGTGTCCCTGTTTTTGATCGAGTCATCTGCCCCAGCTCGATTGGTGGCGACGTTTCTCTGCTTAAACTCTCTTCGTATGTGCGGTGTCTCCGGCTCTGCGCCATCTGGGAGCTTTCGCTTTTTACTTTCCTTGATTCTATTGATGGTCTTGCTGGTATCCACGTTTCTGATGTAGGCCTTGTTGAGCTTGTTGGCCTGCGACAACTCGACCTGTTTCTTGCTCTCACGCACCTCGACCTCTCTGTTCAAGGCGTTAGTCAAGTCGAACCACTTGAAGCCTTTCAAGTACTTGACGTTCATCACGTCGTCGTGGTAGAAGCTTCGCTTCTTCCCGCCCAAGACGTTGCCGTTCAACGTGCTGGCAGCGAGCTTGGCGTCGCCCTTGCTAACAAACTCCACCCAGCCCTCATCGAACTTCTTCTTTTTGTTACCGCCGGACTTGATTCTGGACTTGTAGACCCTCGGGTCCTCTGGCTTCAAGAATATACGGCCGACTTCTCCGAACCGGGTCATCACCTGTCTCAACTTCTGCGGTTTCATGTATGGGGGCAGGGAGGACAGATACACCACGCCTGTTTTCTTGACCCGCTTCTCCTCGTTTTCAAGCTGCTTTGGTGTTAGTCTTTTCACTTTTTTCGGACCGGCGCTGGGAACCTCTAGCAGTTTCTTCTCGAAAACCTTGGCAGTCTCCTCGATGCTCGTTTGTGCATTGGCTTTGTCAAGCGCTTCTCCGTCTTCATCGCCAAGAAACCCGTAGTATTGATCTTCGTCGTCGTCATCATCCCCATTGTTGTCCGAATCGCTGTTATCTTGCGCCTTCTCTACAAACGACTTAGTCGACTTTCTCTGCACGGACTTGCCCGCATCGTCACTGTCGTCATCGCTGCCGTCTTCTTCTTGTTGGTCGTCCGACTCGTCACCGGTCTCCCCGTAGATGTCGAAAGGCTTCTTCGTGTTTTTCACGGTGAACTTTCCAAGAGACTCGTCTCCGGATGAGTGGAAGTCGTCTTCGCTCTCGCTTGCCCTTCTTGCACCGGAATTTCCAGCCATGACTATGAAATCTTTTTACGCTGACTCAAAGATCTGCTCCGCTCTGACAAAGGTCCGGAGAACCACCCTTATGCAGGAAAAGTATAGGAAAACCGTCTTCAGTGGAAGAAAAAAGTAAGAATAGAAAAAAAAAATGTAAAAAATCTCAAAAAGGGGAACATGTGTCACGTGACATATGGATTACTTTCAAACTTACATGTTTTGCACTGTTTTATACTGTTTCGAACTGCATTGGAGCCCTTCTTGTTTACACATTGGCTCTTTATTTCCATTTGAGCACCATCTCGACGGCACAGGCACCCCAGTCCTCGCCGTGGTTGTGCATGCCTGGCAGCACGCCGGCTCTAAGCAGTGCCTGCTCCTCGGTCAAACACGTCAATAGCCCGAATATGACGGGCTTGTTGAGCTGGAACTGCAGCTGCATCAACTGCGTCGACACTGCCTCGCAGATGTACTCGAAGTGCATCGTCGAGCCCTTGATCAAGCAGCCGATGGGGATCACCACGTCGACGCCGTGCTTCTCAAACATCTTCTTCGTGCCGTACGGCAACTCGTACGCCCCGGGAACACTTTCGACAATGATGTTCTCCTCCTTCACGTTGAGCTCCTTCAGCTTCTCGATGGCGCCCGCCACGAGCGCATCGATGACCTTGGCGTTCCATCTCGCATGCAAGATTCCCACCTTCACGTCCTTGCCGTCGTACTGCTGGTCCACTTTGCCCAAACCCTTAACTGCCATTGTGGTGATATTGATGCTGCACTGTGCTGTGTTGTGCTGGCTTATACTTTACTGGCGCCGTAGCCCCCCATCTTCGCCTTCGCCCTTCCTTCATCTCTCCACCAGGAAGACTCCACGCTCAACAGACGCGGCCACCCTCGGTGAGAGCGTAGCTGCCGCCACCACATGTCTAGCCCCCGTTTCCACTTTGCTGGCCGTCGCTTGGCCGTCTTCTGCACACTGGAGCATCGAATACAGCTGCTGAAGTGCCGGCAGCCAGGACCGATGCATGCCCATGCCTCTCGATAGACGGTGCCTCATCTTTATCAGCAAAAGCATGAAGTATTACGCAGTGAGAAACGGACGGGCCTCCGGAGTGTACAACACTTGGTCCGACTGCGAGAGCCAGGTCAAAGGCTACGCCGGGAACCAGTACAAGTCTTTTGCCTCGAGGGAGGCAGCAGAGGCGTACGTGAAGGGTGGTGTCAGCTCCGGCAGGTCCCCCGCCGGACCTGTCCGTGGCAGGGTCTCCGGGAACACAAGGTCGAGCGGCCCCCTGCCGTCTCACTCTTCTTCGTCCCGCTACTCCGGCTCATACCACCCTTATGCGAAGCCGCCACCCATCAGACACACCAAACCTTTACTTCCGTTTGCGCATGTGCCTCCTTCCGCCCCCACGTTATCCTCCCTAGAGAGAGTCGAAGTGTACACGGATGGTGCCTCCAAGAACAACCAGGCCAGGAAGCAGGGCCTGTCTAAGGCAGGCTTCGGCGTTTACTATGGCCCGAACGACAGCAGAAACTACAGCGGCCGTGTGACGGGTGAACAGACGAACTCGAGAGGTGAGCTGGAGGCCATCCAACACGCGTTGCAGAACTCCGCCAGGGAGGCTAAGAACGGGAACAGACAACTCACCGTTATTTATACAGACTCGCAGTACTCGATGGACTCCATCCAGACGTGGTCTAAGAGGTGGGAGATCAACGGCTACAAGACGAGCTCCGGCGCCGACGTTGCCAACCAAGACCTTATCAGGAATTGCCGGAAGCTAGTCAAGGAGATCGAGTCGAACTCGGGCTCTGTCCAGTTCGTCAAGGTCAAAGGCCATTCGGGCAACCATGGCAACGATATGGCAGATAGACTAGCAGTGGAAGGCTGCACCAAAGAGTGAAGACCACTTTCGATAAAGATACGCTTTTGTAATCCCATAACTAATTGATGTATGCTCAGTGCGGCACAAACGCGGCATGTTGACAATTCTGATCCATCATCATGTTGACGCGAGGGTTTCAGAATCACGTACCGTACACCGGTTCGACCAGCGGCTATTACACTATCCTAGCAGTCCACCGAGACGGAAGGCACACTGTCCCAGCATGACAAACATGAAGATACCTGTGGAGGAAGAAAACAGCAGGAAAAGAGAGTTGAAAGTGTCCTTTGGGAAATGCCCGAACATCGACTCTGTCCAGCAGTTCAAGCGCCCGAAGGTTGCAGCTAAAGAGGGGGAGAACGGCACCTTTGCCATGCTCAACAGCCTGGATATCTTCAAATACGACAACATATCAATCCCCTTCAAGGAGACGGTACGCATAGGGCGATCGGGATCGAAGAATAACGACATTATAATCTCGAACAACGACTGTTCGTCCGTCCACTGCCAGCTGCAAATCGGGAAAAGCTTTAACCACTACAACTTGATCACCATCAAGGACCTAAGTTCCAACGGGACCTTTGTCAATGATATCCTGGTTGGAAGAAATAACTCGGCATTGCTCAGGGACGGCGATCGATTGTCCTTTGCCTCAACTTTGCACTATATAGTAAGATACGACTTGAAATACAAGTCAAACCGAACCTCATTTTTTGACAAATACATCTTGACTGAAAAGCTGCTAGGAACAGGCCACTATGCCCAAGTGAAAGAGGCCATTGAGAGAGAGTCTGGCCGAATTTGTGCCGTGAAGATCTTTAATCCCACCAGCCAGGGCGGTCAGGCAACCCAATTGAACAGAGAATTGGAAATTTTGGTCAACTTAAACCATCCCAACATAGTCGGATTCTACGATACCTTCTTAGAGCCTGTGAGCATGACGGCCTTGACAACATTCTTGGTATTGGAAAAGGTCAATGGGGGTGAGCTTTTCAATAGGATAGTGAAAAAGGGGAAACTCGGCCAGGACGAAACAAAGGAACTATGCAAGCAATTGCTAAACGGGTTGCAGTATTTACATTCAATGGATATAGTCCACAGGGATCTAAAACCTGAAAACATTCTTTTGAGTATATTGCCCACCGAACCAGGCCAGTCTCATAATCAGCCCTGGGATGATGGTGAGTTATCTGTCCAAGTGAAGATTGCAGATTTCGGGCTTGCCAAGCTCATCGGAAAGTCCCAATTCACGACAACCTTGTGCGGAACACCAGCATATGTTGCACCCGAAGTACTAGCCAATTCACAGCACAGGAAGTACAATAAATCAGTGGATATGTGGTCGGTCGGTGTTTTATTGTACGTTTGCTTATGTGGATTCCCCCCTTTCAGCGAAGAACTAGGCCCTCCATCCATGAGGCAGCAAATTCTGGAGGCAAAGTTTGCTTTTTATTCGCCGTACTGGGATGACATAGAGGATATATCATTGGATTTGATCAGCAGATTGTTGGTGGCTAAACCAGACCAAAGATTGAGCGTTCAGCAAGCAATCAGCCATCCTTGGTTTCAAAATCCCCCCTCGAATGATGTCATGGAAGTTCAAACATTTGAAAAAGAAGCCACTTTTGATGACATGGTAAGCCTAAGAGCACGACAGCTATCAATCAGAATCCCAAGCACTTCACGCGGGTACTCATGCGAGCCGATAACCATCAAAGAGCGAGCTAATACAGGATTAACAGATGATATAATTGCTCAAAGATATTGTCATTATAGCAAGATTGATGCCGATGGTGACACCGCAATGTGATACTCTGTTGCTCATGAAAAAATCTATTTAAAGCTTAATTATTTATTTAATGGAGTACATCGCCACTTTGCCATCTTGGTAGCCAACAAACAAGCATCTTTCGCCAAAGACTTCTTCTTTATTTCTTTTAACAATATTTTTGCTTCTACCGTTATTGTACAGGATATTCATACCGGCAAGTTTCATTTCTCGTGGATCAAACTGCTTTTTTGTGAATTTGATAACGCTTGCTCGCTGTGTCTGTAAACTGTTGACTAGCGTAACCTCATTATTTTGATCATCAACTACTTCCTTCGAATTTGAGATTGCAGGTAGTTGCCGACGCATTTTGGAGGAAAACTTGAGCACTGAGTTTTCATCATAATTGTAAAATCTTGCGTATCCATCCCATGTGACAAGGCCAACAGATTTGCTGAATGAATCGCAATCTATGCTATTGATACCTTTATGCTTCGTTTCAAATATGTCCGAAAGGCAATTCCCAGAATTCAGGTCCATGATAGAAACTTTACTACCTGCTGATGAACAGAGAATCTTTCCATTGACCTTGTCAATACAGATTGCAGTGATAGGGTTCCCTTCAAGGTCGTTGTTATGCAAAAAGGCTTTCGTTTTAGTAGCGGAATTGCCAAAATCTTGATAAATTTCGTAACCAACAATAATTCCACTTTCGTAACCAACAAGAAAGCGACTTAGACCGATCCAAGCAATTTTCATTATAACTCCCAGTCTACCCCTCTTTGTGAAATCCATTGTTACCGAGTCATCATTATCAATTTCATCCACCTTTTCAGTAAAACGTAGCTTTGAATGATAGTTCTGAATCAACCGTTTCAATTTCCGATACTCCTCTGTTTCTTTCAAATTGATTTCATAAAGATCCCAGCCTTCAGAATCTGTAGTGGCTGGTGTTATTAGCAATCCATCCAAGTTCATGTCCACATTGGTGAAGTTCATGGCATTGACAGGCAGCTCATAAACCAGTGGTGGAGTAGGAATGGGTATTTCAGCGCTAGCTAAGCTTATTTTCTTTTTCAGCAGACAGGAGTAAGTGAATCCCGACTTAATACTAGAGCCATCGATTAGATTAATCATGTTCCAAATTTTCATGCTTCCGTCTTTAGAGTGGGTAAGTAACTGGCCGTAAGACTCCGTGATCTTCGGTATGCTGAAATCATGCGAGCCATTCGATTCCCAGTCAATACCTAGCTGCTCAATAGTTAAAATCGAGCCAGAATGTGCTTTCCATAGCCCTAACGGACGACGCGTCGTGAGGTTCCACCATATAACCAATCCCGACTCATCAGCAGTCATCAAAGTCGGACTTAGTAAAGAAAATTCCGTGGTTCCATCCTCGGAGAACGTATATGTCAGGGTAGAGGGTACATAGAATGGCTCAATGCACGTAATAGGAGAGCTGTGAGCTCTCAAGGTTGCCTGAAGTACCTTATCAACCATAGCAGATATGCATCATGTATCGGGAAAGAGGTTTCAGACAACTATTCTGGCTCTATGCGTGTACTCCGGTGAACTATTCGTTTTAGTGAACCTCACGAAATGCTGACCGGAACATGTCGAGAAAATTCAGGAGGCGTGAAATTTTCATCTTTGACAATGCCTGTAGATAGTAATCCCACGATAGAAAATTCCACTGCAGGCTTACACATACTTCTTCTCCTGGAACAACCAGTTTTAGTAGTCTTGAAAATCCTATATATTCTATTTTATTAGCAAAGAAGGCCCTAGCGAGCCTGGGTTTGTTATGAACTTTACTAGTCCTCGTGATTTATATACGAGCCCAGCGCCTTCTATCGATGCGATACTTGATTTCAATAAAGAGTCGTTAATACCGGTCTTCTGTTTAAGCTCTTCATAAGTCAATTCATCTACTTCTTCAAATTCAAGTAGAATTACTGCGACAAAAGCCGAACAGGTCAACTGACATGTTTTAGAGCCATAATTAACGTCGATTTTTACCGTGTTATAGCTAGTGTTGAGTCTCATTTTCTTGTTCTCAGGCCTAATCTCGTGTAGGATTTCTCTGATCTTTTGCCCAACATTTTGAGGTATGTTGACCTTTTTACTTTTCAAAAGTTGCAAGTCCCTAAAACCCTCGTGATGCAAAGTTTTGATCTCAACAAACGAACGGACGTGAGATGTCTCAAGTAGCTCCTTTATGTCCCTTTCATAACCCTGCAAAGCAAAGTTTTGCTCAAAAGAAAAGAATTCACTGAGGTCATGCGCAAATGCCAAAAGCTTTCTGACAGAATGTAGTTCTGAGTCTACCAACAGAATAATTCTTTCATGTAGAAATTCCCGTGTTTTATCAAATATGAACTTCATTAGATCTTGGTTAGTTGAGCAGGACAATAATTCTGCGTAAGATCGGAAATGTTCTTTAAGGGCTATATTGCAGTTATTTGCAATATTATGGACAACGAACTCCCAATAAGGCTTAAAAGATGTAGCATCAAGCAAGATCTCACTTGATTGAACTTGCAGAACTTCAACCATGAATTCACGAACTTTTTTGGCTTCACTATAGTTCGCCGATAAGCTTATACCAAAAATTACCCTTTTTATTGATTCGAGAACTTCATGGTCAACTCTTCTTGACTCGTACTCGATTTCAGCCCTCTTGATAGAAAAGTATTCAAGGAATGATTCAGTTGTGATACTGTCATTAAGTAAGCTTTCATAGAACTCTTCACTGCAAAACAATGCATCAAATATATCGCACAAGAGCTCGCATAAACAGTGCTCTTTATTTGTTCGACTTGCTGTAAAAGATGGAGGCATCTGATCTTTAACGATGCTCTGTATATTGCCGATCTTAGTCGCAAGTTCTTCCATGTTAGGTACTACGCAATGTAACCTCAATTTTAATCTCATCGTTAAATCATCCAGCTTCAGCTTCGCTGCAATGTAACTTAAGCTATCGACTGTATCAAGGAAGTCAAGAATTGAATTAATTTCGCATTCATCTTCAAAAATAGATGCTGCAAGCAGATTGTAACGTGTTTGCAATGCCCCGATAAAAAGAGGATCACTCACAAGAGCCGAAAACCATGGTTTAATCACTTCTGTCAAACCTCCACCAAGCACCGTGTGACATCTGCTAGGAAACGTATCTACGATCCAACAGTAAGTGAAAATTAGCTTTAGGTTTATCGCAAACTTATCCAGCAGTTTTGTCAATTGTTGGGGATCTAATAGTAGAGCAGTACTCTTTTGCATCCAAGAATCTACTAAATTTTTGATTTGGAAGATTACTTCTGTGCTGATTGATGAATGAATGCATACTTCTTCAAATTGTGAGAAATCTACAAAACTGTGCACAGATTTTGCTTCATTCTCTAGATCGCAGTACTCGAGGAATTTTGAGAACATTGCAACAACGTCATTCTTCCAGAATGTATTGTCAACCACCGGCGTGTATCTCTGATCATCATTAGCACTACCGATAATTTCCTCCCTACTTCGTTTTCTTTTTTTGGGCTTAATTATTGTGAATCCCAAAGGCTTTGAAAAAGAGGAGCCAGCATATTCCAATTGGGCATAATGAGTTGTTTTCTTCTTACCATTGCGAGGATTCACCAGAAGGTACATCGGTGTCAACTACCTCTTATTTGTAGTAGATCGCAACGGACCTAAATGAAGTTGATCAAGAATCGAGTGGAGCAGATTAATATACTAACAGTGCTCGCATTGATAAAATATTCACCATCATGCAATTCGCATTATTTATCAGGTTCGTGTCTGGCATATCTTCTTTACGACAACAAGAAAATGAAAACTGGTTTTAAAGACAAACAATCTCATACCAACAATGGAATTCATTGCAAATATTAGAAAGCTTTCCATAAATACCGAAGATGAAACTAAGAGACAGTACAAAAAATCCAAATCAAGCCCCTTGCTTGAGAACCCTGACCACACCAAGAAGTCAGCTTTGTTTGACGATGGGAAAGCGAATGTTATATCTATTCTGGCTAATGATCAGAACTACATTATGAGCAGGATAGATGAAGTTGATAATGATCTTTTGAGAGTTCACAGGGCCGCTCGAAGGCTATACAAATGGAGTTCTTCACAGTCAGTTTATGACCATGGAATTGAAATTCTAGAGAAAACCAAGACGTATATTCCTTCGTTACTGGAGAAATTGTATAAAGATTTCAATTACGAGGGAAAAGAGTTTCTAACTATATTCCCAATTTGCAAATTTTACCAGGAGGTTTGGGACTATTTCAAGTTTGCTGAAAGTGCATTGTATCCCATATGTCATGGGCTAAACAGAGCTGCACAGAGCAGGGTTAAGGTCTCCAAACCTGACAGTATAATCGCTCTCAATTCAATCAATTACCCAGTCACGGAAATACAAATTTTGGTTTGTAAAATGTTTGTCAATAAGTTTGTTCACACAAACGTTGATAAACTGTACGGAATGCAAGAGTTTGACGGAGCTTTAGATGCGTCCGTTTCAAGATTATGCAAGAGTTTGAAAGCTCTGTTAATGAAAGAATTAAATGCAGATGATGCAGTGAATGAATCAAACAAAGTTATTCAATTTTATTTACTACTCAACATGCTTGAGAAGAATACTGATAATCCAGAAGTCCTCGTACCAATTTTTGAGAAAAGTTATTTCCACACGTTGAAGACGATTAAACGCTTGATATATACAGACACATATTACGGAACTGTATTTGAGACACTTGAATACATTAAGGGTTTTGAACGTCATCTTACAAGTACTCTCTCGTTGGCACTCAACGATCCAATATTAACGGTATTTGATGGTGACAAGTTTAGAACCTTGTTTTCAGAAGATACCGAGTTCCTCAGCTCAACGATAAGCACCTTATTTCTCAAGCTTTTCAACGATTTTGATAATGAAGAAGTCAGAAATCAGCTAGGGGCAGTGAAGGGATTTTATGAAGCCCATGGGTTTAATGAATCTGACTGGAAAATTGGTGCATCGAAATTTGTTTCTGGACTTTATCAGTCATTAGAAATCGTTAATGAAGACAAATTAAAGGAAATGGTAAAACTTTTCACATCATTAACCGAAAAAGCTAGTAAAATTGAGCAAATTTCGAAGATATCATTTTTTGCCTTTGTGAAAGACCTTTTCCAAGAAGAATTAAAGATATATTGGAGCAAGTTCAAACGAGATTTTGCCGGACATTATGCATTTTGCTTAGATTACAAACTAAAGTTGGTTACGAAAAGCAAGGACAGAAACAAATTGGAAAATGAATTGGAGAAAATGCAAGCTGGAATGAAGACGATTCTTGGTCTTATAAATACAAATAGTAAGGTCAAATTTAAGAGAATGTACGTAACGCAGTTTGTACAAAGGATGCTAGGCTCATTATTGCATGCTGACTTTACATTGTATACCAATATCAGCGATTGTGAGCTTGAAATGTGCACGGTATTAGATAAAGTTTGCAAAGGTTATCACTATGGGGAGCCAATGCTAGAAACATATCGACTGATCCAGGAATCTTATAAGAGGTACAAAGAATTCGGGAGATATTTATCTGAAAATGACTCGAATCATAAGGGGATTGATGAGATCGACATGGTGGGGTTACCCGAGGTGTTGAATTTGACAACTCCATCTACAGAAATTCAGTTCAACAAAATGATACTTCCTTCTGGAATGGAACAGTTGATGAAAGAGTTTAGGAGGTTCTACAAGAATGAATTGAGGCGTTCGAGAAAGTCATCAGAGGGGAAGTTAATTATTCAGCCGAACTATTCATACTCGAGAATGACTATAGATTATACATTACCGAACGGAACTACGTGCCACATAAATTGCAACATGTACCAGGGTATGATTTTGACTCTTTTCGATGATGATGGATCGGAGAATGGTTTGGTTGATACAGATATTGCCACCAAATTGAATATACCCATCGATGTTGTGCTGAAAAGCTTGAATGCTCTTGGAGGTACTAAGTTCCCTATACTTGTGAACTCAGGGGACCATAAATGGCAGATCAATGTAGACCTAGAGATACCTCAAAAGGTTATAAATTCGGGCAACACGGTCACGATAACAGAGAAAAAGAAGGCGAATTAGGGAAAGATGTAGAATTTGAAAAAGTAGAAGTACTCTTGGTATTTGTATCTAAATGTTGTTGTAAATATTAGAAATATAAATTAATTAAAGAAAGGAAGGGATGCATTTGTCATAAGTATAGAAAAGAATACAACTGAAGGTAAAGTAAAAATATCACAATTAAAATAACGACAGTGAGGAACTTAATCCGAAATTAGTAATAAATAAATGCAAACTGACTGGAACATAGATCTAGATGTCCAAAAATGTAAATAAACGCAAAGTATGAGTTTGTGTTCGTCTTGGATGGAATGAGGGAGGGAATTCATGGAAAGAAACATAACAGAGTTTAAAAACAAAACGAAAAGAAAACGATCAAGAAACCTGGAGGAGAAATAGAGAAAAAGATTGGGTAATAATGGTAATGGAAAGAAATAAAACTGACGAATTAAAAGATTTTTAGAAAGGGAAAGGAAACGTTGGTGAAGGAAAAAGCAACAAAAAAGTAAACTATGTTGAACTGACCCGATTCTTTTTCGACTTGACGATCCAACTGAACAATCCCTTTTTATTTGAAGTACCCGAAACTGAAACCGAGTTGGAATTACCAGAGCTACCATGATGATTATTACTGTGACCCATCTTCTTCTTGTGAGCAGTTCTATCCATTTTGGATCCATTTTCGTTCAATTGATTGATATCATTTTCTCCTATTTCAATCATAGGACCCGGTTCACCCAAACAATCCTGTGTCAATGTGAAATCCTCATTCAATGTTGAATCGTTAGTGTTTACATTGATGTTTAAGCCTAACAATTCATCGTTTGTTTGCTCTATTATCGAGGTTGACTTTTTGGAATAAGCGCTTATGGCGGAAGACCTTCTTCTGTGATGTGAGATCTTTTTGGAAAGTATAGAGAACAAAGATGATGAACGTTCATGCTTTGATTTGGAGGGAGGAACGTTAGATTTGACATTAGATTTGTTTGATATAGTCGAGGATGAACTGGAAATGTCTTTCAGTGAAGCCTTACTCTTGTTTTCAACCAGAAATGTTGAATCAGAAGTGTTTTTGATGCTTTTTGGATTAGCAGCAACTTTTGGATGATCTACTCCGACGAAATCGTTACTTACTTCCTCATCCAACTGCTCATTTGCTAAATCTTCGAGTATATTATTTTTCTGATGGAAATCATCTGGCAAATCGTACTGCAAAGACTGATATTGAAAAGGTGATTTGACAGTAGGTTTGATAGGAGACATTGACATCGAAGTTGATAACCTATGGTAGTTACCACCTGTGCCATTGAGACCGTTACCACTGGCAGTGTTGCTATTTGTGGTACCGATGTTGCTGAAATTATGGTGGTGATTATTTTTAGGCGTTGACGGTGCCAGGTTATAATATGATTGGTATCTAACCTTTCCCTTTAAACTCGAAATTGAGGAAGTATTCAAGGTTGAAAAGGGATTTGGATTTGAATTGATTGAATTTGAAGAAGAGTTATTTGAATTTTTCGTTGGCAAGGAAGTTAACGAGTTGTTCAGATGTTTGGACATTAAAAGAGAGTTCAGCTCGAACTGGTTATTTGAGAACGTGGAAGAAGGCATGATGTTATCGTAGCTATCATCTTCTTCATCATCCTCCTCGACACCAGAACTGTTGTTGTTGTTGTTGTTGTTGTTGTTGCTGTTGTTATTATTGTGGTTACAATTATTCTCATTGTTGTGAATGTTTTCGTCCGTGTCATTTTCCAGATCGAAGGTATTGTTTTCTTCTGTGATTTCTTCAACAATCATGACGTCGGTTTTTTTCGGGGAGCAGAGAAGGGAGTGCTTTGGCAAATGGTTGGTGTGGCTTTCCAGGTCATGGAGGGAAAACTGCTTTTTCCCGAACTTTGATGCCGGGTTCAAGTTGAGACTCAGGTTGAAGTTGATTGGGAGCGAGGAGGAAAAGGTCGAACTGTTGTTGATGTCATCCAAGTCGATCAAGGCATCTGGGATATTCGAGTTTGAATTTGTGAACTTCGTTTCATCCGTCAAGTAGAACTTAATTGGGGTAGACAGGTTTGACGTTGGGGTTGGGGTTGTCGTAGTGTTTGATGTTGAAGCATAGTAGTAATTACTGTTGCTGCTGTTGTTGTTGCTCGTACTGCTGGAGAAGTTTGAGTTTTGGACCGAACCGTTAAACCCAGGTGTTGGTGCCGGCGTGAGGGTTGGCGGTGGACAATCCAAGCGTGCCATGGACTCCTTTGGATGTAGGGCACTGCTGCCGCAGTTGCCGTTGCCGAGGATGCTGCTAATTGCGGTGGACTTCACCGGCGAGCACGGCAGGGACTTGGACAGGTTTAGGGCGTTGTTGTTGGTTGTGTTTGTTGGCGGCGGCTGGAGGAACGAGTTGGAGTCGAAGTCGCCCGAAATGGCTGCCGAGCGCCGGTGTCTGTGGCCTCGCTTCACGGTCGGCGGCTGGAGCGTCATGCTGATCGGGTCGGCAAGCGACATCGAGGCCGTCGACGGCTCCTGCGGAGGCGGAGGAGCCGGTTTCGTGTGTGCATCTGAAATGAGTGACATGGTCCTTGCAAGGGACGGGAGGGTGGACGGAAAGGAGCGGCTGCCGTGTGTTCAATTGAGCGTATCGATTGAGCGTGTAAGTGTGTATTAGGGAGCGTACAGACGTCGGGGGGTGCAGTGGAATGAGAACGAAAGGGAAAAGCGGTCCTTCTGCGTCTACTTCTGCGTCTACTTCTGCGTCGGGTTTCGTGGTTTAGAGAGAGTGTTGCTGTGAGTGCTCCGCTGTGCCGCTGTTCAGTGTGCTGTCGAGCTGGGGTGTTGTTATTGTGGCGACCCGGTGGTAACGTGTGGTGCTAGCGTCTGGCGAGTGAGGATGGAGCAAGAACACATCTGAAAGGCTTCCCTGCAGCTGTCCCTTGTCTGTCTCGGTCGTCTGTGCCCGGCACTTGTCTCTTTGCCCGTTGCTGCTCCTCCGGCAAGGCCTCCAGCGGCTCCCCGACGCCAGCAGCAGGCCTGATACACGTCGCCAGGAGAAAACTCTGCACTGCTCCTTCCTCCCCTCTGTCGGCCCCTCTGGCCCCTCGTTCCTGCCCGCCCGCTCTCCTCACTAACAAAGCCGCCGGCGCTTCCTCTTTCGGACAGGGCGCGTGCCCCTGGAACTTACGTAATATCGTTACGTAACGCGTAGCTACGCCGATAACGGATGCCACATTCAAGACGATGTTAAGTACAGAAATACAGAAACGATACAAGCTATGTAGGGCAGTAAATACAACAACAACTACTACTACTGCTGCTGCTGCTGGTAGTGGTGATGGTAGTGGAAGTGGCTGCCGCCGTGGTGCTGGCCACTTCCGCCGCTGTTGTTGCTGTTGCTGTTCCCACCAGCCATGCTGCCGCTGTTCTTGTGCGTATGGGAGTGCATGTGCATCATGCTCTTGCTCAACTCGCTCAACAGGTCCTTCCCCTTGCGGCCGCCGTAGCTGCCCCGGTCGTACCCGCAACGCTCACCCCCGTTGCCGTTGCCGTTGCCGTTGCCGCTGCCGTTGCCGTTGGCACTGCTGCTCACCATCGTGAACTCGTGCTCCTCGCCGGCAGCGCCGTCGCCGGACGGCGTACGGACACCGTCCTCGTAGACGGCCGCCTTCGACCGGTACCGCTCGAAGTTGTTGTGGAGAATGTTCTGGATCTCCACGCCGTTGAACAGATTCACCGGCTGATACACGCTTTCGAGACTCCCGCCGCTGAGGCCATTGCCGTTGTGCGAGCTCCGCCTTCTGTTCCCGTTCCCGTTCCCGTTCCCGTTGGCGTACACGTAGTCTGGTCCACTCATGGGCTGTCTCTCCGTGGCGATCTCGCTGACACTCTCGCAAAAAGGGGCAATACCGCTGGTCCTGAAACCACAACAGACACCCTGCTGATTTCTTTGTCTGTTTTCCTCCTCTCCTCTCTCTTTTCCTCTCCCTCCGTCCTGTCCCTTCGCAAATGCAGGCCTTCACCCTGTCCGTCAATCAGCACTCCCGGCTACGGCCCGACCCCGACCTGGAAAATCATCAACCCGCGCCGATCGGTCCCTCCCACCCTTTTTCCGCACGCCATCGCAAAGTACCGCACCATAGGGATAGATAAACAGATAGGGAGGATACGAGGCGAATCGCCTATCAGTGGCGAAGGCCTGCAGCAGCATCTGCCAAACGTCATATACACTTGCACTTCTGCAACAAACACACACATCCACCCATGTCCTCTGACAAGTACTTGACCTCCGAACCGGTGCGTTATGACCCTGCCGTCGACCCAAATAATATGTCCCAGTACGCCCCTAAGGACTACCGGGTCGTTTCCGTCTACCAGAAAGTGTGCAACACACCCGAGCAGGAGGCCCTGTTGCCGAAGTATATCGAGGCGATCAACGACATCGAGTCCACGGACCCCGCCCCACCTTACGAACAGCTGCAGCTGGACACCTCTGTGAGAAAAGGCGGCGGCGACGACGACCACGACGCCCAGACGGCAGAAAGGAGAAGAAAGAACAAGAAGTTCGCCAAGTTTGCGCTACACTTCTTCGCTTTTATGTTGATACTCTTCTTCATACAGGCGACGTTTGCTCCGCTGGGCTGCGGAGGTGGAAACGATGACGGTGATGCTGGCAAGGAGGAAGACGCAATGACAATGTCGTACAACGACATGGACGGAATGATGGGCAGTAATGGTGCTGCCGAAAGTATGATGCACGGAAACTGAGTTCCCTACTTATTTCTCTTATTTTTCTCGCTCCAATATATACATCTGTTTATATATATAGATACATATACTCTCGCAATAGCTTTTCCGAACGACGAAAAAGAGGAAAGAAAAGGCAAAGAGAAACCTAAAGTTTGGATAGTCATTTTGTCAAATACTTTAGGTGGAATTCAACGTGTTCCGGAACAAACGAAGAAATGAAGTAGTAGCTGTGGTCGTATCCGTCAACAACGTTCAAGTCGATCGAGTCCGCCAACTTGGTGCCTTTGGCCGCCTCAACCAAGTTCTCGCATCTCAACTGGTTGTCTCTGTAGTTGAAAACGTCCTTCGTACCCACATGGATCAAGATCTTCTCGTCGGCAACACTCGGGTTGCCCGCGTACGTCTTCACCAAATGACATGGGTCGTACTTGTACCATTCCGTCTTGTCCTCGCCCAAGTAGTTCCCAAAGCACTTCTCCCCCCATGGAACGACACTAGGATTGGCAATTGGCGCAAACGCACTACACGACTTGAACTGCCCCGGGTTACGCAGGTACATCATTATGGCACCGTAACCACCCATTGAATGCCCCGTAATAGAGCAGTTCTCGAGAACATCCAGCTGGACAAACTCCTCACTCACCAATGGCAACAACTCCTTGAGCACGTACGAGTACATGTTGTAGTTCTTTTTCCATGGCCCATTGACGGAGTCCACGTAGAACCCAGCACCGGTACCGAAGTCCCAGCTCTCGTCCTCGCCGTCGATCCCGGCGCCTCTTGGGGACGTATCTGGGAAGACAAGCGCAAACCCGTGCTTGCTGGCAAAGTATGGTAAGAAGGACTTCTCCGAGGCGTTCTGTGGCGTGCACGTCAACCCGGAAAGATACAACAAAACAGGCAACTTCTTTGCTTCCGAAGCCTCGTACTGTGGTGGGAGATAAACGTTCACGTCCATCGAGGTCTTTGTGTATTCCGAAGCATGTGAAAGCTTGAGCAGATTGCCTCCACACACGGCAACCGTATCCTTTGTCTCAAATTTGCCCATAATGGTTGATAATCTGACTTGCTCCGTTCTAAAACGAATTGACTGAGAAATCAGGAGAGGGGAGAGGAAGGAAGACACAGGACAAACCCAGAAAACTCTTTTCTGTCCAGCTCCTGAAACAGATCTATCTCTTTCACCTCTCCGTTTCCTGTCTTTCTCTATCGTTTTCCCAATCGGGTAAACAGAAGCGAAACTAATCGCAAATCCAGATCACGTGTCATTACCATGCTTTGCACGTGACATGTGCTTTATCTCTTTCTTCACTTTTTAATTCGCTTGCCCTTCAAATAGCACACAAATTATGTGGTTCCGGGATTTGTCAGAACATGTCGATGCTCGGGATACTCTATATCCCACTACCTGAGCTCCAGCAACATCAGCAACAACATGTCGTGGATTGCGAAGGCCACAAGAACTACTCTGCAGCATTCTGTTGCACGCGTGAACCCACTATTCCCATTATCATCCGCAGCCACTAGAAGACACGTCAGCCAGAGCAGCAACTACGCATACGGCAGCTCCGCTGCCGGCAAGAAGTTTGCCTTTGGGTTGGTCGGTGCATTGACGACCGTGGCTGCGACCGCAGGCGTCTACTCCGCCTTTTTGAACGAAAACATCCACTCCGACGCCGGTGTCGACAACGTCTCCGTAGTGAGCTCTGTGGACCCGCTACCGACCAAGATCTCGGCACCATTGTCGACGACCTTCGACCTAATTGGCTATGGTATCCGAGAGGTCTCGTTCTTGAAGTTCCAGGTCTACGCCTTGGGGTTGTACATAGCCGAGGACGACTTGAAACTCGTCAAGCAGATTCTAAGCTCGAAGTTCATCGAGAGCTTCTACGAAGACATCCAGCATGCCACTACGCCAGAGGAGCACAAGGAAAACCTTTCTCGTGCTCTGAACGACCCTTGTGTGTCCAACATCCTCATCAGAAATCTACTCACCAGCGGAGTCAGATTCACTGCGAGAATCTGCGCCGTGAGAAACACCGATTTGAGCCATTTAAGAGACGGCTTCATCAGAACCATCAAGAACAACCCAAACTACAGCAAGCTTATGAAGTCCGAGGACGAGACGGTTGGCGAGAGGATCACCAAGGGCTTGGAAGACCTCAGAGACACGTTTAACACCGCCAAGATGTCCGCCAAAAAGAATTCCCTTGTGTTCATGGAGATCGACGAAAACCAGCACATCAGGGTGACTGTCGAGGCCATCAAGAAGGCTGGTACCAGTGAGAGAGGCCAACCCGTTGTGCTTGGCACTGTCAAGGAGCCGCTAGTAACTGAGTTGTTGTTTGAAAGCTACGCCGGTGCCGAAAAGCCCTTGATTAAGTCCGTTCAAGCCATCACCTCGCAGAGCATTGTCGACGCCGTCTGCTAGCCGTCTTCTGTCTATATATCCTTTTTTTCCTCCATGTATCTATCGATTTATCTACCTACCTCTCTGGTACTTATCGCTCCAGCCCCCGCCCCTCGCTCGCTGCACGTGTTTTCTCTCCAAGAATAGGACGGCGGTTGCGCCACGAGATCCCGTGCGGTGACGGGGAAAGTGCAACAATCCTTGCTGTTCTGGGACATTGTCAAGATACGGAAAAGTAAAAAATAAACGGAGGCACGTTGGGAGGAGGACCGGATCTGACAGCCGGTGGGACTTAGCAATACCTAATTTTGCGGGCTGTATTCCACAAAGTTATGCTATTCGAGCTTGGTGGAACAAACGGTGTCAAAGGTAGAGAAAGGCCCTTCTGAATTGAAAAAAAAAACGGTTGTACAACGTTGTGACAAGTCTCGTGACAGAAGAAAAGCTATACAACACCGAATCTTAATAGTCAAATACTATATTATACTCTCTTTTGGACATCCCTTGAATTGCCGAGCCCTGCAATGTTTTCAGAACTGGGCTCAGAACCGAAAACGGACTTTATGCGTGTGAAAGCGCAGCAAACAGGACACCGGCATGCACCACTAGATGATTACCGAAGTGACGTTGCAGCGGTAGCAAAAACTGAAGAGAGGGAAAAGGAGAAGGACAAGGGGGAAGAGGATGACGAGATGGGGGTCGAGGCGGAAGAAGATGAGGAGGAGGGGGAAGAGGAAGCAGAAGCAGAAGGAGAAGAGGAGGAAGAGGAGGAAGAGGACGAAGAACGAGAAGAGGATGATGAAGAGGAAGACGAGGGATCTGAAAGTAGTGGTAGCAACAGAAACAAAAGCTCACGTTTTGAAGGAGAATTAGGTTTTAAGAAGTTCAGACGAAAGCACAAGAACTCGAAAAGCGGCTGTGCCAACTGCAAGCAACGAAAGATCAAATGTGATGAAAAGCTTCCCATCTGCACGTTCTGTAAGAAGAGAAACATCCATTGCTCGTATCTGACGATGACGCCGTTCCAGATCCACAAGATTGTGTGTTCCCATACGGCAACCAAAAAGTTTCACCTTATAGGAGAAGACAGCACCGATAGCGTGGATGGAGATAGTGTCTTTTTCGAGGAAAGCGACTTTTTGCCGCAACCAACGCCCTTAACACAGTCACAGCAAGGCAGCAGGGAGTCAACGCCGGACCCACCACCGGTTGGTTTCCAGTACCAGCCCACCAGGGAGATCAGCTTGGGGAATGAGGGGTCCCCGATCAACAATGCGGTGTACCACGCGTACAAGATCGAAGGTGTGATGCTACCGTCTTCGATGGGGAGCCAGCTGGTGTACGATACGTTTGAGACCAACCAGTACGTGCCGTTGCGCACGAAGTACCAGCAGGCGAAGCATGAGATGCTGATTAGCGTCGGCGGCGGCGGCGTCGGCGGCGGCGATACGGCGAAACCGAAGCCGCTATACTCGAACTTCCGAATATCGAAGAGGAAGTTCTCACTGAAGTCGCCCATTGTGGTGAACGCGATAGAGGAGTATGCACAGCAATCGTTGGCGGTGAACAAGCTGTTGCACAAGCGAGATTTCCGAGGGATTGGGCAGGTCTTGAAGGGTAAGAACATTGACGGCTATCTTCAATCGGACTTGATCGCCATTCTGTCGGTGGTGCAGATCTTCAAGCGACTTTTGAGGAAGTCGATGATTTTGCTTGCGATGGACTACTACAAGAACGTTCTTTTGAAGCAGAGTATTCTCCCTGCGGTAAACTACAAGATGAAGCTGTCGATCTCGTGCAAGTGCGAGAACGAGTCTGTCGTACTCATCGACGACATCACGAACATCATCAAGTGCGAGTACATTCCGTTTTTCCGGGACTTTTCGTTGGCAGGGGTGAATCTCTTTGCCGGGTGTTTCTGGGTGTTGAACGAGTGCTTGGTGTACCACTTCAAGAACGGGCTCAAGTACGACCTGAACTACGAGGAGGGGAACAACGCGATCAAGCTTCTGGGGATTTTTTCGACGGGTCTCTACAGCATCGTGATGGAGAAGTCTCGGATCGACCTCAAGATAACGGGCTCGAACATCATCTCTGCGCACTTGACGTCGCACTTCAAGAAGCTGCTTATCCGCAACCACAGCGTGGAGGTCTTTGAGGAGATGAAGAAGGCGCTCGACAAGCTCGGGAACACGTTCATGAACAACGTCGACTACGAGAATCTGCGGCTCTTCTTCGAGGAGCACGCCCGCTTGCTGCGGGCAAATGTGCACGAGCACTCGCTACTCGGGTTCAACAACGGGTACATCATGCGTCTTCTGAACTCGTATGCGTCGATTATCCCAGCGCACTTCTGCAACCTCAACCCGAGTTTCGAGGAGCAGCTGCGGGGCCACGAGCAGACCGTCGTGACATACCTCTTTTACTACGCCACGGCACAGGTGCTCAACGCGATCCTGCCGTGCATCCAGGCGATTGCCGTTAACAGCTTTGTCGGCACGTCGTGGGACCTCTTTGAGTTCGACGACCCGGCGAACCTCATGCGAGTGTTCCGTCTTGTGGAGAGCCCGGACTTGCAGCTCGTGGCCATCTACTTGATCCGCACAACCTGCTTCTTCCGCAGCCGCAACACTTACTTCCAGAACCACCTCCGGGCGCTCCGCATCGGCACGCTCCTTGACGACAAGAGCACGTTCTCGCTCCAGGACAAGTACGCCAAGCTGCTAGCGACCAAGGAGGCTGGCGTCATGGACGAGCTGCCTGTGAAGTCGTTTGCGCTCCAGAAGGGCCAGTTTTTCAAGCGCTGGAACTACCCGAACACGAGCCGCCTCAAGCCCAAGCGGGGGAGCAAGGTCTCGCTCAACAAGATCGCCAACTGCCTCCCGGCTGACGCAGACCTCATCGCCGACTTCCTTCGGGCGAACAACGGCTTCTTCGCGCACGACTACGACCCAACCGCCGACCTCGCCGGCCATCACACGCTGGCCCAGGGCGCCACCTTTATCGACGGCTTCGAGATGAAGACTTTGTGGAAGCTCGAGGTGTACATCCGGATCAACAATCTTTGACTCTCTGTCTCTTCAAGCGCCGACGCGACTGGCCGAGCCGAGCCTCGACCGCCCGTGGCCCGTGCCGTGACCGGTGCCCAGCGGCCGAGCGGTGTTCCCCCCCCCCACCCTCGCCCGGGGCTTTTTCGGTTTCGCCCCGGGGGTTTCTCCCGGGACGTGCCCGGCGGCGAGCCCCGGCGCGGACGGCCGTTGGGGGAGGCCTGGCGGGAGAGGCGTGGGGGGGGGGGGCGATGCTTTGTTGTGTGGTCGGGACGAGGCAGGGACACGGAAGCGAAACACATGATGACTCCGGGAGGGAGGACGTGCTCTGCTGTCGCCTGTTCGCCTTCTTTACTGCTTTGCTGCTTTGCCTGGTTCGGTGTGTTCTTCTTCTCCTTCCTTCTTCCTTCTTTGCTCTCGTTCTTCTTTGCCATTGCCATCGACACTCCGCACGAAGACCCCGCAACATACCCGGTATAGACTTATATCAGCATTTAGTTAGATAGACAGAAAGACATCCATTCCTCCATATATAGACAGACACACACAACATGTCCGACTCTAAGGCTCCAATTGACACCGACTTGATCACCTTGACCCGCTTCATCATCGAGGAGCAGCAGAGGCTGGCGCCCGAGGCGACGGGCGAGCTGTCGCTCTTGCTCAATGCGTTGCAGTATGCGTTCAAGTTCATTGCGCACACGATCAGAAGAGCCGAGTTGGTGAACTTGATTGGCCTTTACGGGCAGACAAACTCGACCGGTGACGACCAGAAGAAGTTGGACGTGATTGGTGACGAGATTTTCATCAACGCCATGAAAGGTTCCGGTAACGTGAAGGTGTTGGTCAGCGAGGAGCAAGAGGACTTGATCATCTTTGAAGGTAACTCGGGCAACTACGCCGTCTGCTGCGACCCGATCGACGGGTCGTCGAACTTGGACGCAGGTGTCTCTGTCGGGACGATCTTCGGCGTTTACAAGCTCCACATGGGCTCGACTGGGTCCATCAAGGACGTGTTGCGTTCTGGTAATGAGATGGTGGCCGCCGGGTACACGATGTACGGTGCCTCGGCGCACTTGATGCTCACCACGGGCTCCGGGCTCAACGGCTTCACCTTGGATACGAACTTGGGCGAGTTCATCTTGACCCACCCACACTTAAAGCTCGACAACAGCAGCCACAAGAAGATCTACTCGGTCAACGAGGGGAACTCGCACTACTGGAGCGACGACATCAAGGCGTACATTGCCTCCTTGAAGCAGCCCCAGAGCGACAACAACGACAAGCCCTACAGCGCTAGATACATTGGCTCGATGGTGGCCGACGTCCACAGAACGTTGTTGTACGGCGGCATCTTCGGCTACCCGGCCGACTCGAAGTCCAAGACGGGCAAGTTACGGGTCTTGTACGAGTGTTTCCCGATGGCACTCTTGCTCGAGCAGGCCGGCGGCATGGCCGTCAACGACAAGGGCGAGCGGATCTTGGATCTGACCCCGAAGAAGATCCACGAGAGAAGCGGCATCTGGCTCGGCTCGAGGGACGAGGTCGAGAAGTTGTTGACCTTTATCAAAAAGTAGTAGATGGAGTGTATAAAGTATGTATTTGAAGCACCATTACGGAAATAGAAATAGATCACGTAATATAGCGCCACGTGACTTAAGCTCCCTCCACGCTGCGAAAAAAAGGGAAAGAGGACACGTACATAAATGGCCGCTGCGATTTTTTTCTCCCGTTGGAGCGTTTTCGTGTTGGCAGAGGACCTTTTGATCACTTTTCAGCAGGCCACCTTGTTGTTCCCGTCCTGCTGGAAGAGAGGCAATTGCACCGTTACACAATCAACGCCTAGCATAGCACATCACGCAACAATGAGTGGCTTCCGTGTTCTCGACCTCGTCAAGCCCTTCCAGCCCTACCTCCCAGAGGTTCTCGCTCCCGAGAGAAAGGTCCCCTTCAACCAGAAGATGATGTGGACTGGCGTGACGTTGCTCATCTTCCTGGTGATGAGCGAGATCCCGCTCTACGGGATCACCTCGAGTGAGTCCAGCGACCCTTTGTTCTGGTTGAGAATGATGTTGGCCTCCAACAGGGGCACCTTGATGGAGTTGGGTGTCTCGCCCATCGTCACGTCGGGTATGATTTTCCAGTTACTCCAGGGCACCCAGATCTTGTCGATGGACCCGGAGAGCAAGGACGACAGAGAGCTCATGCAGGTTGCGCAAAAGCTTCTTGCCATCCTCTTGTCCTTCGGCCAGGCCACCGTCTACGTCTTGACCGGCATGTACGGCAGACCGTCCGACCTCGGCTCGGGCGTCTGCCTCTTGTTGATCCTCCAGTTGGTCTTCGCTGCCTTGATGGTCATCCTCTTGGACGAGTTGCTCCAAAAGGGTTACGGCCTCGGCTCCGGTACCTCCTTGTTCATGTCCACGAAGATCTGCGAGTCCATCGTCTGGAAGTGCTTTGCTCCAACGTTGGTCAACAGAGGTAGAGGCTCCGAGTTCGAGGGCGCCATCTTGGCCTTCATCCACATGCTCTTCACCAGATCCAGCACTAGAGCCGCTCTTGTCGACTCCTTCTACAGAGACAACGCCCCAAACATGTCCCAAGTCTTCTCCACCCTCATTGTCTTCTCCCTCGTCGTCTACCTTCAATGTCTCAGAGTCGACCTGCCAATTAAGTCCACGAGACAGAGAGGCCCTTTCAACGTCTACCCAATCAGATTGTTCTACACCTCCAACATGCCAATCATGCTCCAAAGCGCACTCACCTCCAATATCTTCATCATCTCCCAGATGCTCTACTCAAGATTCCCAAACAACTTGGTCATCAAGTTCATCGGTACCTGGGAGGCCAAACAGGGAGGGGGTCAGCAGTTGTTTGCTATCTCGGGCCTTTCCTACTACATGCAGCCTCCTTTGAACTTGCAAGAAGCTCTCTTGGATCCAATCAAGACCGTCATCTACGTTCTCTTCGTCTTGGGCACTTGTGCTTTCTTCTCTAAAACCTGGATCGAGGTCTCCGGAACCGCCCCAAGAGATGTCGCCAAACAATTCAAGGACCAAGGTTTAGTCATTGCTGGCCACCGAGAAACCTCAGTGTACAAAGAATTGAAGAAAATCATCCCAACTGCTGCTGCCTTCGGTGGTGCAACCATCGGCGCCTTGTCCGTCGTGAGTGACATGTTCGGCTGCTTGGGTTCAGGCACCTCCATCTTGATGGCTGCTACCACCATTTACAGTTACTACGAGATGGCAGCTAAGGAAGGTGGCTTGGTGAAGAGTCTTGGAGCTAACTTCTCGGAATAAATCTCCTGATCTGCTCCCACAACGATTGACGCCATATATTTGCCAATATCCTGCTCGAAAACAGGGTCTATTTAATTTTACAAAAATAAGGCGGCGTCCCTGTAAAAGCAAAAGCAAGGCTTTTATTTATAACCATCTATATAAAAAAAGATAAACTCAAACATAATTCCATCCCGGACAAACTCTGGGATAATGCGCACCGTGCAACCGCTCAACATGTTTTTTTTAGTTCCCAAGCTTTGTCTCTTCCTCCCGAAAAGCTCCTTCTACCTGCGATCTGTGGGACTCTACAAACTACTATTACCCCATTTAACAACGAAAATGGCACCGCCAGCAAGTTCGAATAAGCGGATTAAGCAAGTATCCATATCGAAACCCATCATGTACGGAAATGTGGCGACGAAATTCTCTCCTATAAATCCAATGCCGCCTGCAGCACCGAAGGATCACACACATTCATGGACCGTCTTCGTGAAAGATCCCACGGGAAACGACCTCTCCACATACATCAAGAAGGTCATTTTCAAGTTGCATGACACATACCCAAACTCATCGAGAACTGTGGAACAGCCTCCGTTCGAAGTCACAGAAACCGGTTGGGGTGAATTTGAAATCATAATCAAAATCTTTTTCCACACAGAGGGTGGTGAAAAAAATATCACCTTAATCCACCACTTGAAACTGCATCCGTACAATGGTCTGGTGAGTATGGATGGCAAAGTGGAGAGTGTGAGGTACGACGAGATCGTGTTCAACGAACCAACGGAGAAAATGTTTGCATTATTAACTAAGCAACCAGGTACGTTACTAGATGACAAGCTGAAATTGAGAGAACGTGAAGAACTAGATAGAATAGCAAAGGCAATAGACGACATAACGGAGAAGACCAAAATCAGTACTGAGGAGTTCAAAAAGTTGGATAAGGAAAGACAATCTTTAGTTGAGATGTAGTGTCATGTTTTCTATATAGCTGGTGCAATATTATGTATTTTTTTAGTCAAGTCCATGTATACTATTACGGCGGTTGTGTTTATGTCTTAGTGTAGTGTATTTGTACATATTTTTTGTATACTTATCTATACATTGCGAATCATCAACGTTCAGGTGCTGACGGCATAATCGACACCTTCTATAAGAACGCTTTGCAAATTGTTCTCTACTGTCGAGTCGTAATAAACATCGTAATCGTAACCCAACTTGATTCTAAAAATTTCCGTCTGAGAAGAGTCAAACAAGAGTATAGATGGAATCGGATAGATGCCACCACCTAGGGGATTTCGTATGCTTAATTGCTTGGCAATGTCGCCATGCTTATCAAGAACGATAGGGTACGACTGGTCATTGTAGTATCCGAACTCCGGAGTTACACCTATTACCTTGACATTCGTCTGAGGAAACAACTCAAAAAATTTGAGATAGGAGAAGTTCGAACAATCAAACAGGAAAAGCAATACTGAAATTCGGTTATTGAAAAAGTCAGCACTTTCTTTATCCAGCATAGTCTTATTCCCACACTTTGGTGGGATGTATTCCAATCCGACAAATGCCTCAAATATATCCTTCAGCTGCGATTTTTCCAAATGTGCTTGCTTGATGACAATGTCCGGAATGCGTCTACCCGTTTTGGACTTCTTCAAGCTGCTACATAAACCAGAATCAGCGGTGCCGTTAATTCTCCTCCTTTTACTTCCTACGTTATCCTGTTGTTCGTTGTAGTTGTACAGTTCTTGTGTGTGATTATATGTAGATAATGGAGTCAGCAACTCTGATGTGTGTTCCCTTTTGACCCCTCTGTGTGCATGAATACAGTCATCGTCATCCTCGTAAATAAAGGCATACGAGTTATCACGTATCATAGAGAAAACTCAATTGGAAGAAAGTGTGTGTAGCAAAAATAGTATATTTAACAAGAAAAAAAGACCTCTTAGAGGAAATAAAGCAAATAAGAGTATGTGTGTCTATCCCGACTCCTAGTACCCTCTTCTACACTACAAATGGGTAAGTTGTTGTAACATGGGTCAAGAGGGAAAATAATCATGATACGCTTTACGCTCTACAAGGACAGCGAATTCTGTGATGCTCTAAAACCGATATGCATGGGAGCTTGATACCGACTATACTGTTAACTGCTTCTTGCATTCCCTTGTACGAGTACAGCTAATGGAGTATATCTAAGCAAGCTTACAATTAAACTGACACCAAGATGCAGAAGATGCCACCCATTTGCGCCATGTTTCTCACGAAATTCGACGTCCACACAGGTTACGAGTTGAAGTGGTTTAAATCGTTAGACGACGAGTTATACCCAAGTAAAGATCTCGAATTCAAGTCAATTCCTTCCGGATTACATTCGGTGAGCACGGATACGATTTGTTTTGTCCAGACAAAGGGCGACTTGGAAACATTTCTTTATGGAATATCGATCTTCAAGCAAAACAGCCATCTGCAACAAATCACTGATGATGGGGTGGTCGATAGAAGTAAGGTCAAACTTTACTCGTTGGGTATTTTGATTGACCCCCTTCATTTGGATTCAATAGAGGAGTATAAGAACTGGAAGCCGAAAATTTATTCAGTAACATGGAACTATCGATCAGAGTTATCACAGCTTCTAAGTAATTTCATGAATTTGACAAGTGACCAGCAAGAAGAAGAGTTTTTTGACAAATTCAACAAGTTTTTCCTTGATAACTGTTTCAGAAGTAAATCACCATCTTTGTCAATTAGTAGCACCGCAAATGAGAGTGGGAAACAGTCTCCTACTTTGAATACATCTTCTAAAATCCCATCGGCAACTACTTCCTTATCGGATGAGGACTTTAAATCAGACCATATGATTGATTCTTTGATCCCATTTGTCAACGATTTCGGACCTTTGATTTTCAAGATCTGGAAGATCTCCTTGCTAAGAAAGGCCATCATAATGTATTCTCCATATACTGCTTCAGCTGTATGTATCGAGGGAAACGAAGAGGTGAAGCATAACAATTACAGCATTGGAGATATGTCTAAAATTCTTTATTGTATTTGCTTGATTTCAGCAATACCGAAGGAAATTGAAGAGAAACTAAACAAATCGGTGGGTCACAATATTTCCAGCCTTCTTTTCCATCGTCCAATCTACAATGTCTGTGTCAATGATATCTACCAACTGGTAAGATTAGACTCAAACTATCTAGCCTCAACTACAGACCAAATAATAATAGAGAAAGATAACCTCTACGACTACACGATCAAATTGCCATTGAATTCTTGCAATAAGGGTGTTTATGTGCCTGAAATAACAAACTCTGTCACAAATAAGGTTGAATATTCTACTCCGAAAGACTTTGAGAGATTCAAAATTTTATACTCCAACATAAACGGAACGGATGAGCTTTCTCCTATTGCGTCTAAAGTGAGCGACAAAAGATCAATTCAAGAACTAATTTGGAATGGATTAGCATGGTGGGCAAGTGCAGGAGAGTCTTTTAAATCGATAAATGAAGAGTACAACATTGAATTTGAGTATTTTGATAGCCTTTCCAGTGATAACATTGAAAAATTGATAACATTAGTGGGCTATTTCCAGAAGTTAACAATTAAACTTTTCACTGCTGTCATCGAATTGGTGGACAGATTTGATAATGAAAGCACCTCAGGCACTAGATCTGTGATGATTCTGGATGCAAACGATATACTTGAAATGGGACTGGATCCTTATAGTGCGTCGGATTGCGCCTTCGTTATAGAGTTCATCAAAGTTTGGTGGAAGCGGGATGTCAAGATTGGGAATTACTTCAACGATCTATGCTACTGGGGATGATAATTTTAGTTATGTATAACTGCTATACTTGTTTACGGTCAACATATATAAAATGCAGGAACGAGTTTCTGACGGGAACCTATGTGAATTGTACCGTTAAAAATCGATTCTTTTTACGTTAATGTAGTGGATATGAAATTAGTCACTACGAGTATAAACAAGGTGCTATATATTTTAAAAGTTCGTTAAAATTGTGAAGAATGATATTGTAAATGAGTGTACTTAAAACCAAGTAAGATGAAATACGCTCAGTGTTGTAAAAAAGGAAAAAGCAATTCATGATAAGGGGTAAATGAAAGAAAAATGAAACACATCAAGGTTCGGATCATTTCTTTTCTGCAGTAGAAGTCAATGTGCTTCCAGCTTCAGGAGAGTGGCCCATCGCCTTCTCCCAAGTTGGCCTCATGATTTCTCTCCAATGGTTGAATCTTTGAACTGCATTGTCAACATTGTCCAAACCAGGCCTAACATCCAAATAGAACGCAGGGAATCCGAATTGATCTTCACCCCCAGAATAGTAGTCGATAACATATCTGACTTCTTTCCAGTTACCAGCACCATCGCTTCTCAGGACGGTCCAATCATGTCTATCAAAAGGCAACTCTGTACCATACTTGTCAGGGAAAAAGTAAGACATGAAATTGTAGTATCTTGCCCTTGGAGATATTGCCTCCGGTCTACCGGTGAACTTCAACAATCTTGGCTGAACGTGTGTTTGCTCAGTGTATGGCTCTTCCCACTGTTCGATTTCTTCCCAAGCGCCTTCGTTTAAGAAGTTGTGGATGTTGACCATACTCTCGACAGCGTCTTCTGGAACGTCACCCTTACCCTTTCTCAACATGGCGTTCAACATTTGCTGAGGAGATGGATATTCCCACACACCCTGACCGTGGTCCTCACCTCTTGGAATGGTGGATAAAGTTCTTTCCGTTGGCAGATCGATCTTTTGGCCTGGCTGTTTCTGGGTGGACAAATCGTATGGCATATTGGTCAATGGATTCAATGCCTCATCGCCAGTCTTCTTTACTGGACATGCAGCTGGTAAGTCTTTGTTATGCATAGGACATGCTGGAGGTGGCGACTGCAGTAAATGGTTGTTAGTATCATAACTAAGTGACGACAACATTTGGTTCTAGCCCAGGTTTTTGTCAGAAAATACTTACATTGTAGCCGTTAGCAGAGGCAACTGCAGCAGCAGCAGATGCAGAACTAGGAGTAGACGCCCAAAAAAGACCCATAACTTGTATATGTGTGTGTATCTATTTTCAAATTTGCTTGGTTCGAAACGGGACCCGGAAAGTGGTAAATGTCCCAGCCAACGGTCTCATGGATGGAGTTCAGGGAAAGTTATCAGAGAAAATCAGAATTAATTTTTCTCCATTTGTTTCAGTCCGCTCGAGCAGTCAATCATTTTTTTCCAGGCACACTTACTAAAGCTGTCACCGTGACAGGCAAAAGTGGGAAAGCCGGCAGATGAGCGGTAACACTGGAAAAAGACGACTATTCGCCGCTACCAGCAACTAATCTACAGACTTGATATGAGCAGCAGTGCAGAGACGGAGGACGTGATGCTGGCCAGGCATAAGAAGGAGACTAAAGATCTGGTTGGACGTACAACAGGAATGAAGAAACAGGCGAACAAAAACACGCGTAAGAACGTTCTCAAACAGATCAAGGAGATGGAGGACAAGCTGAAGCAAAGACACGAACAGGAATTGAAAGAGCTACAAGGTTTATCTGCAGGAATTCAAGCCGATGAAGGTGCCAGGGATGAAAGTGATGATGATGATGACGAGGAATTGACACCTGAAAAGTTATTATCCCAGTTGGGACTTGGCAATAACGAGAGCGAATCGAAAGCAAGTGACATACCAGAAACAGAAAACAACTCTGAAGAAGGCGGTATGTCTCAAAAAAAGAAGAGGAACAGGAGAAAGGAGAAGTTGGCGCAACGAGAAGCCGAGATAAAACGAATACAGGAAGAAGCTAGAGAGGAGCAAGGCCAGAAGCCGGATCTACGAAGCATAGAGTTGAAGAACATAAAGGACTTGTGTGATATACAGCATGTGGTCCAATATGACATCACCCCCGACGGACATTGTTTGTTTGCTTCGATAGCGGACCAGCTGAAGATCCGTCAGGGCACAGATGTCGGCGTTAAAGAGCTGCGTAAAAGTGCTGCCGACTACATAAAGGAGCATCCGGACAATTTCATACCTTTCCTCTTTGATGAGGAGACCATGTCTCTGAAAAACATCGACGAATACGTCAACAAGCTCGAAAATACTGCCATGTGGGGTGGAGATCTGGAAGTTCTTGCCCTTTCGAAAGTGTACGATTCCCCTATATCTGTGATGATGAGCGGCAGAGCTGCATTACATATGAACGAAGAGGGATCCAATCCAGAACTAAAGTTGGTCTACTACCAGCATGCCTTTGGATTGGGAGAGCATTATAACTCTTTGCACGATGCATGAAACGAAAACTGTTATTGGGAAAAAGAAATACGTTTTTTTCATCTATGAACAGGGATTATTATTATGTCTACATATTTCTATGTATGTATTAACACGATCATTTTTTCTTTGCTGCAGCAGCTTTGAAATGTAGGATATCACCATCTTCCACTATGTAGTTCTTACCGACCCGTTGGACTTTCCCCTTCGACTTCAAGGATTTCTCATCGAAAGGATGTTCTAGTTCTTTGACGTCATCGTATTTGATCAACTCGGCGTTGATAAAGGTCTTCTCAAAATCCGTGTGGATCACACCGGCAGCCTTCGGACATGTAGTATTCTGTCTGATAGTCCATTGACGTGCTTCGATGTCACCACAGGTGTAGAAGCTGATCAAGTTCAAGACTCTCCTCATCTCCTGTATGATCCCAGGCAAGGCTGAGGTCGAGTTGTATTTCTGGTCACTTTCGTGCTCCTCGTTCAACTTTGTTTCGAAATCTGCAGAAAATAGAATGACTGGAGATCCAGGAGAAAACTCATCCACCCATTCCTGGATATCTTTCAAGAATTCGTTGCTCTGGCTAAGAAAATCTTCCTCATTGACGTTGACTAGAATAACGCTTGGCTTAGCCGTGAGTAGATTATGCACGTTTAGTGCGTCGATGTGGTCGTCCTTCCAGTCGCTTTTATTGATCACCTTTTGACCCTCCATCAACAAGTCGTAGGCAGCAGTCAATGCCTCCAATTGTTGTTCCATAAAAGTTATTTCATGCATGAGCTTATTCCCCTTATGTTTTAACTGCACCTCGAGCTTCTCGACCGAGTTTTCGATGAATTCCATATCTTTCAAAATCAACTCATCCTGAACAATGGTCAAATCACGCACAGGATCAACGTTCCCCTCTATATGTGTGATTTCCGAGTCTTTAAACGCCCGGACTATCTGGAAAATCCCATCAACCGATCGAATATCGTTCAAGAACGCGTTCCCCAAACCTTTGTTATCCGATGCACCACGTACAAGTCCAGCAATGTCGAAGATTTTCAAAATAGCGGGAATTTTCTTTTTCGACGCATATAACTCCGTTAGACGGTCCAACTCTGCACTTGGTACAAGCACTCTTGCCTCCTCCGGCTGGATGGTTGCAAAGGGGTAATTTGCAGGATTACCAAGCTTACTCTTGGTAATGGCTTGGAAAAAAGTCGACTTACCGACATTTGCTAAACCCACAATACCGCTAGTAAGGTTATTTGAAGGACGTCCGAAAAGTTTCTTGGCTCCCTTAGGGGCCCCTGCGGATGCTGCCGCATAATGTCTTACCTGCTGTAATATCATAATAGGGGCACAACAACATGGATTAAAATTTCCATTCCAGTGGATATGGGTATAGAAAACTTGATCTGTCATGTATAAAGAGAGCACCAAATCATGTTCTCGATTTTCCATTTTCTTCCACTTCCGGACGCTGTCGCGATTGATAAAAGGTTGCATGTTATCATTATATACAAATATTATATGAAAATACTTATATAAAGTGCAAGGATAGGACATCTCTAAGGAAGCAAGTTTACGTAGATAAAGAAAAAAAACATAAAAGCTGAAGAAAATGTAGGTGGTAAGAAAAATAAACAATGGTAGAAATAAAGAAAAGTAGAAATGTAACGAAAAATGGAACAAGAAGAAGAAGAAGGAGAAGAAGAAAAAAAGTGAAATAAAAATGTAACGTCTAAAAGGTAAATGTCTATAGTATCTAGTAAAAAGTAACACGGTTTGTGCCATTCACAATCTTCTCTTTTTCACTGTTACTTAAACTGAAAGGTAAGTTTGTTGGTGATGCCATTGGAGAAATTGGTAAAGAGGAGAGGTTCCCATTGTCGGTCAGACTAGGGTTGGACAAATAACCGTTCGAAGTGTAATAAAGATTTGGGTTCAAATCCATATGTTTCAATTTTTCCAACTGCTGTTGCTCTTCTTCCTTTTGTCTAACAAAGCATTGAGAGAGATAGATCAAGTTATGGATGACCATATTGTTGTTGGAATGAGAAATGATGTTGCTATCCAAGTACTTCAACTTGATTGAGGGTTCCATCTTAACAACTTGATTCAGGATCAAACTTTCCAATTCATCAAATCTATGTTGACGAATATGCTTATGTCTTAAGTTTAACATTGCAAAGTTTGTAATCATGATTGAGGAAGCTGCAATGGAGCTCGAAGAATAGTGTGAGGCGATATTCAAATTGAATAGAGATAATTCACACAAGAACATCGAACCTAATCTTCTTTCCAGATTGTTTGGTTCACCTGTATTCAAGAATAGATCTAGAAACAATTCCGGAGTTGGATAGGAGAGATCCCAATTGATTACTTTCAAGATGTCGAATTCGATGTTTAGGAAAGTTGGCTTTGCAGATTGCTCGTATCCGGATCTTTTAATCAAGGCATTCAAGATGTTACCCTTTGGCTTGTTTTCGTTGTACTTGGAAGAGATCCAAAGACAACAGAAGCCAATCAGCCTACAGTTGATGATTTCTATGTTGACTTTACTTGTGTAGGTGTCGAAAAGGTGGGCAGCCAAGGAGAAAGTAGAAGAGGACCAATTGAGTCTGAAGCAAACATCTAGCAAAGAGTTCAGGATGGAGCTTCTCAAGATTTTCACTTGGTCTTGGAGAGGCTTGATTTGCAGGCTTTCTTCAAGCTCGAAATCTAGTTGGACAAGATGATTGTGGATGTCGTTTCTATATTCCAAGATTGTTAGATGGTGGTTTCTATTTTCAACCATTCTGACCATCTCACTACCGTAGTTTTTAGACGTAGTCATAGTTTAGGAAAGGAGTATGTGATGATTCTGGGGATCAAATGGACGGGGAGTGACAAGGGTGTAGTGACGATGGTGATAATATAGAAAAGGGTAGAGGAGGGAAGGCGAAGAGAAGATGGAAACGAGTGGGTAGGAGAATGCTGTGTTGATGTAGCCTTTAGCCTTCAGCTTTTTGCTTTTCGCTTTTTGCTTTTTTTTTTTCTGTTCAGATCAGATGACCGTGTCACAAATCGGGGAGAGTGAGAAGGTGGGACCAGGAACGGAAAAAGAAACGGAAAGAGACGAAATTAGAGGAAACAAAGAGATGAGATGACTGAAGAGTAGTGCCGTTCCAATAATAGTTGAAAGAGGAGTGGAAAAAAGAAAGTCAAGAAGTCGATGCGATGATAAGAAGAACTAAAGTAGCTCTGTTTCTATTCTTTTCTGAACGACCGAGACAAAAGATGGGTGTTCCGCTTTTTTTTCTTTCCTTTTGAAGGCTGATCTTCCAATTGCGATTACCTTAAGCCGGTTTCCGAGTGTCTGGTGTCCTGAGGAGTTTGTGCCAATTTCAAAGCCGACGCAGCGCCAATCCGAGATAAATATACGGATATATAAGTAAATATGTATGCGTATAAGTATGTGGGGGTAACCGCAGCAGACGAACGAGCCAAAGAGTCTGTGTGGTCGAGCCAGAGAATAATTAAGTGAGTGGAAGGGGAGTAGGGGGTAGCGGGGGGTATGGAGCGGGAGGAGGTAGTGGCGATTGACCGCTGAGAGTTGACAATGGAGACTGTCCTGCTGTCCTGTCTTCTGATCTAGCCAGCGGAGGAGGTAGAGAAGAGGAAGGATCCGGGGGAAGCAGCAGAGAAGAGTAAGAAGGAGACAGCCAAAAGCAACTGAGCACGAGAGGAAAATGGACAACTCCAGTTCCAGCTCCAGAGCCAAACCCAGAGCCAAACCCAGAGCTAGCTCCAGCTTGCCAGCCAGCCAGCTCCACTACCGAACCCAGCAGCTGCCACTGCTCCTCTCGCTGTTTCTCTCAACCCGCATTCCGCTGAGCAGCTGCCCCGAAAGGGCAACGCACAATCTCTTTTCCCGTTGCGGTAAGTTCCCCCTTCGGGACGGGTGGTTGCCCTGTTTGCGGCTGCGCTCGCCCGCCGGCGTGTGGCCGCGAAAACCAAGGCTGGCTGCGAGGGCCAGATCGTCGAGGGTTCTCGCGTGCCCCCCGGCGCGGGCGTCTTCCGCCTGCCGCCTGCCGCTGTGTCGCCCCATTTGTTGTCCCGCCCGGGTTTTCTCCCCGCCGGAGGCAGGCCGAGCCCCCCCTATTCGAGTCTGTCGGTGGGTCTGTTGTAGGCTTATGGTAGCTATATTAGTATATACAGGGGCGCCCCTACCGCCGCCGCTAGCGTTGGCGCCGTCGGGGTCATGGTTGCCGTCAAGGCCGCAGTCATCGTCACTGCCTCACGACGTCGTTGAGCTTGCCAAAGGGGAGCACGTTTTCGATCCGCCCGCTGCTGCTGAGCTTCATCACGAGCCTGTCGATACCGAGCCCCCACCCGCCCGTCGGCGGCATCGCCCACTCCATCGCCTCGACAAAGCGGTGGTCCGGTACCAGGCTCTCGCCGTCCCCGTGCAACTCCCGGTTCTGCGTCTGCTGCTCGAACTTGTTCCGCTGCTTGAACGGGTTGTTCTCCTCCTCGTACGCGTTCATGTACTCCCGCCCGTCGATGTACATCTCGAACCGCCTGCTCACGCCGCGGCGGTCCGCCTTTGAAAGCGGAGACACCACCTCGGGGATGTTGTAGATAAACGTCGGTGTGCCAGCGGCGTCGCCGCTGGCGCATACAGGCTCCACGTACGTCTCGGAGAGCCTGTTGACGATCTCTGCCGCGGAGCAGGTCGTGAGGTCCCCCGGCACAGCAGTGCCCGTCTGGCGACACACCTCGCGGACGTACTCCACGAGACCGTCCCGGTGGAGAGCGTCCGTGTCAAGCTTGACGCCCGTCTGTTGCTCGAGCTCCTCCAGAAACTCGATCCGGCGAAACCGTCCGTCGTTCGCCTCAAGACGGTTAGCCAGCTCCTGGCAATTCTCATGGAAGCCGGCAAACCGGGCGTCGGCAAGCACAGCACGGAGAATTGTGTGTACCATGTCCTCGCTCAGCTGCATCAGCTCCTCGAGCCCAATGAACGTCTGATAGAACTCGCACGTCGTGAACTCCGGGTTGTGCGTCGAGTCGAGACCTTCGTTCCGGAACGACTTGCCGATCTCGTAGATCTTGTCGAATCCGGCAATGACAAGCTTCTTGAGCCACAACTCGGGCGCAACACGTAAGTTGAGGTGAGATTCGCTGTCGAGATGCTGCGATGACGTCTCAAACGGCCTGGCGTTTGCCCCGCTGTTCCCGCTGCAAAGAATCGGCGTCTCCATGCTCAGAAACCCCCGCTCCTCGAGAAAGTTCCGTACGAGCTGGATGATCCGGCACCGCAGTAGAATGACATCCTTCGACTCCTGGTTCACTAAGTAGTCGACAACCCTGTTGTGGTTGATCTTGCCGGTGTCGTTGAACTTCGGCGGGAGCGGGTGGAGAGACGGCGACGCAAGCTTCAGCGGCTTGGAAAGCTTCAACGATAACTCGCCCACCTTCGTCACCCCGACACGTCCGATTCCGAGAACTTGGTCCCCCGGCCGGAACCCGCCGTGCAGCCGTAGAAACTCGTCCTTCTCCAGACCCATCACCTTGTGGTGCACAATGAACTGCACCTTCGTGTAGTCCTGTACCACGTCCACAAAGATGGAGCCCTTGCCTGCCCTCCGGATACTCTTGACCTTGCCCGCCAGCACATATAGCGGGTCCTCGGCAAACTCGGCAATGTTCTCCGGCGTCACCACTTGCGAATACTTGTTCCTGAATTCGGGCACTCTTAACTTCGTGAACGAGTCCATACCTCTTGTCAACTCACCTAGACACTCTCCCAGCGTCGGATAGTAGATCCGGTCCTGTTCGGTAAACCCGAGCTCAGAAATCTGCATTTTCCTGAACGCAAAGTCAGACTCCTCCGTGATATTCAAATCCAGCTTGGTACCCGCCTGTTTCTTCGGTGTAGAGTACGTCCTTCTCGGCACCGCCAGACCGTGCGTTATCCATTTTGCACCACTCCTTCTGCACAATGTAAGCATCTTGCAGTGTGGAACGTGTTGACTTTGTTTGCAGACACCAGACAACTTTGCCTAACGCATCTTTTATAGCGCTCCGAACTCTCCATCTATTGTCATCATCAACCTGAAACGGTTAGACGTGGATCACCGATTTTTCACTGGTGCACGGGAGAAATGCCATCCAGCTGTATTTTTTTTTTCAGCGATTATGGGGAAGAAATAAGCGCTGCCATCTGGCGAGTGCAAACAAGTTCTCGATGAAAGTCGACCTTTGGATACGTGAGCAGGACACACAGCTTTTAGGTCCGTGGAAGAATCGGAAAACAGGTCAGCGGCACTGTTGGAACAGCACAAACACCAATAAGCATCAGCAGCAGCAACCAGTCATGTCGACGCTCCATCCTCTCCGTCGTGGGAACTTACGACTCTTGCAGAAATCTGCTCTCAGATTCAACTCCACCAAAGTTGAATCAACGACAGCAGCAGTGCAACCGGAAGAGGTGCCAGTTTCAAGCGAAACCAAAGCCACAGATGCAGCAGCTAAAAATACGGAAAGTCCACACTTCAAACTTTTGAACGCCCATAACATACCATATGACGGACCTATTGAACAATTGGCTGAGATGTCCGAAGCCCAACTAAATGAAATAGTGAACTCTGCACCTAGTCCTACCCTGGAGAGAGAAAACATTCTTAACTCGAGGTTTGAAAAATTGCTCAGTCTTTACGGTAACAGAGACAAATTAAAGAAACAGTTCTCATCCTCTTCTTCGTTGCTTGCCAGATTCCCAAATTTGGTTCCATCAGACAGCACCTCTCCATATACGCCAGCCGAGTTGACAATCAGACAGAAACATCATGCTTCTGTGATGGGAGGCTTAGGATCGAAAATAGTGAAAGTGTACCAACCACACACGCTAATCACCAACCCTCCGAAGATCAATCAAGTCACAGTTGAAAAACTGATGGCATCCGGTGCACATCTTGGTCGTTCTACCCAACTCTTCAACCAGAACTTCCAACCCTTTGTCTACGGGAAATACAAAGGCCTACACATCATTGACTTGGAGAAAACCACGTCCTACTTGAAAAATGCATGTAAGGTCGTTCAAGGAGTTGTTGAAAACGGTGGTATTGTGTTATTCCTCGGTTTGCAAGTCGGACAATTACGTGCTATCAAGGAAGCCGCCAAGCGTTGTAACGGTTACTATGTGGCACGTAAATGGATTCCTGGTGCTATCACTAACTCTCTTGAGAACCCTAAGCCAAGGCATGAGGTGGACATGCAGGATTTCAAGACAAACAGAGAATTGAACACAGACGAATCCAACCAGGTGATCAAGCCTGATTTGATTGTCATTTTGAACCCGGAATCTGCCTCTGTTGCAATTAAGGAGGCCAACCAGGCGAGAATCCCAACCATCGGTATAGTCGACTCCAACGTCGATCCAAGCTTGGTTGTATACCCTATTCCTGCAAACTCGAGCTCTGGCAGAACCACGAACTTGATCTGTGGTGTTCTAGGTAAGGCTGGTGAGACCGGTTTACAGAGAAGATTACAAAAAGTTGCTGAATACAAGAAGACCCTTGGTATGGAACCTAATGAGAACTTTGGCTTGATTGACAAGATCGACGACGAAAACTGATTTGATTGACTTGATCCATCTTCGATGAGAGGTTAATTATAATTATATAGAGACTCTGTACATAAAAAAAAAAAAATACTGATTCAATACACGAATCTAATTATGTACACATGGTTTATTATTGTTGTTGTTGTGGTTCTTCTTCTTCTTCTTCTTCTTCTTCTTCTTCTCCACTATCTGAATCAGACCTCTCATCCTTCTTGATGTTGAAGATGAGCACTCTGAGCATGATTCTGCAGATCAAAAAGAGCCAGTACGCGTTGACGAGTTGCAATGCCATAATCAAAGTGAAGACCATCGGCTGGGAAATCCAGCACTTATATTGCTGTGTTTTGAAGTCTAGAATGCTTGGGCCGATTTGCAAATATTCAAAAATGACAGACCAGAGGATCTTCAAGTTCAACCAGTGTCTGGTATAGATCCAGATGACCATGAACAGGGCGAAGAAGGGTACCTCCATAGGGGAGTTGACATAGTTCAAGGTTTTCGACATGCCGAGGAAACAGTCCGAGACGTCCATGGTGATGTAGATAGCCAATCCCATCCATGTGAAGTTGAACATATAGGACAAGCTGATCAATAGGAGGGTGACAATGTGGTGGAAAACCAACTCCTTAAAGTCTTTTCTAGGTTTTTCCAACTGCAAAAGGAGTACCACGGCTTGTTGGGACCAGAATCCGGCCTGGAAGAGGTAGTAGAACTTGAAAAGCCATTCGTGCTCTCTGTGAGGATAATCTTTGAAGAATTCCGAGGTTTTGAAAAACCACATTGGGGAGTGTTTCATGATGTACAACCCCAAAGGACTTGTTATTCCGTAGTAAAAGACGGCATAGGTCTGTTCTGTGAATCTGGAGATCTTCGACTTGCTCTGCATGCCAAAGTACTGTGCCAAAGGTCTCAAGGCGGCCTGCATCATGAATTCTCTCAAGAAGGTGAAAAAGATCATCATGTATCCGACAAAGCAGAAGTCTTTCCATCCCTTGTCATACTTGATCGGGTCGTGTGTGCCCGGTATCTGGTACGAGAGACATAAAAAGCGGTGGAGCGGGTTCGACGGGGTATAGTTATTCGACAGAAAGTAGATGAGGTTCATGGAGCACATGATGGCCAGCGGAACCAACCAGATGTACCTGTAGCATAGGATCTTCACCGAGTAGTACAACTTCTGGAACACCACCGTATCGTTGATGTCGCTGGAGACCTTGTTGAGATGTTTCTTCTGCTCTGCCTCGGCGGCAGTGATGTCCTTGTCGGTTCTTCCCGAGTGGATGCCTTGCACACTGTTATCCCCGAGGTCGATCTTCCCCACGGAGGAGTGTCTTCTTCGGACGACGAGGTTCTTCTTCGTAGCGGCAGCGGCGGGAGGGGTCATCTTGCGCTTCGAGCAGGGTGGACAGGAAGAGAAATATTAGGTTCCTGGAGGGCGATGGAGACCAAGAATGGGTAAGAACACAACAGACAGGTAAGGGATAGGAGGCGTGGAGGTAAATAAATAGTGTTATCGTGTATTTTTTGCAACGGCTAACGCCAGCGAGCCTTAGCGAGGCAGGTTGGGCACTAGCAAGCTACCAACTCGCAGCGATGAGGAACAAAAAAAGGCAATAAAAACCGAAAAAGTTCACAAAAATACAAAAAGAGAGCCTCCCATTAGTTTGGTGCACGGGCGCATAATATCCTTGTTCCCCCTCTTTTCGGGAAACCGAAAGCGGAAATTGGCCGGAAAAACTTCGGCGCTGCCCTGAAAAGCCAAAAAATCAACAACGCGAAAGAAATGTC